>VZSF01005787.1:162096-199866 GCA_013398295.1 Chionis minor | reverse complement strand
CCCCCCCCAGTCTCCATTTTCAACACCAGAATTCGGTTGATGGTGAATGTTCTGTTTCAAATACACAGTGATTTTTTTTTTTTTCTTTTTGTAAAACACCGAGGATAAGTAGGACCCAGAGTACACATTCTTGCACTACTTGACTTATGTTTTCTTTAGTTGTCAGGCATGTGTTTATTCGAGTCTAGCATGCCAAACTGTGTATGTACAGTAGGTCAAGAAGGGTTCCATAATGTAACATCAGTTTTCTTGCTGCAGTCTTGTCTCTTATTGGAGTGAGAAACGTGTTCCAGTAAGGAAAAACATTGTGGACATGTAACTNGGAAACACTACTGGGAGGTGGAGGTGGGCCAGCAGCAGGGCTGGGGTGGGGGGGGGGGGGGGGGGGGGAGGGGGGAAATCTGACCTCTCTTTAAAAAATGGAATTTTCATTTGGCTCAACTGGCTTACTTTAGGAACAAAAGTAGTCTGTCGTCTTCAGCCCCTGGTTTTTCGGGTGAGGATGAGGAAACGGAGTGAGTAGTCACTGCGTAGTCTTTGCCTGTGGTTTGGAAGTGTCCTGGGGGGCAGGGGGAGGCACTGGGGGGTGCCGCGCTCCCAGCAGGGCTGGTCGGTGCCGCTCCTGCCATGTCCCGCGGGTGCCCGTGCCGGGGCGGCCTGGCACGGCTCCGGCAGAGTGGCCCACCTTGCCCCGGCCCTGCGCCCGCCGGTGGCGGCTCCGCCGTGGCCCCAGAGCGGGCGTCGCTCCGTGGCGGGGCTCTCAGTGCCACGCGGGCAGAGGGCATGTCTGTCCTCGTGCTGAGGATTTCTGCACCCTTCGTAAGTCAACTTCCTCTCATTGCAAAGCGTCTTGCTGACCTTGTAAGCCAGCTGCGGTATTTAAAGAGTTAATGATGTCATTGAGAGGCAAAACTGTTTCTTGACTGTATATTCAATAAAAAAAAGACACAGGAAACGCAGTTTTTTGCATTTTCTTTCTGACTCCTAGATACGCTCTTCTCCCAGAAACACTCCACGATAATTTTCCCCAGTTTCTTACTTCTGTACTATTGAATACTTAAAAACCAGTAAGCTCTATCAGTTCTACTTTCTAAGTGGGTTGTGTCACTGAAGGGTGAAACATCTCGTACTGGTGTCACTGTAAAGGCCGACGCTCGTGGTTGGCAGGTGACCGTGTAGCCGCCCGCCCCGTGTCCCGGTGGTGAAGGGCCCGTTTGGGGTGAGAAGCCGCTGTATGGATTTGGCAGGGAATGGGTGATGTCTGCGTGTTTCTGGAGCGGTGCTAAGACACGAGCAGAGGCCATGGCGGGCCAGAGGCGAGGCACGACGCTCCCTCGTGCGTCCCTTTGAAACCCGCCGGTTCCCACGGTGGTTGTTCCGACGCTGCTGCCGGGGGCAGTCGCCGTGTTCGCAGGCGTGTGTCTCCCTCGCCAGAACGGGCAGCGCCGGGGCTGGAAGGAGCTTGGCACGCTCTGTAGGAAGGGTGGAGGTTCAGCGAGGGGGAAACCCAACCTGGACCCGACTGCTCAGCGCTCTGTGTGCGGCTGACGGTTGGGGGAACACGTACAGTTGTCCCTTTAGCATCCTGCAGGCCGCGAGTTTGTGGGGGAAGAGGAGAAAAACCTTGAGCGGCTGAAGACAGAGCCCCCGGGCACGGGGCCAGCAGGAGCTGAGGGGTCTCTGCCCAGGGGATCGGGCGTCTTCCAGGGACGGAGACCCTGCCGCCACCCTGGGCAGCCCGGCCCCGCGTTCCTGGGGATGTCGGGCAGCGCCAGCACCTTCCCGCGCCCGCGAGCGGGGCTGGCGCTGGCTGCAGCTCGTGCCGAAAGCACCGGCGCTCGCACCTTTTATTCTGGTGAGTATTGGGGTCTGGCAGGAGCGGTCTTAGGAGGCTACAGCTCTGCAACAACAGGCAAGAAATAGTGGAATTGGGACCAGACGTGCTTACAGAGCTGAGTCTCATAGGTGTTGTGCTGTGGACCCGTTCTTGTGCAGTTGGGTGCCGCAATAAACTACCTGGAGAGAGTTCTGCTTTTTGTGACTTGGAAAACATTTCTAGTTCTTTTGCGTGTATTTATCTGTTCCTATACCTGTGGGATTTGTATATTGCTAAGCCTAGCCATTTTTATTTTTGTCTTTCTATCTGTGGAGCTTTCTACCAATAGCATCTTCCCCCCTGAGCTTGCGCATCTCCCCTGGAGTCCCACGAGGCGTTTTACCCACACTGGGGCAGACGGTGCTTTTCTGGCCCCTCGAGCTCAGGCTCAGCCGTGATCTTGCGGGTACTTTGCGTGCAGTCTGGGCTAATGGTCGTTCCTGCTGCCTGACTCTTGTTCAGGTTGTTGTTTGGCGTCACGATGACTATAAAACACTTTTCCCGGCCCGTGATGAATGTGTCTTGTCTCGCGTAGCATCTGGTTCAGGCTGCCCTCGCACAGGTAATTCTCCTCGTCTGTCCCAGATAACTTCGCCTGCTTCGTGTATTTCCCATTCTCTTATTTTGAGAATGAGCTGTCTGACCCAATGTAAATGTCCCTTCCTTTCTGCAGCCTTCCCAAGACTTTTTTTTTGGTCAAGTAACAGTGGGCGGGTTGGCTCCTGGTTGGTTTTTCTGTTTGTTTTTTGTTTGGCCAAAGTTTCCTGTCTTGATTGCTCACTCACTGGGTTTTCCAGGAGGTGTGTTTTTGCTCTGTCCTAGGATGCCTCTTATGCTTGGGAAACCTCCTTGTAAAAAGCTCCACAACTTTCTTAAAAGATGTGAAGGGGACATGGTAAAAACTTGACAGGAGTTGAAGCGCTTGTGTACTGAAAACAGTAGCCTTCTAGCTTGCTTCTAGCCTGCTGATCTCCCTGTAATCTTACATTTTTAACAGATAAAATATAATTAAACACGTATTTGCACATACATCTATAATTCATATATATATTTATATACAAAAAGTTCACTGGGGCACAGGCTGTCCCCCCCCTGCCCCGGTGGCTGTACGTAGTGCCTGGCACAAGGGGTGCTGCTGCCGCTCCCAGATGTAGGGGAGGGTTTCGGTGCAGGCGGTGAGCGGGGATGGGGTTTCGGTGCAGGCTGTGAGCTGGGACGGGGTTTCAGTGCAGGCGGTGAGCGGGGATGGTGTTTCGGTGACGGCGGTGAGCAGGGATGGTGTTTCGGTGACGGCGGTGAGCGGGGATGGTGTGTGCGCTGCAGGGTGAAACCCCGGCTGGAAGATGAAAACGGGGGCTGAAGCTGCCAGGTGCTCGCCTGGGAAATGCGCGGTGAGAAACGGAGTCACAGTATGGGTGGATGGAGGGGTGCGATCCCATGGGAAGCAGATCACAGAAACCTGGAAGCCAAGTTGCCCGGGGCAGTAAACGGGCAGTAGAACTGGCTCCGCTTCAGTAGCTGAGCTCCTTGTCGACCCGACCACGGCGCTTCTCTGCATCTGAGCATGAGTTAATGTGGCGGCAGTTTATTCCCTACGCGGCTTACTGTCCTGCTTTACCCTTTCTGAGTTCATTTGTGTGCAATTAGTTGCTACTTTAATATTAAACGTATGTCAAAAAGCTGTTTTTGTAACACATGGCAGATAAATTGTTTTTTACTTTCACAAAAAACACACTTTGAAAAATAATTTTGCAGAAGTAATACCCCGAGCACCTAGGAGCTCGTTACGGCTGTGCAGCCTGTCAGACCGCTGCTCACGCTGTGAGAACAGTTTTTGTCCCCCCGGGGCTGGGTTGGCGGTGTGCGGGTCCTCGTGATGGAGTGGCGGGGGCAGCGTGGTGGGCAGGGGGCGCGGGGGGCCGGGGGGCGGCTGCTGCTGCCGCAACGGGCTGGAAATCCGAGTTGGGGGGCGTATTCGTTTGCTCCCTGCTTATGCTTTCGACAGCACTTGCGTCGTGATTTCAAGTTTCTTTCTGTATCTACCAGTGAGAAATTACATTTCTCACAGAAATAATGATGGAGGTACTCACCTGGCCTTTGGAGTTATCTTTAAAAAGGAAAAAAAAAGCATAAATCACAAACACAAATGAGAAACTGCTGAATTTTGAGACGCTCAATGCAGTGGTAGGAGCTAAGGACAAAGATTGTACTTGATGCCTAATAAATGCCTGTAAATCGCCAGTGCTGTGTTATGTGGGTTGAACAGCAGTAACCCTAGTTCCTTGCATAAACTGCTGCTTTGAAGGCGGTCACTTGACCTCAGTAGGTATATTGTAGAAAAGTGGTTTAATCTCTGCACTGTTTGCTGGCTGACTAATGTGATCCTCCCTGGTACTCGGTGGAAATCTGCAGAAAGGGAACTTGGGCGCTAATTCTGCAGAGCGGGAATGTGAGGTCGCCTGTGGAAATAGGAGTACTTTAGCTCAATTTCCATTGTTGTTTTGCAGAGTTCTGTTGAAAATTACAAACCCAGTACATCATTACCCAGTACCATTGTTAATATCTGTCCTTTTTTTTGGTCAGTTTCAAACAAAAGGTTTCTTGCCTGAAGAATGGAAAGTTGCGCAGGAAATTAAGCTGGAGAGCTATGGGAAGTGCAGCATGGAGCTTGCTTTGGCAGTTTTTCCTCTTCAAAACGCCAGTTTGGTTTTTGGTAGCCACTTTCCAGCCAGAGATTTTTCACAAGCACTGTAGATACTCTTACACCACTACCCACTGGTCATACTTGTTTGAAAATAACGTAATTCGTTGATTTGTCTGTCCGCACCTGGAAATGCACAGTCATCTTGATAATTTCCTTTGAAAAATTGGTTAATGTTATATTAAAATTAAGCGTTTATTCAGGTGGTGCTGAGGCTATATGCTCTTCTGAGAGTAATGAGAGCTTTGATGCTTCCCTCTGGTGGTGGTCATAGCGGTCTTATCTGCTGTGTCCACAGTGATACTGAGGGAGAAACGGGTATCTGTGAAATGGACTCTGTCCTGCTAAACTCCAATTTAATGTGGCGGTTTTCGAAAAGTTTGATTAGGAGACACATGGCAATTTTCACAGAAAATGGATAACTATGTATCAACACTTTAATATTAAACCAAGGAAAAATAAAATACCTGTCTATAAAGCCAGAAAGAGGGGAGTGTGGCATTTGGAGTGTGGCATCAGAGCCGAGAGGTGTGGGTGGGAGCAGCCGGGGTGAGCCTGTGCCGCCCTACGGAGAGGTCCAGCTTAGGAATATTGCCTCTCCCAGCGACCGGTTGGTGTGCTGGGGGGTAACAGTGTCTCACTTGAACCATGTACAGTAGAACCAGGGAGCAAATAAAGCTTCATTTTGTGACCTGTGGTTGTACTTGGATAACTTCTATCTGCTTTGGGTGAAAGCGAAGGCTTCTGCACTGGATCTTCAAGTTAAGTAGGCATTTATTTTACACGAGAAATACACTCTTGTGTCTTTGTTTTTCTTGTTGAGGGGGTCTCGGAGTGTACGACCGGAGCTGTAGGAGCTCGGGAGGTGCCTGCACGGGGTGGGCTGGAAGTTTGTGCTCAGGGGACGTCTCTGCGGCTGCAGGGAGGGTGGCCCGGGGGAGGCGGCGGTGGTGGCCCCCGGAGCCGGGGCCGGAGCATCGCTCGGGCCGTGGTACCTGCTGGGAGCCCAGCTGGGGGCTTGAGGGGAAATAACCAAAGGGATGCGGCAGCTTCCAGTGCGGCTTACGCTGCCGCTCGATTGTCCCTTGCGGCGCGGCACAGCGCGGCGGTTTGAAGACAGAATGGAATGAGGTGGCACCGTGCGTGGCGCGGGCTCGCCTGTGGAGCGGGTCCTGCGAAGGGCCTGGGTGGTGTGGGGTTTGGTGTGAACACGGTTTCCCGTTCTCAAGCGAAGCTGCGCGTGTGCTCGGCTGAGAAACCCTCAGGCTGGGGACGCGCGGAGGCTGGCGGGGAAGGGGGCACCCGATGCTGGTGTTCCGTGCCCTGAGGGGGCCTTCCCAAACTAAAAAAGGCGCAGGCTTACAGAGCTGGACCAAGTCCCTGTGCTTAAAAAGAGATGTAGCAGGTTTAGATGTCCACGGAGATGAAGAGGAACAGGCAGGCGATCGTGTGAGGCTGGCATGCTAACAGGGTGCATTTCTGAGCTGTGCATGTTTTTGTTGTTTTGGGTCTTTTTAGAATTTATTTTAAGCAATGGTTGATTTCTCTCTAACTTGAGAGAAAAGTTCTTATCTCTGCTGTTCGTTAGTCTGCAGTTTCTTTGTGTTAACAGCGTGTGTTCTCGTAGTCAGGCGTGTTTTCGGAGAGCCTGCGCCATCTGACACAGCGCACACTAATGTTCCTCGCTTTTGTTGTCTGCCTGATGTTTCCTTCCTTCAGAATCTATATTTAGTGTTTAAAAAGTATTCACTGTGGCATAGGACGCAAGGCAGTTGCCTTTCAAGCAAAAGGAAATGGTTCTCTTGAGGGATAAGAGTGAACGAAGGGCAGGATTTCCTGTGGAAACTCACCCACATGAGAGTTGACTTTTACTTTGAACTTAATGGCGAAAAAGGCCAAATGAAAAACCTGGACGCATTACACCAACATAAAAGATTTTTTTCTGCCCTGTAACCACCTCCTTTGTACTCCTCGGCACGTTGCTGTGGCTTGAGTTAGGCCGTCTCTGGGAAGGTGGGGAACGGCACCGTTTCAAGCCCACGCTTCGGAGCATCCTCGTCCTTGGCGGGGTGGCGTTGCTGGTGGTTCCGCGGTCAGGTACCGGGCTGCGCTGGGGGCAGCAGCTCTCGTACATGCCGCGCTTCGCCGCCCCAACGCGGCTTTGTGCCACGCAGCGCAGGAACGCTGCGGAGGCGAGGAGTTAACGTCGGCTTCTCCAGCACAGAGCAGCGGTGGTGGGCAGGACCGGCTGCCAGAGCAGCAGATGCGTCCCCTGGTGAATGTGGTCTGTTTTCCTCTCCCTTATTAATGGCTCTAAAAATAGCCTGCCTTTCAGGGCAGAGTCACGGACAGGCTGAGCCTGTCCCAGTGCGGGCGAAGGGGACGGGGCGCGGGGAGCCGTGTGGCCGTGCCGGGGAGCCCTGGCGGCTGCCGAGCGGGTGGAGCAGTGCCGGCGGGATGCCTGCCCTGGCTGTGCCGGGAGAGGAGCGCCCCGTTTGCAGCGCAGAGCTCGGGAAGCTTTGCATATGATTTTAATCCCTCTGGTTGCCATGCGTGTCCCTGCGGGTGGGCACCGCCAGAGCCACCCAGCGCTGGGGAAGCCACCGCTTCCCGGCGGAGATCACTCCAATGGCTGGCTGTTCTCGTTACGAAACATCTTCCCCTTGTGTCGATCGGAATCTCCCCTGGCATTTCCAGCTGCCTCCTCTTGCATTGCTGCCTGGTTTGGGGAGCTTGTTTAAAAAATGGAATATCCCAGTTAGGCGTTTCTGTACAGATTGTTCCTGCTTTCCTGATTAATGTTTTGTTGAAATGTTGTCTTAGTGGAAATGATGTCTTTAAAAACCAAAAAAAGCACAATACTGTGCTATTTCACCTGAACTTCCCCAAACTGTGTTCAGAATATTTGTTTTGTGTCAGTTCTTACAAGCTCCTGAGCCGCAGACGTTCCTGGGCAAGCAGGCCTGCCTTAGGGTGCCCGCGGGGGGGGACCCTCGGGGTGTTTCCCGGGAGCGCGGGCCCTTGCCGGAGAAGGGGATCTGCGGGCCCTTGCCGGAGAAGGGGATCTGCGGGCCCTTGCCAGAGAAGGGGATCTGCGCCCCGGGGCCGGCAGCGGGGGCAGGATGGGCTGCTCGACCTGCACACCTCCCCCAGTGCTGGGAGTCAGACACCACACCAAGTGATGGGACTTTGGGTATGAGACGGTCAGTGTTTTAATTAATTTCTTCCCTTTATCTTATTTTTTCAGGACTTTTCAAAGCCCTTAAGAGGGTAAGGTTCCTGGTGGTGCTCAGGTTAAGGTTGCGGGGGGCTGACAGATGTGTTTGTTTATGGCTGGCTGAGAGAAACCTGCCTTGTTGCCTTCTGTTTCTTCCCCCCCCCCCCCACACAAAAGAAGGTTTCCTTTCTGAAGAAAAGTTACTTTTTGTTGGGATTCCCTAATTCCTTCTGGTGGTTTGGCACGGCCAGCTGCGCGGAGTTACGTGCCTGAGGAGCTCGGGGCTCTGTGGTGCGTGTAGGTCCTCGGTCTCACCGGGGCTGAATCCAGCCTGGGTGGTTTTGGGAGGTCCGTGTGACGTAGGGTCCCGATAGGCTTCTCAATCAGTACGGCCGGGTGCCCGGTGCTGGGGGCTGTTAAACGGGCGAGCTGGGCGGCCGGAGGCGCGTGACGCCCCGTGTTCTGGGTAGATGATGCTGACCGGGGCACCGCGAGGCGGCGTGTGGTACTCGGCACTGAGCCCCGGCCACCGCTGCCTGCTGTGCTGGGCGCTGCCCGTGCCCGTGACTTGGTGCCATGAACCCTTGGGAGCAGAGCGCTGCCGGAGCCCCGGTGCGTGTGGTGACTGACCCGTGCCTTGCTGGGCGCCCAGCGTTGGCACTGCGGCGTGTGCCTGGGCGCGACTGGTCTCGGATCCTTCCCGGGCTGCGGAGTTATCCCGTGGAGCCCGGAGCGCCCATCCGGCAGCTCCGTTGCAGCACGAGGTGCTTTCTCCCAGCAGAGTGTTACGCTGCGTGGCCAAGGGAGCCTCGCCGGCGGACAGGAAAACGCTGTCTGCCCTAAACCACCTCTGCCAAGCTCCCCCCCGGCAGTGCCAAAACAACGTTGGCATTTCCGTGTGGTGGCTCTGAATAAACCTGCGAATAACCTTTGTGGATTATGGGGCTGTTGATCAAAGATACACCTATTACGGAAACACGCACAGCAATAAGGCGGAGAAAAAACCACCCTGCTCTCTAGATCAAATTGAAATTAATTTCTAAGTATTTCCCTTATCACTTTATTTCTGAAATAAGGTGTAAACAACTGTCACGTGGTCTCCTCCTCTGCTACTAAATACATACGTTAAAGCACTACATGTTTCTTTTAGTGTGATGAACTGCATTTTGGCATCGCCGTGCTTCACTCGGCAGTACATCGACTGCCATTCTTAGGACCGTGGTATTTTGGCATGAAAGATCTCTTCTGCTTTAATCAGGTGTGTCGGAGCCACCTCGCTGACAGCTGGCACAGTGCTGGTGCGTTAGTCCTGGAACTGATTCTGCAGCGGTTCTGGGAAAGCCTTCGTCCTCAGCAGAGCAGTGCCCGATAAAAAGGCATTTGGCTCATAAACGTGGATATCTTCTCGAGGAAAGAGCATTTATTGCTTGGAGCAGTTGACACACGCTGCTGTACACCAGTGCACATGGCTCATGAATTTTAGCTCTTGAGCTTTAGTTCATGAAGGTTCTTGTCTACAAAAGTGAGCATTTACATGGTATTACATTTATTTTTTTCCATGGAAGACATTCTGCCTTATTAATTTAAGACAGTGTTATATACTGGTGACCTACTCTGCAGTTACTGCTGGAGCTGTTGGGCTCGGGGGTGTCAGGAAGCCGTCAGTGCAGCTGGGTACGCGCGGTACGTCCACACCGGAACGGCTGACCTGTGACGCTCTCTCCAGTGCGCTGATTTCTGGCGGAGAGGGCACTGGCAGGCTGTGGCATTGCTGCCTCGGGATACCAGCACAGCATACATCTGTGAAAAGGTGTGCCGCTGTCACCGCCAACAGGATTAATAAAATACTTAGGATATTTTCAAGCCTCTGTAAGATATAGCCTACAGGAAGAACTGTTCCGATTGTTGGCTTTAGTGGTTGCTTTCACTGTTGCCTCATAGGAGCTCTGCAACTAAAAACTTCATGAATTTTTAACTATGTCCCTGTCATAACTTGGACACAGGAAAATTCAAATGTTGTAGCAGCAGCAGCAAGAGCTGCAGGGTGGGCGTGCAGCTCTCGACGCATCTCACTTGGACTCGCCTCGGAGAACCAAATTCTTTATCGGGCTCTTGTCGGTGACTGAGAGGGATTTCCTTTTCTTTTTCTTTCGTCCAGCTCGCGTATAACTTCTCTCGCTCACCGTGCTTGCTAGGGAGATCTCTGCTTGCTGAGCTCCTCAGAGGCTGATAAAGATTGCTTGCAACGGGCAGCTGCAGTGCCCCACGCTGATGAGCCATTAATCGCTTGCTACCTGGCGATGCGGCTTCGCGGGGCGGCCCCGTGCCCACCTCCCGCCAGGGCTGGGGCTGCGCCTGGGCACGGCGTTGCTCCCCTGCGGCTGTGCGCGAGGCAGCTGGAGCGCGAGCCAGGCTCTGCAGGGAGACTCGCAAAACCCAGGCATTAACAAAGGCCTTCTGGTTTTGGGGGTGGGGGGCTTTTTTGTTTGTCTTTTTTCAAAGTTCATTGGCTCGGTGATTTTTTCCTGTGGGATTTGGGAAGAGGGGCACTGGAGTATGTTGCAGATTCAGCTTTTGAAACTGGATCTCAAAACCAAATATTTTCATACCACGTACCTTTTAAAAAAAACAGTTGCTGTAGATACTAAGTAATTATCCCCATATTAATCCTAGGGGGATTTTTTTAAAGATCTAATTTAAAACAAACAAAGGAAGAAGCCCAACAAATAAATACACAGGATAGACCATGGTGGTGGTTGTGACTGTGAAGGTTGCCAGAGCTCTGTTTTTATCTATCCATGTGCAAGAACAGATTAATTTTGTTTACACTTTTTCAGCATAATGTCTGTTTTCCCTGTGCCATTCCAAAATCAGGATACGAAGTAATTGAAAACTTGAGTGTATTAATGTGGTTAATCGCTGCTATTTGCTAACAATTATAGTTTGTGTGATGTTGTAAGTACTGAGTGTTGGATTAACTCTTGTTGTTAATGCTCTTAACACACTGGTTATTGAAATATCCAGGAGCCTTTAATCTTTCAATAAGATGTCAGTAATAGAAGTTAAATTTGAAATACTTGGACGTTGGCTAGGGTCAGGATAGTTAAGATTCATGGCTTTTTTTCTTCCAATTTTTGCAGTTACTTGTAAATCGTTATTCATCGGCTGTTGCTGTACCGTGCTTGCGTCTGGCTGGATTTATCTTACACGTATACGTGCACCTTTCCCAAGTCTGCTGCGTTACGAGGTTTTCATTCGTATGCATGTATGAACAGTGGGGCGTTATAAAGGAAAGGAGGAAATGTCTGCTTTTCCTTCTTTGTTGCTTTTTGGTGTTGTTTACAACCCATGAAGAGAGTGACTTCTGTATCGCCATCGCCCACTTCAGGCACTATTTGATACAGGTGATACAGGCTGAGGAAAGAGGGCGCTTCTGCGGATGGTGCTGGTTTGCAGGTTATCAAGCAATTTATTTTTTTAAAAAATAGAGTTGTATCAATGATTAAAGCTGTGAGTTGGCTAATTAACGGTCTCTGTCAGTCAAGGCATACATGAATAACGAAGGACCAGAGGAGCGATTGGGTGTTTGCGAGTACGGCCGTGTGTTTTCACTTACTCTTCTCCTGCCTGGGAATGCGTTTTCCAGGGGTTTGGCCGGCGCAGCCTTTAATTGACTGTGAAAGCCTGTAAGACGGTATTAGTGTATAAATCCCACAGCGCTGAGTGCGGAGGAAGTTCAGCGCTGACAACTCCAGCTTTAAGCACTTTTTCATGTGAAGTGTTTTTTCCCAGACCTGGCACTGCCAGGGCCTGCTGGGGGGAGCGGGGGCTCTGGCCGTCCCGCTCCGTGTCGGCTGCGCTGGACGGGCCGTGGCTGTGCTGCGGACGCCTCCCGAAGGCACAAAGCCACTTTTCTGCTGTGCAAAATGCAGCCTGCCGTGCTGCTGAGCTTCCTTTGCGCACACCAGCCGCTCGGGTGGAGGTACTGGTGAAAACCGCGACGGCACAGCCTGACAGTGGTGCCCAGTGATGGGTCAAGGGGAAATGGGTATAAAATTGAATATAGGAAGTTCCATCTCAACACGAGGAGGAACTTCTTTACTCTGAGGGTGGCAGAGCCCTGGCACAGGCTGCCCAGAGAGGTGGTGAAGTCTCCCACTCTGGAGACATTCCCAACCCGCCTGGACACCACCCTGTGCCCCCTGCTGTAGGTGACCTGCTCTGGCGGGGGGTTGGACCAGATGATCTCTGTGGGTCTCTGCTGACCCCCAACGCTCGGTGGTTCCGTGACATCGCTCCCTGCTGTGGCACCTGGCCCAGCTGCTCTCTGCAGAGCGCTTTGACCCACGCTTCCCCTCCAGCACGCTCCTCTCAGCAGAGATGGACGTAAACCTTTTGGAATGAGTTGCTGAGTCGGAGTCTGGCCGAAGCGGTAGCGTGTACAAATCACGGGCTTCTCCCCTAACTTTTCCTCACGGAGCACGGATGGCACTGCTGGCTCGGCCCAGGCTGAGCGAGGAGCAGGTCCTGCAGAAGGGCTGTTGTGGTGTCACGCGGTGACCATCTGCAGTGCCGGGTGTTGGCGCTGACGCTGGTCTGCAGTGATGCCCTTTGAGTGCAGTTTTCGTCTTTGTACTTGGGAGTTACCAATGTTGTGTTACACACTTGCATATTCTATGTGACTCATAACCTTTTTCCTGAATATGAATGATAGATTGCTTTTAGTGACTGCCCTTGAATCATCCTTTATTAAATGCGGGCATTGTTCATGCTGAATTAGGTGACCGGTTTCAATTTTGTCATGTAAACCTTGTTTTTTCCATTGGTAATAAGTAGTTTTCTTTTTTTGGTGTGGGGTTTGTTGGCTGGTTGTGGGTTTGTGTTTTTTTCCCTTTTCTTTTTTCTTTGAATGGTATTCTTGGCTGGACTTTTTGTTCCCTTACGCCTGTGGAGTTTAGGAGGCGCTCCTGAATATCCACACTGAGAACCTGAGACAGAGCTTCGGGGCAGGAAAGCAAACAGGCAATCCCATTCGAGGTGCAGCCCGTCCACGTTGTTCCCCCCTCGTTGCCATGCCCTGCCTGCGGGAGCTGCCGTTCCCCCTCTCCCGGTGCCTGCGCCTGCCGCGCAGCCGGCTGCAGGAGGCTTCGGCCAGCCCCAGTGGCGGCTCGGCTCCGGCTCCGGCGTCTGCCTGGGCACGGCTTTGGCCAGAGCCGAGGAGCCCACAGGGCTGGCCCGAAACGTTGGGCACGGCTCTGCCAAGCGGCCCGGTGTTTTGTGCTAGTTACACTGAGATCTGCACGCAGCAGCGTGAAAAGATGCACTTTCTCAAATTAAAGAAGCTTTTGAACAGGCTTTATTCTTGTCAGGTCAGGATGGGTGAGTGGTTGACGCACAGTAACTTGGTCGCTTCCTCCTCTTCACCCTCCCCTAAAGCACAAGGGCACCGGCTACTGCACTCTGTAAATCCCAACCCCCAAAATAAACTAAATTTGGGGATGCTTTTGCTATCAGATCTTCTTCTTTAAAAAAAGAAAGAAAAAGAATTAAAACAAGACATACTTTTTATTATTTGAATTTCCTGTGTCCAGAAGGAGGTTTGCTTTCCATAGGTGCTGCGCGGGGCTGTTCAGTGACGGCGCTGGCGGTGACAGGCGAGGGGCTGTGTGTCTGCCCTGCGCAACGGCGGCGCCGGCATCGCAGCAAGCGGAGTGCTCGCGCCCCGCTCGCCCTAGGGTCACGCAGCAAGGGGAGTGCTCCCACCATGCTCGCCCTAGGGGCCGTGTCTGGGTGCTCACGATCCAGCCTGTATCTGTCCGGTGACTTGGGCTTTCAGCTATTCCCATCCTGCTGCCACAATGCCATAGATCACTGGTTTTCACATCGCCATGTTGCGTTTTCTCCTGTAAATGCTCATCCTCGCCCTTGTAAAGTTCCCATTTTTCCGTGTTCAGCCCCGTCCCGCTCTGCTCGTGGTGCCTCTGGCTCCGTGCGGCCGCAGCATGCTGGGAGGCGTCCCCAGCTCTCCAGGGCTCAGGACCTGGTGGTGGTGGCAGCTGCTGGGCACGTGCCCGGCCGCTGCAGACAGTGCAGATGCTGGCAGTTGCGTGCAGTGCCACACTCTTCCATTGGGTGCAATTGTGCACTTGGGCACACTTTTTTTTTTCCCATTTGTTTTAGGGGCTTCTCATAACACGTTAGGTTAGTTTCTGGGTCAGTGGGGTGCTGAAGATTTGGAAGATTGTGTCCATATTGGAGTCCAGACAGCACGTGCTGCCAGTCCTATTTAGGAGTTAGAAAGGCAGCTCGTTCCCCTTCCCGGTCTCCTGTTGTTGGGTGAGAATAATTCTACTCTTGGTATCAACTGTAACGTGTGTCTGTGCTGCAGCTCCCTTGAAGAGGCAGGCACTTGATCATTGCTTCATCACTTTTGGTTCAATTACATCATTGCTGATGTTTCTCTGAGATTTGGTCAGAATAGTTTGTTTATTCTTCTACCCTTTGCTGTTCCTGTTTTAGGCTGCATTTCCTATGTTTAGGAGAGGGTCCTACTGGGTTTTGAACGCACCATCCCTGGGAGGGTCTGTCTTTTGGTGTCTCTTACAGCCCAGGTACACGTGGTTTCCGTCGTGTCAAGAGGTGCTGATGTCTCTGCTCAGGGTAGTGTGTAGACAGCTTCAATTGTATGGAAACACATTGCCTGCAAAACAGGCTGTAGATACCTAGGCGGTTTTTTTCCCTCCAGCCTCTGATGTTTTTTCCCAGGAAGCGCAGGCTGATGTGTTCCTGCTGCAGACGTGTGCTGGCGACGGCTCTGGGCCGCGGCCCCTTTCTGTGTGTCGGGTCCTGCAGGGAGCTGCCTCTGCGCTCCTGCCGCCTCGCTCCTCGCAGAGCGCAGCGTGTTTTCTGCATTACCCCACAGGAAGCCGTAACTGCTTCGGTTTCTTTTTGTATTCCCACCATGTATTGTGTCTCGATTTAGAGCCGCTCACAGGAAGGGAAATGGAGAGAGGAGAAGGCAAACAGAATAGGAGTTGGCTGGGTTTTCAGTGACGGCTCGGCTGTCGGTAGTGCGGCAGGTTGACCGGCACAGACCAGGGTGGTTGTTTCCAGCGCCCCGTTGAGAAGCCGTAGCACCGGGGGCCTCGGTCCTTAAATGGCGGGTGCAGTGCCAGCAGGGCTCTGACGGGGCTGTCGGGCCAGGACAGCCCATCGCTGCTCGGCCCCGGTACCGAACCGCTCTCCTGGAATTCGCCGGCCTCCCCGAAGAGGGGGAGAGCGCTTTGCTCTGGAGACGCACGCCTTCTCCTTCAGGCCCAAGGCCACCAGAAGGCACAGACCCTCTCTGCTTCTGGGTGTTCGCCCTCTGCGTCGCGTCTGTCTCCGCTGGCGCTGGCAGGACAGTCCGGCGTCCCACGTAGCGGGAAGGGTGGGCAGCAGTGCCTTCCTCCTCCTCGCTGCTCCCCTCCCCTCACGCGCTGGGTTCCCCAGCACAACCTCCCCCTTTGTTTCTTCATTTCTCGTGATTTGGCATCCGACCAGCCCCTGCTGTTCTCAGACCGGCAGCAGAACTGCCCTAAACCTTACAGTGAGAGACCTGTGTGTCCAAAGCCCCATTTTTTTACAACTGCGTTAATTAGTCTAATTATATTACTTCTCCCATGCATGCATTTCTTGACCGCAGCGCCTGTCGCTCTGGGGTGTAGCAGCAGCAGGAGGGGGCTCTCTTCTCTTTCTACGGCTACTTGGGAGAGCTGTGACACTGTACTTGCGTTTGGCAGTTGTCTGTGCAAATGTATGTAATAAAAACATGGTGTTTAAGTAAAAGTTCAGATTTGGAAGAATCTGCACTTTTCCTTAGACTCACGAGTAACTCTTGTTTTCCTGCTTGATCCTGGTTGCCTTTTCTACATTGGCTTTGAAGTCTGGTGAACCAAGCATGTGAACAAACATGCAGGGTATCATCTTTTTGTTTGTAAACTGTGAATTTAAAGTTGCTACAAAACACCACAGTAATAGTACCCGTCTGATGTGGCTTTTCTTCAGCAGCATCTGTATAATCTGATACTTAGGGCATAGCAACGGTAGCACTTAAAAGTCTATTTGAAGGTTAAAAAAAAGATTTAAATCAAATAAGTCACTGAATATAAATGTCAAGAAGTTGCCAGTAAGCTTTTAAAGATGCTATAGGAGATCCCAAATCTTGATCTAAATCTTAATCTAAATGATTCCAGTGAAATCACTTGTAATGGTCATGTTGATGGGCCTGAAAGCAGTTTTTGGGTAAGCCTGGTAACTCTGGTCAAACAGATCTTGATTAAAGGTTTTGTTTTTCGTTAAGTAAGTGGAAACCCAAATATAGCAAATGCAGGGGAAAAATAGCCTCTATTTCACATTTTGCTTAGAACGGAGTCAGGATTGGTGGGAAGAGGTGAGGAGGGCTCTGGGACTGCCTGGGGCTGCATCCCTGGAATGTGGGACTCCAGCAGGGCCGGTGGGTCGCCCTGCAGCGCCACGAAACCCTCCGGCCTCAGGGCTCGGGGGACCCTCAGTCCACATGGGGCTCTTTGGGTTGTTTAAGTCGGGTATTTAGGAATTTTGGTTAGTTGTATTTCGTGTTAAGTTGGTGTGCAAAGTCCAACCAGCCAGTTCTCCTCTGCGTTCATTTCAGAGCTCAGAGAGTTTTCACAAAGTCAGTCAAGAATTTTTTCTTTAGCTTAAAAAATGAGCTTATTCTTAGCTAAAAATAAACTTCACAAAATAGAACCTGCTTTCTATAATTCATCTACTTTCTTCCATTTCCCTCTGAGTGAAACTAAAAAGAAATTTTCCAGGCTGTTAATTTGGTTTCATTTAGTTCGTGTTCCTTTTTTTCCTCTTGAATGAAAGGCTTCTTACCCCGTCTAAATATATTTTCTCTTTTTACTTTTTTGAAAAAACTTCTTCCCTGTATGAATATATTTTTGCAACAGGCTTAAAGCTTTCTTTTGGCTGTTGGGTGTAATTTTGTAGGAAATGGAAACACTGGGGAGAAGAGAGACTGCTTGTATGTTCATTTTGAAAAGCCGCTTGTTTTCGGGACTTTAGCAACTCATGTGGTATCCATGTGTTCGCAAGCGTACCACTTTTTCTTATAAGCCTGACCAGTAAGTACAGTAACCAGTGTGACAGAAATAGACTTCAAATGGAAACTCGGCATGAAAAGAGATGGGTTTAGTAGCATTCAGAATTCTGGGAAAAGGTCAAACCACCTTTTAATTGAAGGGAGCGGCGACACGCGTGTCCTGTTATTTTGACATGGATCCCATGTGTTCTGCAGTCTGGCAAGAAGTTGTGCTTGTTTCGGGGGTGGGGTTTCTGTCTGTGGCTCTGTGGAGTCCCGGTGCGTGCCGTTGGGTGGAATGGTCGGAAAGCGGGACCGTGCTCCCCGGCGCTTTGGGGGATTTGCTGGGCTCAGCCCCAGCAGCATGGCCTGGAGAGCAGTGGACTCCCTGAGCTTTTTTTTTTTTTTTTCCCCTTGCATCTTTCCCTGCCTTTCCTGGCATCCCTGGAGCCCGTGGCTGTCCGGCGGATCCCCAAGGGCACGAGCCGAGCTGGTGTGTGGGCTGGGGAGAAGGACCTGGAGCAAACACGGCCGCTGCGGGACTGGGGGGAAGCAGCCGGAAATGGGGAGGCTGATACAGCGGGGTCGCATTAGTGAATGGGGAGAAATGGGTTCATCAGTGGGGGGGTATAAAAGAATCTAGCACTGAAGAGGACAAGGAAAAGATTAATTTCAGTTACATTACAAAAAGAATGAGATAATTTAATGAAGGACAGAGCGTGGAGAGAAAGGATGGGAAGAAGGCCAAAGAGTCTGGAAGAGATGAAATATAACGTGCCTATTTTTAGACAGAAGAAGAGGAAGATAAATTATCTTTCCACTTGGTTGTTATCTCCAGTCCTTCAAAACTTAAAATTATTTCATTTATGCAGAGGTGCGCGGGCAGGAGTTTGATGCAGAGGGCTGGGGTGCAGAATGCTGCCACAGAGCGGTAGGAACAGCAGGGAAGGGTGCGATGGCGCCATCGGAGGGACCGGAGGAGGAGGGCACGCAGTCGGGAGCGTGACAGGGTCCTTCTTGCACTTGGGTCCTGCGGAGCCGGGAGGTGACGGTCACAGCAGCCACAGGCTTACTGAACCCCTGGCCCCGTGCAGAGGGGCCCTTGTTGGCAGCCACAGCGCCCTCATTAGCACCTTACCCCCCGAAATTACCTGCCACGGGACTTGGTTGGCATCTTCCAGTGCTGTTTCTCCTACTTGGACTGTGCTTCCATCATCACTTCTTCAAACCTTCCTATGTCCTGCGGGATCCCCGAAGGAATTAATCTGCAGGTGTGAGCGCTTTATTCTGCCCTGTTCGTGTTATTCCGTGGGGCTTTTGCCTCCTGCTGTCACCCATTTCAGAAAACCCCGGGGGCTTGGCATGGCAAGTCCCTCCGACGTCCCTTGCCCCCGGCGAGCGCTCCTGACACCGCAACTCCGGCACTTTGGTTGCGCTGCTCGGGTGGGGAGAAGGGAAGGAGGAACTAGGGACGGTCCTACAGCTTTTGGTGACTTCCTTCGCCTCATTGTACCTGGCTTAGTTCTGGAATTGCTTCTATAAATACCTTCTCCCCAAGACTTTCTTCTCTGTTGTTAATTAGTTTAAAGGGACGTGCAGGCGAGTCAAGTTGTAAAATGAGGTGTGCCTCTACTAGTGACCTGAATTCATGTTTTTCTCTTTCTGTTTGGACGCTGGCCTGTGCCAGAGAACTTAAAACACTGGGTGCCAGGAGGGGTTGTACGGGCAGGGTGTGCAGCGGGTTGAGCTCTGGGCACAGGGAGTGGGGTGCGGGTTGTCCAGGCCGCTGGTGGGATGGTGTCCGTTCTTCCCGAGCCGAAGCGCTCGATGCACCCGGGGAAAGTGCACGGCAGCTCCGCAGCGGACATCTGCCGCCAGCTTGCAGAGCTTCCAGGGTAGTGGCTGTTGGGGTTAAAAATAAGAAGAAAAGAAAGCCTTTTTTAAAACCAAAAAAACCTGCAAACTCCAAAGCACTGCTCCTCCACATGAATCTATTTGCAGGCCGCTCCTGCTTTTTCACAGCTACGTGAGTTGGTAGATACCGTAATAGGTAAATGTGGCGACAGGAATGCTGTTAGCAGCTTTTATTGTAATTGTCACCTGTCGCTGGCTCCTCCTTACATTCAAAAAATGTTCCTGGTCTACCTTCAAAATGTAGCCGCTGTAGATTTGGTTTGTGTAGGTTTGAGATCTTTCATTTTCTAGGGAGCTCCGAGTTTTCTCTGTGTACTTGTATCTCCTCCAGTGGGAGGTACGGATTGGTAAGCGATGCTCTCCGCTTGTCATACCTGTCATCCAAGGGATCCATCTCAAAGCTGGAATGAGACAGCAAGGAAATAGCATTGCCCATCCTGTCCCGGGCTGGGAGGGCAGGAGGATCGCGCACGCCTGTGGTTGACTTTCTGCTGGGACTCCTCTGGCGGGGCCACCAGGCACGGAAGGGCCGCCTGACGCCCGGTGCGTCTCAAGAGCTGCCGCTGAGGGCGAGGGCCGTCCCGCAGCCCCCCCACTGCTTCGGCGCGGGTCCCTCTGGGGTGGTGTCGCGATGGCGTCTTGCGGCTCTCGCCATGGGCCCCTGACGCTTGCTACAGGCAGCGACCCCGCGCCTCAGGAGGGCTGGGAGCGCAGGAAACAAACCCTCTCGCGTCGTCGCTCCTCCCGGTGACGGTGACGGGCCTCCCGGGTGCCACGCTGGGGAGGGCAGTTGGTGATGGCGGAAGGGCCGGGTAAGCCTTGGGTCGCTGTGCACCCTGAGGAGCCTCTGTAGGCTGCTCCTCTGGGGGACTGCGGTCACGGCTCAGGGTTTGGTTTGGCAAATTGTTCAATATTTGATCGGGTTTCTCAAACCCAGTCTTGCCCAGCGTGTGGGGAGGTAGGTGCGGTGCTGCCGGAGGGCCCTACAGCTGTCCCGGCAGCTTCCCCTGGGGTCCCGGGCTGTTTCCGTGTTTAATCTCCTAGTGTTTTCATGGATTCAGGTAGCAAATGGGAAAACTTCCACCACTTGCAGTAACATATGAAAACAAAAGTAAGATTGTGCTTTATTTTCTCCGCTGGGATTCCTCAAGTATGAATAACTTGCTTTAAATATTCTTGATTGGTAGCAATTTTTTCTCCCTTAAAAAGGCATAGCTAATATAAATTATCATGAATAGCCGCACCATCCTTATTTACAGATTCACACTCAGGTTTAACTGAACAATCTCAAAGCACACTAAATAAAAATCTTATGTTTGTGCTTAAGATGGAAAGTCTATGTCCGAAAGTAGGTGAGGCTCCCGGCGGAGAGTCCTGCGCTCTGGAGTGCGTTTCCCTCAAATTCGGGTTTGCATTCCTTGGGGTGTTGTGTCACCCACCTTTAGCTCCCGTCTGTAAATACAGGGTGAAGTGGGGTTTGGTTTGCTTTAGTGCGTTTACAAAAATGACTGACTTCTGTTAATTTTGGATTATTCTTAAAACTTAAGAGGTCCCCAGGACATCTTGCAACTGGCATAAATAAAATAGAGAAGTGAGGAGTGCGTGGGATCTGTTTGTTTGTTAACATGAAAATTGCTCAGTACCTACTGAGTAAGGCCATACTTTGTTTTGAAAATAAATAGACAGCACCGCTGAAGTCTGCTTGGGACCTAATGCAGGACTTGCTTCTGTCGTTTTCATAACTGCCAGAAAGTTTTAATTAGAAAATTCACAGTCCCCAAGACCTTGCTTTCTTGATAGCTTGAGTCTGGCCTTTCGGTTTAGCTCATACACAAATCATATACAAAGCATGTTCCCAGTTCCTATCTGTTTTGTAGAGTGATTAAAAAAAATAAAAAAATCAATAAATCCTGTGCTATCTTCATAAGTTCAGGTTAGAAGTCGGCTTGAAATCACAGCAGCTCCTGGTTTGCTTGTTTTCTTGTTGCTGCGTTTATAAAAGCAACAGCCCTTCTTTACTGCTGCTCAGTGGGTTGTCTCATTAAATGCAGAGTGAGTGGAAAAAGAGTTAAGTCTCTAAATAAGCAGTTAATGAGACAGCCTTTTTAGGGGGACTGTTTTATTGCCTGCCTGGCTGCCTTCAGTTTTCCTTTGTGTCTGCAGCTTCCTGGCTCTGGCTCGGCGTTGCGCTCTGCGGCCGCGGGGCGGGCAGGGCTGGGACACATGGATGTTTTGTTCGGTGTCTGTATTAATTTAGGGTGTCCCCAAGCTGCGGCTGAGATTCGTCCCCGTTGGCTTTGGGTGCAGAACAAGGGCCTCTTGCTTGTGCCTGGCCCGGTGCCCCCGCGCCACCAGCTCCCTGCACTAAGAGCGGTAACTTCTGCAGGAAATCCAGCGCTAGACGAAAATACTGTTCCTGGGGAGTGAAAATTTCACCTTCTTGACCAATAATGTCTGAATTCCAGAACCGTCAAGAAGGAGTGACCAGTAAAAGGGAGCTGATGGGTAGCAAGAGACAAACGTGGCACTGTCTTCCCCTCAGCTTTCAAAAATCTTTTCTAAACCGGTAGACTTTATAGGTTTACAGAGCCGGATCACTTCTATAGACCAAAAAAACCTATTTTTTTTCTTACAACTCTTTTACTTACAAATCTTTATAGCCACCTACGGCAAATCTTCATGCAACAAGCAGTCAATATAAATTAGTAAGTTTAAAGTTGTATGCGACAACTTAAAAATAACACACTTGATGGGAAAAGAGCAGAGCAGACACTTCATGGCTGCGTATCTGCCTCCGGCAGCTGGTGTCGTAGCTGCTCCTGACGGGAGGATGGTGAGGCGTCTCTCTGGTGGTCTGTTCAGCACGTTCTGCTGCCGGCCACAGACACTGTACATTCCTGCTGTTTCTGGGAGAGAAGTCTGATTTTGGGGTTTTATTTCCCACTATGATGCAAAAATTATCCAGAAGTTTTGTTGTTGGAGCTAAAACTCAACACGTGTTTCTCCTGTAGCTGTGCATTTAATGTGGGGAAATGAGTTATCTCCCTCCATAATTGTATGTGGGGTGGGTTTTGTTTCTGAGAAGGCAGAACTTTCTACTTGCCATATTTTTGCTGCTTCAGTTTTCGTAACTTCTTTGGCGATGTTGAAACACTTCTCCCAGTTTGTCCTTGACAGGAGCTCTGACGTGCTCGAGCATCCTGCAGAAGCGGTGGCGTCCCTCTGTGCCAGTTCCTTAGAAGTAAATCCCTGTATTCCCTACGTACCAAGTCTGTTGATTTAATCGCTTGATGATCTTGCGTGTATGTGAATGTTGTGCAGTCATATACAAAATGTACCTCCTGAGGGAAAACCTGAGCAGAGGGGACTGGGAAACAAAAAGGAGAGGTCTGTCTATTGGCACTTGTGGAGGAACATCCTCATGTTTGTACTTTTTTTCTTTAATTGTCGAAAAATCTCCCCACTGGAATACACTGCAGAAAGCAATAAGTATTAGGATATTATTATAAAAATAGATTACTTTTATTCTTAATGCATTTTTCTCTTTTGTTTTTCAGCCAGAAAATTTGCAGAAGAATTGGCTTCGGGAATTTTATCAGGTAAGGGAAAACTTATTTTCTTACAGAGTTCTATGCACGTTTGCTTAATTAATAATGTAAAAGGCCTTTTGCTTTTGAAGTTGAAGTCATGAACTATTTAATAGTCAAAACCAGTCCAAAAGAATATGTCTCTTTCTGGATTTCTAAGTAATGATTATAAGAGTTCAGCGTATAACCATAATTTGTTCCCACTGGCAATCCTCTGCCTAAACAAAGGGTGTGACACTTTATAAAAATTACTTTAGTTTGGCATGAAATGGTCTTTTAAGTCTCCTGACTAAGAAATATATTTGAGTGGGTTTTTTTAAAAAACAAACAAACAACAAAAAAAACCCAAAAAACCAAAAAACCCTAAACCAAACAACCCCCAAAACAGACTGCTGGGTAAGTCCAGTTTGCATTTGTATCGAAATCTAACAATTTCTGGTGTTGGTTTGCAACAGATAGTGCTGCTGTCTGAAACTGAACCCGTATTATAAAATGTGTTGTAATCTTCAAGCTGGTTGGGGTTTTTTTAAGTGTAAAAGCTACTCCGACAGCTCGTGCTGCTGCAGGAGAGACTTGTTTAACTTGCTGGGACGGTGCAGGAACATGTAAATAAGCCCTGGGAAGGGAGCGCTGGTGGGGCCGGACGCGTCGCCCATCCCAGGCACTGCGGGGCCGCGTCCCCGGGGCAGCTCGTGTCGCATCTGCCAGAGCTGGTCGCCCCTGCGCTTCCTTCGTTTTTGTACAGCTCCTGTTCAAAGTGGTGTAAGGCAACAATATTCTGCTGTTGAAGTTTTAAAGTGAAACTGTATACAGAAAAACATTATTAGTGGTATTTTGCCTTTTGTAACTGAAAACATCCTGTAATTATCTATCTGGTCAGGTTACTGGTGCAGCCTTTGACCTTTATTACAATGTTGTAAAATACTGCGGGCAGCTTTTTATGGCAAGTTTAATGGATTTGCAAAAATCTGAGCTGCGATAACCAGTCTCATATTCCTCATGATCTGTTGACTGCACAGAAGATTCATCTGTTTATTTTTCTTCTTCCATCTTGATTGGTGGCTGCTCTGTGTGCATGAAGCTCACACTCTGCAGGCTTTCTCAGCTAATTCTGATTTAAACCGTCTCCACTTCTTCAGGAAAGACTCTTCCTATGAGTAAAGTACAAAATACACTTAAATAGCAACTTTTTCTTTCATCACTGCATATTTTTCAGCCTCACATTATTTATGTACGTATCTTTATCGAGGAGCTCCTTACTCGTTCACTTGTTTACCAAAATGGGGCGAGCGCCACCGAAACACCGCTGAATAGTTTGTGGAAAACAGGAAGAGGAGGGGAAAAGAATGAGCTGCGGGTGTCCCAGGGCAGGGACCACCGGCGTGTCCCTGGACGTGGTCTGGCTTTGGTCCCGCAAATGTTGTGTATCCAGAGTTCCACACGGGCAGAAAAGGATTCGTTACCCGCTGGCATGTGGCGAGTCAGGTGCGGGCTCTGGACCAGCGGGAGTGTAGCCAAGGTAGCCCCGAGCCCGGCCCTCGGCTGCGGCACTTGTGCTGCTTCCCCCTCCCGCGCTGCCCCTCGTATCCGCAGCCTGCGAAAGCAGTCTGGAAAAGAAAAAGAGGAAAAAGAAGGAAGGGAAGAACCCGAAGGTGCTGTTGTGCTGGCTGCTGGTGACAGGCAGGCAGCGCTCGGTGTGGCCTGCGGCACAGCGCGCTCCGTAGCCTTGAACCCGGCTTCCTCTCTGCCTTGTGCGCAGCAGCGCCGCTGTTTACGCTGTGAGTGCAGCGCAGGAGGAAGCGGAATAAAACTTCATTAAAAGCTCCTTCGGGATTAATACGCTTGTAGCAAAAGTAGCCCAGCACAGGTCTGGTACTAGGCTATGTAGCGGCCGAGCAAATGCACAGCTTCAGAATATTTTTTTATTTGAATTCTGCACGCTTTGTTGAAAACCTCTGCAAATTGCAGTTCATCAGAAGTACTGGAAAATGACTCTTAATGCTTCTTCGTAAAGTCGAAACCCAGATAAACCGCAGACCACAACTTTTTTCCATTCTTCTGAGGAATTCAATTTGCATATGTAGTTGTGTCAATACAATTTGCATAACTTCTGAGGATGAAGTCCTTTTGTAAGCAGTCAAAACAATCTCCACAAAAAAGGAAGCACAATTACCAGTAGAAATTTAAAATGCTTCTAGAAGTTAAACCCGTAATAGAAACATGTCTTTGAATTGATGTCAAAGAACATATTGATGAAGGGGCATTTTGGGGGCTTGTTTTTAAGTTCCAGTGGATTAAAACATGGGATTTTTAACTGCTGTGATACGTATATACAAGTAACTTCATTTATGTGTCATCACTGATTATATGCTCTATGCATTTCTGAGAACGTGGTAGCATATGGAGGACTAAAATAACATTAAAATGTCACATGCTAAAATTTTTAAACTTCTGACATCGGTCCACAAATATCCCACATTATTAACATGAAAAATATGAAATATCTAATATGTTAAATTAAACAGTTTGTCCAAGAAATGCAAACAGGAAAAAAATTGTTTTAGATAAGCTTCCAGGGATGTTTTTAATGACAGCTGACAATGTAGCAGCCTGTCCAGCAGCATGCTGCTCCATCGCTTTTGTTGGTGACGCAGTTGCTACAGCCGAGAGATGTTTTGTCCGATCTGTTTTCCTTGGATGCACTGGTCTCCGGTCTTGTCAAAGTGGAGCCTGCATTTTGGGTGACATCTGACTTGGTAGTTTAAAATTGATTTAACTATCAAATACTGGGTAATTTTCTGCCAGTTCACTCTGATATGCTGCTTTTCCCCCAAGGAGAACTGAAAGAAGCTGAAGGAGGAGTTCAGCTGAACTGCATTCCAGATATTTATAGGTATTGGCTTTTGGCGCACTCCCCAGAGGAGGTGGTGGTGGAGCCTTTCCCATGCATGTCCTGCAGCGCTGGAATAGACGGTGCCCTTGACGGGCCGCTGACAACAGGCTCCTGGGAGGAAAGAGCGGCCGGGATCTCAGAAACTTGCTTGTTTCCCATCGCTAAATTTATAGTGAAGCTTTTCCTCCTTGCTGCTCTGCTTTTTCCATTTGATCCATCGGGGACTCCATGGCAGTCGTTTGGGGGCTTCGTAACACTTTTCCTTATGATACAAGCTGCAGGTACTGTATTCTCATTACACGTAGATAAATAGGAACGCGTAAAGCCGGCCAGCTTTTGCAAAAAAGAAGTAGAAAGTCAACATCTCTGGTAGTGCTGTAGCGGTGAGGTGCTTTAGGAACAAGAGGCTTCTCAAAGAGCCGTCTGCCTGTCCATGAACACTTAACAAACTGATCCAAGCACATCATCTCATTCAAACACAGTATCATAAAAACCACTCACCAAATGACTGAGGCACACCATGTTCCTTCTCTTCTGTGGATGACAACGTTAACTCTAAAGTTAGCGGATTTTAAATTAACCTCTGAAGCAGAAAGAAAGAAGTGTCAGCTCCCCTGCCACACTGCTCCTTTTCTGCCTGAGCTCCGTGCCCCTGCCGGGGGCGGTGGGTGAGGAATAGGTGTGCGCCTGCGACGGCAGCTTACGGGGGAGCGTTAACCGCCCCCAGCCTCCTGCCTCCGCCTTGGGGTGGGATGAGGTGGTGAGTCCTTGGAAGGCTTTTTCCTGAGCATCTTGCCAAGTAGTGACACTCTTCAGGAGGAGCAGAGCATCTGAATTTGTGACTTGTGTCCTCTGGCTTTGGAGTGCCTTGAATTTGTGTTTCCAGCTTTCCTCTGTGAAGCCAGAAAAGTACCTGTCCTATAGGAAAGTGAAGAATTTAGTTTAATTCGTCTCCAGAAGCTGAGCTTCAGGAAATTGCTCTCTTGAAATATGGCAATTTGGGAATTGGCTGAGCGGATTATTTTTTTTCCTTCTATAGTTGTCATCAGATTCTGTATCTTATTGCCTCCTGACTTAGCATCAACTGAATTAAGTTCTTAATTTGTGAACAAGAACAAGGTGGTGAGCAGTATCGCTCCTTGATCTCCAGTGTTCTGAAGTCGGCTGCCTCCAGACAGCTGCCGGTTGGGAGGTTTCTATCCCGCGCCTGTTCCCCGCCCTCCTCGGCGGGCTCCGGGCTCTACCTGTACCCGTACCCCCTCTGCTCCTGCTGTCCCCCTCTGAGCCCGCCCGGGCACAGGGTCTGGCCCCCCCGGGAAGCAGCAGGCGGCAGACGGAGCCGTCCTGCACAGCCCTGGCCAGGGCTGGTGGCACCGCGGGAAGCTGAACTGGAGCTGGCGGCTCCTCTGGTGGGGAACGGGCAAGTGTTGTGAACGAGCGCGGCAGGGGCCACGTAGTGACCTCCTGCAGCTCCGTGTCACCGCTGGGGTAGAGGAGGTGCAAACTTGCGCTGCTTTTTGCCTGGAGAAGAGGAGAAGGAGCACAAAGAGCTGGCTGCCGTCTGAAGTCGCTTTGTCACTTGTTCAGCTTGCAGTTGGAAGGGATGGTGAGTGGTTATGTTTACTCAGCATCTAAAACATGCTTTGATTTGGAGATGGGGACTAGGTTAGAACTTCCAGTACAGATTAAATTATTTCTTCATTTCTTTGTTGTCGCAGTCTCTTCTTTGCACAAGGAAGCCGTTGAGATTATGGAAACTGTTAAATAGCCTGCAGTAGCTGTAGATGTTACAGGAATCTACTTTTTCCTGCGGTTGGTCCCGCTGCTGCAGGTGGATGTGTGTCCATTTGTGATGCAGTGTTGTGTATAAAGTGGAGTGCGGTGCGTGTAGGCCCATGCCAGGTGTCCCGTGGCACGGCTAAAGCTCTGGAGCGGGACCATGTCGGCCGGGCGAGGTACAGGCCGGTGCCACTGCTGCGGGGGCACACAGCGGGCAGCCCTGCCGTCAGCTGCCGCCAGCGCCACCGCGATGGCCCGGGGCTTGCTTTGGTGACAGCAAGTGCTCTGGGAGCGAGGAGACTCGCTTTTCTCCACCCCTCAGGAAGGCGAGTGGAGATGGGCACGGGACGGCAGCGCGGTGGGGCTCTTGGGCACCTTTGCAGGATCTTCTGCATTTCGCTTTCGGCGCAGAGCCTGTTGCTGTGATTGCTGTCCCAATAAAGATTGGTATCTGCGTGCGATCTGCAAACAGGTCACACGTAGTATTAAAACATTATTAAAGCCTTTTGATGGGTGGATTTAAGCTCCGTTTATTCCAAGTTTGATTCTGTCTGAGCTTTATACACAAAGTCTCTTTCCAGTTGTTGGTCACAGCTGACTTTGCTGAAACCGTCTTTGCTGGAAGGGAGACATGCTTGTGCTTAAAACGGCACAGAGTCCTATGTCGCAGTGAAACCTTAGGTGGTGTCTGTGACTTCAAACCGAGAAATAGGTCAAGTATTTTGCTTCTGCCATGATTTCAGCCGGGAAGAAGTTAATTTTCTGTCTAGTGGTTGTTGTGAAAGGTGTGTCAATAACACGTATTATTTTAGTTGTTGCTAAGCAATGTTTATACTTTTCAAAGACTCTTTTCAGCTTCCTGTAGAAGCTGAGAAGGAGCATGGCTGGAAGAATGAAATGGCCACCGGGATATTCCGTGCCATAGACAGCAGGCTTGATGTAGAAATGGGGGGGTTTGGGACCGGTGATCACTGCTCGGGAAGGTACCCATTCACCGGCTGGTGAGAGTGACCTGTGTCGTCATTATTGTTGTTGTTATTATTTACCTTTTCTGTTACTGTTCTATTAAATTGTCTTTATTTCGACCCACGGGTTTTTTCTTTCCCTTTCCCCTCTTTTTCTCCTTCTTCTCCCTGCCCTTCTGGGGGAAGGGGGAGAACCTGGCTGCCAGCTGGGGTGAAACCACGACAGCTTTGAAAGTGATCAAAAGAAAAAGGTGGTTTAGAACAACTTTTATTGTTCTATAGATGGAATTGACATTAAATTAGAAAGCACAGTTTTCTGAGATGGACTACAGTCACAGACTTCTACTGTAATTAATGTCTGATTTTCAACAATCAGGCTATCGGTACATGTGTCAGTGAAACTTTACCGTAATGCCCTGGAAACCATTAACCACTTGACCCATGTGATTACTAAACAATTCACTGTTTTTCTTCCAGCGTATTTGTCTTTTTTAGTAATATCCATAAAATCTTTGAGTCTTCTCTTTCATGAAACAATTTGATCATAACCATTAAGAATCGTGATAATCCCCTTGGTGTAGCCTAGTCAGTTATTTTAAATGCTGTGGATTTGCAGGCTGTGTTTTGCTTCCTTTTAGACCCTAGTAATAAGACAGTGACATGCTGCAGCTATGTAATGTGTGAAGCTGACAATATTCCATTGAATGCTTTTGGCAGCCCCTGTAACTGGCTGGTCAGAATGGCCTGTAGGCCACCAAAATTTTGGGAGGGTGTTGGGATTATGTCTAAGTGGCTTTACAAGAGACTACTTCTCTTCTTACTTTAAAAAAAAAAAAAAAAGGGCAGAACAGAAGCTATGGTTGGCCAATAAATGTCCCTGAAAATAGGAATACTGCAGTGGGATAAAATATCTATGAGAAAAGATACCCAACCTACTGAGCATTGTGTTTCGGGAAGGAGGAGAACTAACAACAAGAAATCATTTTGCTGAAAATCACCTAAATCCCACACAGCGGTGATTGAGAGGAGGAGCTGGTTTGCCCGTCAGGAGAGTCGTCACGGGGGGAGCTGTGGTGGTTGGTCATGCAGTAAGTGGTGGCCCCGTCGCAGATCAGCTCTGGGGTGGCAGCGGTTGGGGCCGTGCGGGTACAGAGCGACAAGGCACAAGGGTGCCAGCGTGTTCCGGAGCAGCCTGGCACGTCGCACGCTTTGGCTGGTTTGTTGGGCTGGAGAAACGTGTAAGCGCTGGGTAACGGCGAGCGGGATGGTGAGCGGTGCTGCGCGGTGGCTCTGGGCAGCCGTGCCCGCCCGGCTTTGCGGAGGCGATGCTGAGTTGGTTGGTGCTCATGTGGTAGGGAGCTCATCTGCCTCCGGTGGTGCGACTGCCCCCGGCCTGAGCCCTGCGGAGGGGACGGGGCCGTTCGGTGACGTGCGTCCTGTGCTTTGCGCTCCTGCGCGTCGTCCTCCCCGCGACGCTCTGCGACTCCCAACGGCAAAATCTGCGCCCCTGGTGACGCGCGAGCAGGCGTTGTGGGGGAAGGATGCGGCAAAATCCCAGGGCTCACAGAGCTTGCTGTAGTTTCCAGTGTTTGAAGCAGAAAATAGTATTTGCAGTTGAAAACAATCCACTGGAATCAGGAAAAAAGAAAAAAATCTTGTACGGAAATATGTCATACCGCGCACTTGATAATGAGAGGTCACAGCAAATGGGGATCGAGGGGGAACTTCTTATAGGGAGGTAGAATTCAGTGAAAATCTAATGCTGGTTATTATGCCCCCTCTCTCAACCGAGGATAGTTACTGGTAACTCAAGTGTTACGTTTTTTAGTTTAGACTCCCATCCTCTTCTCAGTAAAAATTTTCTTACCCTGGAAAGTACCTTGGGAACAAGGAGAGAAAGTGGCTCCTGGGAGGGGAGTGAAAACTGATTGTGAGAAGGGTGGTTTGGGGCATGTTGTGTGTGTGGGGAAGAGCTTAGCGCCTGAGAAGCAGCTGGGTGATTGATGCAGGAGATGTTATGCACACGACAGACAACTCGCAGAATATGCAGAGGGGGTTGTTACCCCGCTCGTGTTGAGCGCCCGGTACCCGGGCTCACAGCCTTAACGTCAGTTCGCAGGAGAAATGTGGGGAACAAGGAGCTTCAGGAGCTTCCAGGAAGGTGTTTGCAAGGGAGGGCTGTAAGGGCACACAGAAAGGGCTTTTGTTTATTTACTTACGTAGGGTGGTTTTTTCCTTTTTCTTCTCTCTTCACCTGCTCCTTCCCCATCCCTTGTGCTTCCTTCAGCTGCATCGGGCCTAGCGTTTGGGGCAGGAAGAGTTTGGGAGCTGGAGCTAGTTTTAGTTTTAGTTTGAGTAACGGTCTTGTTTTGCAGCGTTCATGGCAAACAGTCATTCTACGTGAAAGCGTGGAGGCAGCAGGTTCTTTTCCTAATGCAGTTTCCATGTTACTTAATGTGTTTGAGACTATTTAGAGCCTTTACTTGTAGTAACACAGAAGTTAAAAGTTTACCTAAAAGCTAAAAGGTCATCTTGGTATTGCTGCCTGGAAACTTTCTGTATTACTCCTTTTAAAGAAAGAAGAATTAAAAAACCCAAAACCCCAAATAAACAAACAAAAAAACCCACCAGCCACTCAGAAAGTTTGTTCATTAATTATTTGGGTGGACTTAATCCAGTTTGTTTGAGTAGAAAGGGTGATTAACTGAAATGCTGTGTTAGCGACCTTGTGAGTTTAGGCGTGGGGCTGATTTCGGATGGGTGTTTTTCCCTCAGGGGCTGTTGGGGTTTTTGTTCGTTTGAATCCGTAGCCTGAAACCAGGGCGGTAGCCGAAGCCTCGCTGCCGATGGTTTGGTGGGTGGGCTGGTCACAGAGGGTTACTCAGAGCTTTTACTTTTTGCAGCGTGGAATTTAAGTAAAACCTTATCATTCATCTATGGGTTCCTTTTTCTGTAGTGTGCATCTGTATGTAAACATAACCAGTACTTGGAAATAGGTTTTTCCCTTACTCAACCCTTCTTACTGGTTTCTATCACATAAACTTTGTTAAAAAAAGCTGAAAATTCCCATGCATATGCCTGATCTGAGTTTTGGAGGAAACCTCCAGAAAAAATTGTTTCCTCATTCTGTAAAGGAGACTTAGAAAAATACTCATTTCTGATTTGAAAAAAAGTAAGTGTAGGTACATGCTGGTGGTAAGCGTTTCTTTACAGAACTGTGCTACCTGCAGGCTCTGGGGCAGGGACTCGGCGGCTCTGGGTCGGGCTGTCTGAAGGGCTGTTCCACCCGCACTTCGGCGGCGGCGGTGAGGCGGACTCGAGGAGCTCCCTGGGACACCCCGGGGAAGGAGGCGTGCGGGAGCAGGACGCAGACCCCCAACAGCCGGGCGGCGAGGCGGACTCGAGGAGCTCCCGGGGACACCCCGGGGAAGGAGGCGTGCGGGAGCAGGACGCAGACCCCCAACAGCCGGGCGGCGAGGCGGACTCGAGGAGCTCCCGGGGACACCCCGGGGAAGGAGGCGTTCCGGAGCGGGACGCAGACCCCCAACGGCCGTGGGCGCTGTGGACTGGGGTGAGGCTGCCGGCAGCCGGAGTGTGGGGGTGTCGGAGCCCCGACCGTGGCTGTGGCGCAGCCCTGCCGGGGGTGCGGGTCCGGGAGCTCCTTGGGGGCCACCCCCCTCCCCGAGCCGCAGGGCCAGCAGCCGTGGGCGGGCATCCTTTCACCAGTAACTGGGGTGACAGTCGCAGGGGGAGGGTGTAGAGCTGCTTACCCAGCTGATGATGGCGTTCCTACATTACTTTATAAGGGTTTAGGAAAAAGCCCTTAAAGAACTGCTTGGAATGACCCTGCGGTGTCAGTGATGGTAAAGAGCCTAAAATGCCCGTCGAGGCATTACCTCTGCTGCACAAACCTGATCAGTAATTGCAGGTCAGTCTCTTTCTGTCCTTAGTTCACTGCATACCGCTGAATTGCATTAAAATTTAAGCAGCAATTGCTAGGTCGTGGCTTCCTCGCTGTAGTTGCCCTGCGGTGTGGTGGTGTCCCAGCGGTGACGTCCCGCTGCGGATGCTCCTCTGCGCGCGGAGGTGGGACAGCGGTAACCCCTTGGCACAGGCTTTTCTTTCCTTAAATAGCGACTGGATGCTCCAAAGCTCAGCTCAGCTTGCAGGCACGGGGGGGGGAGCGTGTCTTCCCTCTGTAGATGAGATGAGACGCGATGCCGAGGCTTGTTTCCGTGAGGGTGAGGGCTGTTCCTAGCAGTTCCCTTCGGAAAGCACCGTGCCCTGCCCAGCACCCTCCTGCCGCGGGGGCAAGGGCAGACCCGTGCTAGCATGGCCGTGGCGATCCCCGTCCCTCGGCTTCGCTGCTCTTGGCTCGCAGCAGCCCAGGCGGGGACTTCGCTGCCAGACCCCTTGCCACAACAGTTTTGAACAGCCCGGATCAGGTCTGTCAGGCTGTTTACGTGGCCAGACTGTGGGTAACAACTCACACAACGGGAGCTAGAAGTTGGATTTGTGAGTTAATATAAAATATGGCAATACAAGCAGCAGGCTGATCTGGACTGCTGCTGCTTGGCTATGCACTTGTAAAAAAATATATTCCCCCCCCCTTTTTTTTCCTTCTTCAAACTTAGAAATTGCAAATACTTTGAATGCTTTAGGACCGCAAATGCACATATTTCACAGTTCATGAGGGAACTAAAGGTCATACTTTGATATTTTGACTGTAGTATTAATTTTTTTTTTAAAAAAGTCATCCTGGATATGGGAGATTGAGGCTCAATTTCCTCTTCTGCCTTGCTTGGATCGAGGCGTGAAAATGGTGCCCTCGCTCCCCTGCACGCGTTTCCCGCTCCGAGAGATGCCTCGGGCCGTGGCGGTGCCGGCGGCTGCGCGGCACGGGGCTGTGTCCCCTGCGGGCTCCTCCACAGCTCCGGCAGAGCCGTACCTGGAGGTGCCAGCCCCTGGACCGCGGGGGCTCTCTGCTCCACCCTGACCCCATCCAAATACACAGGGCACCTATAGGAATGGAGAGGTTAACTTTGTATTTTTCACTAGTTTTATATTTGTACTTAACTACGTTGGAGCATCTTGCTCAGTTACCCATATCCCAAAAAACAACTTCTAATTGTGCTTTCCTTTGCTTATTTTTGCGTGTCCAGAAATTGAGAATAATGCCCAACTTGGTAAAAACATTGTGCCACTGTCGATGCAAATTCAGTGTTTGTGTGATCTTGTATATGATCTTTAACCTCTGGCAACTGTGAGTTTTCAGTTCTGAAGAATTCATTACTTATTATTATGTACTGTTTGTTCTTTCATAACAGTAGAAAACTAGTAAAAGGTAATGAAGCAGAGCCAATTTGCTCTTAGTTGGAGGGTATTTATTATATGAGAGGATGTAACTAATATTCAGGTATGTTTTTGTGGTTTAACCTGCAAGGAATGCCACTGAGGCCTCTCTCTGCTATTAAGCCAGCGCGTTTACTCATTAAAAATGGCACATAATTTTTTTAATACCTGCTGTGATTTCAAACTGGGGGATTTGAATACAGATAAAAAGGCCCATGTCTTGCCCTCAACTCGGAGTCTGGACATGTTTTCTGTTGTTGCTGTAGCACCGTAAACTTGTCCTCCAGTGTTTTCTCAAGGCAGGGCTCCACGTTCAAGGCTCCCTGTTACTCATAGTCCATAAATGTGAGCTAGCTGATGCCTGTATCCTGTTTGAAATGACTTATTTTACTTTTGTCTTAACCGCTTTACTATTTTTATTAGCTGTGTAAGAAGAGACCTTAATGAAGCAAACTGTTGTAGCAGTTAAAAATGACTAACGCGAAGTGCCAGCACATTTTTGCTGCGTTCGCAATAAGCAGTTACTGGATGTGTTGCTTTGAAACAGTAAGAGTTAGATATGGTTGTTTTACAAGATTAAATAGTTGCAACTGTTTTCTAATTACGGTAATTTCATAGAGCTATCCAAGTAGATAAGATCAGGACTTGGAAGCCAAAACTGATTTGGAGCAATAAAGCACATGGAGAGTTGGGACTACACGTTGTTTAGGGACCACAAATGAACTCTGTTATGAAGTTCGACTTCACGGTCTGTGTTTGGTTAATATTTATCTCCAAGACAGTGAAGAAAATGAACCAACCAGTTAAACTTCATAAAGATGCTTGACTCTAGTTCGTTGCTAAGGGACTCTGCGATTGCAGGCCTCAGGTGGTCCCTTCAGGCAGCGTCGCCCTCGTCCTTTTGGATGTCGCACCTTCAGTTCCACCCATAAACGGCTGGTGTTCTGTAGGATGGTGTGTTTCTTAGGGTGATGGTAAATAAGACGCGTCCCACCACAAGAAGACCAGCACGGTGGAAATGCCGGTCTGCGCAGGCAGCGAGCACTTGGGAGCGGTGCGGGGAGAGGCCAGACCACCGCGGTCCCGGCTTGCGCAGCCGGAGGTGACGGCGCTGCTGTGAGCGAGGGCTCACTGGCCTGCGGGTGAAGCTGGCTGCTCAGCAGCTCGCTCTCTGGAGGGGAAAGGGGCATCTGTACAGGGACACTCGTGTCCGTTCTGCCGCGTGGCTGCCGTGCCGTGACTCCGTGGGCAGGACGGAGCGCCCAGGGAAGCCGCTCGGGTACCCGTCCCGCCGCCTGCGGTTCGTTAGAGCTGAACGCGTTTAAACACAGAGAGCTTTGCCTCGGTCTTGGGTTTCTGTAGCTTAGTGCTGCTCTTCAGTTTCTGTTTAACAGCTCTCCCTGAAAATTAAACTAGACGTTTCGACTCCTTGGAAACGGGAACTTCTCTCCTGAGAGGTTGGTAGCTGTAGCCAAAAACTGCTTTTGGTATGTTCAAAGCCATGTTGGGTACGTGCCCTGTTCAGTGCTGTGTTTGGTGTTGGACTAGATACTTAAGAAGAATTTTGTTGGCAAAACTTTCTCTTCATTGTTTGTAAATCTATAAAATCAACTAGTATTAATGTAAGCTTTCATACTTACATCAAATATGTATCAAAAGAAAAGTATGTACGTATCCCACTTGGGTACAATTTCTTGTGTTCCAGGTGGTGGTTTTTTTAGACATGTAGTCTGTTTGTTATTTATTCTTTTTTATAATTTTTTTTCCAGTTGCACTTCCCATTGGGTCCTTATCCTCAGTCCTTACTGGTGACAGCCTGTTTTTAAAGCCAGATCGCTGCATATTGTATATGTTAGGCAGAAACCGGCATTAATGAGCTCACTGAAGTGCACGAAGATCCACAAACGTGTCTGTGGGAGGGAGTATTTACTTTTTTCCTTCATGTAGTAACACTTGTCAGTAGCTTACCTCAAAATGCTTCACCGAGCAGGTCGCTGCCAAGATGCGTTTCGATGACGGGGAAGGTGAGGTACAGAAGAGGAAGTGACTTGTCTGAAATCACTCGGAAACCAGGGCTGTTATCTCCTTTTTGCGAGTCTAACCAAGCTTAGATTAGAAACGCTGTAATTGACTGAATTTACTGCGTGATCTGTAAACAGTGGTGTGCTGTATTCCCGTTGGCGTTCGTGCAGCACTGCCAGGCTTCCCGGGCCCCCTCGGCGCTGGGCTGGCGGACGTTGGGCCGCTGGCCCCGGGGCTGCCTCCTGCCGCCCCTCGCCGGGCGCGCTCCCGTAGCGGCCACTGCTCATGGCCCCGCGCGCCCGCCCGGGCCGCTGTGGAGAGCGGGGTCGCGGGGCGTCCCCGAGCCCGGGTGGGCCACCGCCGGGGCACGAGCCCTCGCGCGCCCCATGGCACATGCTGGGTGTCCTCGGTCCCTCCCGCTGCGCTGCCCGGAGCTGCCGGCTCCGCGGCTTCGGGAGCGGGTGGCACTGGCAGGCAGGGACGGGTTACTGGGTGCCTTCGGCTCAACGGAAAGCTGCGGCGTTTGAGATCGTGCTGATCTTCAGTTCATTGCACTCAGCCCGATGTCCTAACGACATTATCCGGGTGGACAGGAATGAGGAATTTCGCACCCTGTCAGCAGATCAGATGAGAACAACTCTCTACCATGCTTTGAAAGAATCATTTCTAAAGATCTTTTTACAGTACAGTTATTCATTATCGATGTACATAATTAAAAGCATGACTGCAAAGGTTTATTGTGTCTATCGCTTTTTAGAGTTCCGGGGTACCAGCGGCAAAAAAATGAGTACGATATGAGAGCTATGCCTGTTGTTTTTTCCGGTTTTCTTCATTGCAGCGTTAGGAAGTTTTAGAAAGGTTTACAGTAACGGTGCCCGTCTCCTGCACACCCACCTGCCACCCCCGCGCAGGAGCGGGGAGGGCGCTGTGCCCCCCGCCTGGCAGAGTGCCTGGACCAAAGCCTGCAGAGAGAGCAGTTAATTTGTTATTCTGGTCAAAGAGGCTGGTGGAAACCGGGCCGTTCCTCCTCAGAATGGCTGCACGGACAACGTGGCCTTTGTGCTGGCTGGGACCGCCGGGTGCCACCAAGTCAAAATAACAGTGAACCGTATTTCAGATTCGTACCGTGTTACTTACGCTGTATGTTTGCATCGGCGCATACTTGATTATTTCAGAATGTTACCCCTTTAACAAATTGAAATAGTTTTGTACCTTGTGTCCATTAATTCACAAGATAATAAGACATGAAATACAAGTTGTAGAGTGAATATGAGCACAGAGACATTGGTAGATGTATTTGCAATGCTGAATATAGTTAATCAGAGAAAATTTATTAGGACAAAATAACATTGAGTGTTCGTTTATTTCAGCAGCAAATCTATAAATACTGTATATTTGATCTGGTGCATGACCAAAAAAGCATACATTCTAGGGTTTTTAGTATGATAATTGCATCCTAGTGCTGGCTATTTAGTATTTAAGATACTTGCACTGTACAAGACCAACGCTTGAAATGCTGGGCTTGATTTATGTGCCTCCTGTACTAGATACACGTGTATATACACCATAGTGTGTGTTACTGAAATACTTCGTAAATAGGATACTCCGTAAACAAAAATATCAAATGTGACTGCTAACCAGCATTCTGTCACGAGCTAATTGGAGATACGTTGTAAAAGTGGCAAAAGGCCCCTTAGCAAACCAAATGCGGCGTTTGGCCTCCTCTGACTCCCAGGCAGATGTTTTGATTATCTCAGTGGCGTTGGGCCCTCTTTGAGGTGAGCTGGGGAGACGTTAGGTATTTGCTTTAACTGCCTAGGGACTAATTCGTAGTTTAAAAAAGAGAACATTAGCTAAAAGTATTTGAGATAATTAATGTGTGTTGCGAGTCACAAGTGATGCTCCCCTGTTGCTCACTGCCGTTCCCTCGCAGGTGACAGCGGGTGGGCGGCCTTGGGGCCAGGCCGGGTCCCTGCGGGCGGTAACGGCTGTCCGTCTCTGTTTCAGGTGGTACACGCACACAAGCCCCACTTCATGGCTTTGCACTGTCAGGAGTTTGGAGGAAAAAACTACGAAGCTTCCATGTCTCACGTGGACAAGTTTGTCAAGTAAGTGAGAGGGAAGGCGCGGCGTCCCGAGTGGCGTGGAGCCCCAAGCGGGCGTCACTGTGGAGGGTCTCGGCTTCGGGGCGTTTCCACCTCCTGCCTGACCTCGCCGGAGCTGGCCGGGGAGGCGCCTGTGCCCCGCGTTGCGGGGAGCTGGGGAGAAGGGGGGGTATCCCGCAGGGTGGGGAGGTCGCCGCGCGTTTTGCGTCTCCGGGGCGGAGGTTCGCGGGGGGCGCCTCGCCGGGGGGCGCCGGGC
>VZSF01005787.1:0-161901 GCA_013398295.1 Chionis minor | reverse complement strand
GTCCCCGCCGCCCCCTGCGGGCGCCCGGCCGGTGGCGCGGGGCTGCCCCTGGCCCCGCCGGCCTGCAGGGAGTGGGGGCGCCGTGCGCGTGGCGCCGGGTCGCGCTTGGCTGCACCGGAATTGCTCCCGACCCGCGTCCTGCTCCGGGGGACAGCGGGGGACAGCGGGGGACTGCTGCCCGCCCGGCCGCCGCCGCGGCAGAAAGGTGCCGTCGGGCTGCCGTGACCCGGCTGCGCCCGCTGGCAGCGGCAGGGCTCGGGCCAGGAGAGCTCTGAGCTCCAGCCACGGGGCCTCTCGCGCCGGTCCCCGATCCTACGGGATTGTGTGGTCGTCATCCTCCCAGGTCCCGCGGTTAAACGGCTGCCGGGCACCTCGTGGTTCCTGTCGCCGGCACAGCTGGTGTGGCCACCTCGGCAGCGCGGGAACCGACCGTCCCTGAAATTCCCACCAAAAGGAGCTGAAGGCCTGTAGTTCCTGGGCGACCCCGGGCACGTTTCGGAACAGAGCACAATGCTAAAGCGATGTAGTGTCTCTATGTCTCCCCTTTTATTTCCAATCTCTTCTTTCTCTTCTAGAGAATTGTTATCAAGTGATGCAATGAAAGACTACAACAGAGCTCGAGTTTACCTGGATGAGAACTATAAATCACAGGAACATTTTACGGTAAATTTCTCTCTTTCCCAAGTTTAGTTCAACAGATGGTGAATTGCAGTGGTTGGGGTTTTGGATTGCCTGGGGGCTGGGAGCTGTTGCCATTGCCATGAGTTACATCTCCACTAAGAGTGTTTGCTTTGGAGGATGTGTAAGTGCTGATTGCGCAGGAGAGGGATGTAAAAGGGAGCAGAACGCCAGAATGCACCGAAGGTCTGCTCTTTTGTTGAAAATGATTGTCGAAGGTTTTTTCCTCTAACAATTAACCTTCTTGGTGGAGCCGAATTACCTTCCCTTTGAGCAGACGTGTTGCTGTCCGACAGTCCCAGGTGGTGCCAGCCCCGCAGGGCAATTAGCCGGCGCCAGGGCTTGACGAGGGCTCAGGCCTTGTGCTCCGGGTCCCTGGAGCTGACTCGCAGGCCCCTGCCCTGCGGGGTGGTGAGAAGGGCCAGGGCACAAGCACCCGCGAGCGTGCTGGTGACGTTTGGGTAACCGCACACGCGTGTGGTGTCCCCTGCTCTGCAGAGCAGAAGTGGCTGCGCGGTTGTTGCCCTGACCCGGCAGCGTGTGGACGGGGCTGTGTTTGGCTGGGCGAGTGGCGCTGGATTGTGGAAGAAAGGACGGTCCGTCAGAGGTGGGTCAGTGACATCGGCGCTCTCGGCAGCGACGGCACCTTCCCTTTCCCCCAGGACGCTGCTTGGTGCAGACGGTGCCTCCGAGGACCCTCGTGCCAGGTTCCCCGGTGCCTCCCGGGCTCAGCTCCCTGTGCCCGCACTGGAGCTGCTGCTGGCCGAAGGCTGGGGCGTGCAGTCCCAACGAGGGGAAACCCGCCCCCCACGCGCACACAAACCCCAGCTCGGTAGCATGTAACTTAGGGGAAAAAGAACCTGGAAAAGTTTTTATTTAGGCCGTTTTTTTAATGATTCTGGCTAGGAGCCCAGGTAACACAGAACTGGAGAAGAGAAATACAGATTTTTTTTTTCTCTTTCTCATCAAAGAGGAGAAAAACAAGATTATCGGCTTTACCGAGCCGTAGTGTGGCGAATCTGGCGTCAGGAGTGTTAGAGCTGTATGCTGAAGACACTTGGGAAGCCCTGGTGGATGAAGGGCAGCAGGATGGAGCTGCGTGTTCTAGCATCTCCTAGAGCTCAGGCTGCGTCCCGGGAAAGCTGCTCACTAGGGAAGACCCTGCAGGGTCCCGTCAGAGGGCTGCGGTGGACCTGTGGGACGCCCCTCTGGATGCGGAGGGGAGCAACCTTTGGCAGAGGGTCAGAGCAGGTAACCTCCGGAGACCCCTTCCGGCCTACGCTTTTCCGTGGTTGTGGGAGAAAGGGATAACTGTCTGTGATCTTAATTTGGGAAACACAGCGTAGAATACTAATGCCACCTGTGACAAAATGTCTGACTTTTTAAAAAGGTGGTGACAATACTTTATAGTATTGAAGTTATTTTATTTAACATGAGGTATGCTTATTTTTTATGGCGGATAAGAAGGCTCTTGAAGCGGTTGACAGCAGTCCTAGACACAGCTTGTGCTGTTGGTGTCTCTGAGGAACTCTGTGTTTTGCAAAGTTCCCTCTTCCAGTAGTAACGTGGTTTCTTGTTTCATGTTTTAGCATTATTTTCTAGGCACTAGTTTCCTTGCAGTATTCCCCAACCACCTTTGTAACTCTCCCTTTCCTGTCACAATTAGTACTTTGCCCATCTTCTTCTCCTTCTCACCCTGTGTTTACTACAGCTGGGCCTTCCTGGAAGAAGAAATTCTGTCAACGTAATAATCAGTCAATAAAGGGGGCGGGGGGGGGAAGGCTGCTTATACCAATATTATTTTCCATGGAAAACAGTCTCACCAAATGTGTACTTTTATTATTGGTTGGATGAAAGTGCTCTCTGTTGAGCTGGCAGCTGTAAAGGTACAGAACAGGTTTGTAGAGGTGTTTGGTGTCGCCCCCGTGAGAAGCTGTTTGTAAACGAGGCCCCGCGTGGCAGCGCCGCCGCGCTGAGCCGGCTGGGAGAGGGCTCCGGCCGTCTCCCATGGCGGGGATCGCGGGAGGGAGGGGGTTTCCCGGAGGAGCCCTGGGATCATGTCGGAGGTGGGCTCACCCGTGCGAGAGGCCTGGCAGCGAGTGAGTGCAAAAGCGTGGCCGACAGCGTCGACACGTAACGTGGTTACTGGGAGCTACCGTGAGCCTGGTACCGGCGTGTCCCTGTCGGGGGGGTGCATTTAGAGGTTGGGTGGGACGAGCTGGAAACGAGCTCCTGGTGCGGCGCTGTAGCCGGGGAAGGAAGGCGTCCTTGAGACGCGGCTGGCGGAGGGGAGTGTACGGAAGATGGTGACTTTGTCTCTGTGCAGGCGCAGGGACGGCAGCGTGCGTGTTCTTGCGTCACAGTTTTTACGTGCGTGTTCTTGCGTCACAGTTTTTAAAAGCATAATGAAAAGATGGAGGCGACTCGTAGAATAATGTTTCTGCCTTTGTCTGTCTGTCTGTCATTCTTTCCAGCCCATGAGCACTGAATGTGGGAAAGGGAAGAAACCAAAGGAGAAGCAATGATTTAATTACACTTTATATTACTATCACCAGGAGAAAATGCTGTGTGCTAGGGGAATATTTTATACCTTCCTTGTTAGACTTTTAGTAGTAGTGGCTTGGAACCAAAGCCAGAAAACCTAGAAAGGAGAGAGGATGCACCTTCGTATTCAGCTTCTTAAACTTCGGACTTCTCATAGCCTGCTTCTTGGCATTTAATGCCGACAGTTCTCGCACGTAGTTCATGAGACCACTGTTGTGAATCAGAGTCACATAAATGACTTTTTACACGTGTGACTGGCACTGGCAGTTCTTCAGCTGCTCTGTTCAGTCTCTGAGCGCACGTAACTTACGCGATGAATGACTGTCTGAACAGGGATTTCACCACTGTGATGTGTCCATTTAGGGTAAAGTTTTAGTCTTATCTCCAGTGTGGTTTGGCTCGCATGGTTGTGCGTCTCCCCGTTTCCTCATTAGTTCTGCTTGATTGCAAAGTTCTTTAACTTCTGTGGGCTTTTTTTCCATCCCATCTAAGGCATGGAATTGGCAGCAGATGGTAGCTTTGTAATTGTTATATTATTACCTCTCTGTCTTTGAAATATAAACATTTATCACATATATTGTTGTATAATGCTATTTTCTTTAGAAACGGAGAAGCCCAAGTCGTTGCAGTTTGGCTAACCTTTACCCCTGCTGCTTTCCTATCCCCTTTTCTGGCAGTTTTGGCATCACTGCTTCTGTTGTGCTCTCCTTGGCTCGACTCCTGCAAAGCTAAATCGGATTGTGCTGCCGGCAGTTGCTCAGCTCGGCAGCGTTAGGCCTGACAGTGGGATCCATGGAAGGGTTTCCAGCAGCCCGTCCCGGCAGCGGGCAGCTCTCTCCCCCAGGCCGAGGCAGCCAGGGGGCACGTTCCGCATCGGCACGGAGTAGTAAACGAGCAGTGTGAGAAGGAGGTGTCTCTCGTGGAATGGTTTCGTTGTAAAAACCCTAATAATTCACTTCGTATTAAGGATCAAAATGGTTCATTTCACACCATCCCAGGTGCAAATAAAGTTTAGTGTCAGACATTTGTCATTTGTGGTCGCGTATACCAGGTCTGGTATAAACTGTGCGGTTTTAGGTTTGGTATTTGTGGGGAGAGAGTGTCATGACTAGGGAGAAAACTGTGGGCCGGCTGGGTGGGTTTGTTTTGCCATAGGTGATAGGATGAAGCTGTGTGGGAATTTGTTCCACGCAAAGCTTATTGAACGACACACACAGCACAGCGCCCCGTCCCGGGGGATGAGCAGCGAGGGGGCAGCCTGGGGGAACGCTCACGGCAGGACTGCGATCCCGTGGGCTGGTCACCTCGCAGTCGCTCAGGGAAGGTGGAGAGGGGGACTCAGGTTTTGCCAGCGACTCGTGACCTGAGGTTTCAGTTAAGGGGAGCGTTACGAGCCTTTGCAGCAGAGGTGTCACGGGGAGCGCGGGGCAGCGCGCACCTGCACCTGGCAGAAGCAGTTCCTATCGCATTTCAGAGACGTGCAGTTTTGTAAAGTTCAGAAATGATCTGAGGATGGATCTCTTGGCGGGTAGCTGTTTCGTTAGAGCTAATGCTTCTCAGCTCTGGGAAGGTGACAGCGTCGGCGCTAAGAGCTCCCAGCCGTTATGGATGAGGTTTGCAGGTGACAACCTTTGCAAGCGTAACGGTGGCTTCCCAGAAGTTTCAGATGAACTAAAGAGGCAGCTCTGATGCTTTTCCAGTCGTGGCTGGAAATACAGATGGCAAACTAGGGTGGAAAACTGACTTGCGTGTGAGACAGAGATTTCCAGATACCCAGATGGGTTGACAGTGGTTTTTAAAGTTCAGCCTCCTGTAAATCTCTGCTTAAAACCATGATATTTTTTTGTCGTACGAAATGTCATCTTGAAGGTAGACCTTAGTTTCTGTTAGAGAATGCGTAATTAGTGAAGAGCAGACAGATAACGAGAAGACTGAAATAGGTAAAAGTCTGAGGAGCTGAGAAATTCAGTACAATTGTTTTATGTATTTGTGAATATTCCCAATGGACTTCGCTCTTGATAAAGCAGGTCTGTGCAGTTGTATTGTTTTTCCCCAACGTCCTAGCGTTTACATTCTCTGTTAATTTTACTGCACTTGATATATTTCACATAAGGCATAAATTATAGATCTTGATATTTTCTATGTGAACAGTTACTCAAAAATAGTTGGGTTTGACCTTTTACCTGAGGATACTTCTCCAACAGTTAATTGTGACTAAGGTGCTTTTATTGTGGAATAAGAGCGTTCATACTGAAGCTGAATAGCAGATAGAAATAAGTTGATGTTTTCATCAAATACATAATTATTTTTATATGAAAACATGTCAGTGTAATCGGTGACATTTTTTATTGTAATTAGATCAAAGCTAGTTTTATTTGGTGCCCTGTATTTATTGATTTCTAGAATATTCAATTAAGGTTTTTTATTGCTNTAGCTCAAAACGTACTTGCTGCGTTCAACGTGTGGTTTCGGTGGGTTGAGGGAGAATCTTTATTGCAGTAGGTCAGACCCTGAGGGCTCCTGGCACAGCAGCCTCAGAGCAGCGTCGCCAGCTCATGCCTGGAGCTTTTCGGGGGCACGCTGGGAGTTGTGTGGTCGCTACCTGATTTGCGGGAGCATCTGCACAGTAGGGTAGTTGCTTTACTTCTCAGTATTGATTTATTTTTAAAAAATAAATGGAACCCTCAGTTGCCTGGGTGCTTGCTTGGCCGATAGGTAACCTGCAATGAAAACACTGCCCTGGGGCCATACAGCTGGGGAGCTGAGGCTTCAGCTTGCTCCTCCCGGTAAGGATGTATCGCGTTGTAATTACTTCATTACATGGCGGGGTTTTTTCAAAGAGGAAAAGGAAAAAGAAAAAAGATACTTTTAGAAATTAGCATTTCTGATATTATGAAGGTGTGTTTAAACAACGCCAGCGCTGTAAACCGCAAATAGGTTTGTGAAAGGAGAGAGGACGCTGCGCTCACGTGGCTGCCTTCTTCCAAAGTTCAGGTTTTGTGAGATAATTATTGAAAGAAACATCTCTTGAATAACCACCCAGGAAATGGACAAAGGCGGACCATTAATGCAGAATACAGCAGGTAGCAGACCCTTTTTTCTGGCAGGCTTTATCTGCCCCCCCCCAGACCCACGGGGGGCCTCGGAGGTTGCCGTGTGGCGGGGGACGGGCGCTGCTCCGGGGAGCTGCGTGGTCCCTGCTGAGCAGGTCTCCAGAGGACCCTCGGGGACCGTCACCGCACCTCCTCTCTAACGGGGCGCGTTGTGTAGGGAACCGCCTGTTCCTCAGGGCTTTGCTCCAGTCACTGTCTTTAACAGTAATACCCTGCACTGGCGTGACTGGGAGGGTCCAGTGGCGAGCACCGGTCCTAAAAATACAGGTGGACAGCATTTTATTCAAGTGTGTTGTTTTATCTTAAAATTATATCTGCTCATTACTGAGAGAATAGTAAAGTTAATTTTTGTTAGATTAATGATATTTGAGTAATATTTTTGGTTGAGCTGAGTTCGAATAATTGGCCATTAATTGAAAAAGGAAATTGAATTGAATTTATCTTGTACATAAATCCTGTCACGGTTATTAATGGGTCTTAGAAAATATCGGCCTGTTCCCAGAAATGAATGGTGTACACTGATTCTTCTGAGCTTATTAGCTGTGGCAGCTTAGAGTTTTGTTAAATAAAAAAGATGATTTAGGAAGAGGGACATAATTGGATTGAATATTGGGGGAATTCACATGCCTGATGAGTTCTCAGCCCGTTTCTCCATTAACAATCTTAAGGCATTTTCCGGTTCTGCGGAAAGGCCGGGTTTCCCCAGGAGGTGGAGCTGAAGCACCGGGCTGCGCCCATGGGGTGCGGGGGCACCCGCAAACACCCGCCGGCACCCCCGGGCCAGTGGGAGCGGGCAGCTGCGCACCGCCGGGGCGGGCTGGGGGGCGTCCCGGGGCCGTGGGATGGCGGTCGCGGGGCCGTGGGATGGCGGTCCCAGTCTTGGACTCGCAGCTGCGTGTCGGCGTGCCCTGTGCTGCGCGGGAGGTGTCGGAGTCCGCCTTCTTGCCAGGCTCGGCCTTCGCTGGAGTCTCTGCTGGAATTTTCTGCTGCGAATTACATGAGCCTCTCTCCACCTTTTCCTTTTTTCCTTTCTCTCTTTTCCATGGACTTTTATTTTGTACTTGAGGGTTTGTTGTTGGGGGTTTTTTAAAATGATGTCTTTGAAAAATATGCTGGGTTACAGAAGTAGGAATTCATTTCTGGTCCTCAGCCATCGCAGCGTCATGAACCGCCATCTCCCTGGTAGTGGCTGCGTCTCCGCAGCGACCGCAGCCTCCCTGTTCTTCGCGTCCCGCTGGCCCCGCTGCGGTGGGGTGGTCTGTGGGACTCAACGCCCCCTCGCTGGTCGTGGGGGTGTCGGAGGGGGCAGGACCGGGAGGTGCAGCTCCAGGGGGCTCATCCTGCTGGGGCTTCCCGGGCGCTCCTGCCTGGTCCTCAGGAGGCCTGGGCTTCCTTCAGGCTTCCTACGAGCACAACCTGGCCCGGGCACGGCTGTGACACGGCCCCGGGCCCCCAGCGCCGTGCGGTCCGCAGGCAGCCGGGATGCTGCACCTGCGGGGACGTTTGGGGACGGCAGGTTCTGCAAGAGCAGGTCACTTCACTGCAGGAGGAGCCAAGGGGATGGCACACGGCGCTCTCCTGGAGCTAAGTCCTACGAGCGCCATCCAGGGAGCCATCTGGGCTGAAGGGAAGTCCACAGACTCCATTCTGACAAGCAGGTATGAAATCCTGCAGGAATTTTGGCATCACCAGCCTCCCCACATCTTTCTCATCAAATGTTTCCCGCTGCCTCACTGTCTTTTTTTTTTTTTAATACAATTTTTTTTAAAATAACTAAGAACTTTTTAAATAAATCTGATATGCGAGTTCCTTGGGATTTTTTTCCCTGGTTGCCAGGCGCACAGGAACATGTTCTGTGCTGGTGGGCTGCCAGGTGATGGCTGGGGGAGCCCTCCCATGGAAAGAGGCAGGAGTCGGCACAACGAGCTGCTGCCAGCGCCGCGGAGGGCAGCGCGGGGTTTTGCGGTGGTGCTCCCTGCTCGGATGCGCATTTAATTTTTCCTTTCTGCTACTTCTGCTTCCTAGGTGGAAATAAAATTCCTTTTATTGAAAGGAATAAAACTATTTGAAAAATACTCTAGTCTCCCCTACAAACACCCCTAAAACGCGGGAAGCAAACGGGTCGTGGTGCACGAGGTGCCTCTTGGCCAGCTGCCTCCGGTGGGAAAAGCAGTGGGAAACGGGTTGTGTGGGCTGTGCTGGAGTCCTGGTGCTGCGCGGGCCGGCGAAGCCTGGCGGTGGCAGTGTCACTCAGCGGCTGGGTTTGTCCCTGCTCTCGGGGTACCCGGAGGGACCCCCTTCTCCCACCGTTCGTGCCGCAGCCCCCCTCCGCTCGTCCGTCGTGACAGGGAGCCTCTCACCATTGCGGCCGCCCAGATCCCGAGGGCGCCTGGGGAACCCACGGCGGGGGGGGTCTGGGAACCTGCATCACAGCGTTTGAGCTCTTCGTTGGCTTTTATCTCCTCTTTAATTGGAAAAAAGTGAGTTCCTGAAGTGAGCTGGTGACTATGGAAGTTAATCCTGCTGCTCCTGACAAAGACATGGAAAAAATGGTCGTATAAGTACTGTCATTTTGTGACATGGACATGTATTTACAACCAACTGAGATGAAATCTCCCACTTAATTTCCTAGGGAACTAAGTCGGCTGTCAGGGAATCGCTTCCAATCTCTTCCAGATGGGAAATGGGATCTGAAAGGTGTGGCTGCAGCGGTGCCTTCCTCTGCTTTTAACTTAACTTCTTTCCTGCACGTTTTTGAAACAAATCTGTAAGGTGTCTATGACAGAGTTGTTCTTGCTGTGAGGAATCTCACGGCTTACCTTCCACCTGTTTTCTGACACTTTTGTATAATTGGAAGAGCAGGAATAATTACAAACCAGTGGGAAATTTCACAGATCAGTAGCCCAATAATGCAGTCTTGGGTCAATTTCTGTTGTTTACAAATGTGCTAGTGCTGAGGAAATTGGTGATACAGCAGCTTCTTTACACCTAGAATCATTATACTGTTTGTATTAGCTATGGATTTACAATTTATATGGAATCGCATTTTCTGTGGGCTGTGGACTTTATATTCGGAATTTCATACTGCAGTTGTGCAACAGCCTACATATTGAGAAAAAATGTAGGGTTATTTATAGAGAATAATTCTGACCTGGTTTTGCAGGAACCTATGCATCTAAAAATCAGCTGAAATATTTGAAATTAAATTGTAGACTATAGTATCTGAACACAAGTAAAATGAACTATTACTAAGCTTTTAAAACTGACTTCTGATCGCTGCTGGAAAAGCGAGGCTAAAACTTTTTTCTTATTTTTAAACCCTGTAACTGACATACGACACAAGACGCGCTGTGGTTGTTGGTCACTTGGGCTGGCGAAGTCGAGGTGCGTGACTGGCCCGCAGCTGTACGGCTCCCAGTCTCGCGGTGGCTGTGTCGGTGCTCCAGCTCCGGTTTCCCTGAGAGAGCCGAGTAATTCGAAATGAGCTGTACAGGCCGGAGCGGCAGCTCCCCGTCCGCCCGGCCTCGGCTGTGTGAAGCGCGGAGGCGCCGGGAGAGCCGCCACAGACACCCCATGGCCGCGCGCGCCACTGAAGAGCCGCGATGGGATCGGACTGTCCCGCTTGGCCCCTGCTTTTTGGAAGCTTTGGCGGTGGCGAGGTGGTAGGTGTGCATTTTCGGAGCTGGGGAGGAGGAGAACTGCTCTCCTATCAGTGCAGGAGCCTGTTGCGTTTTTGTTTGATTCTGCCTTGTTGCATATTTAGTTATTGTGTGTTCTTAAAGTAATTTATCTGAAGATTCACAGGAAGAATTACTGGTTGGCTCAACTCATACATCAAAACAGTAAATCTTCTCAATCACATCCCGTTTATTTGACATCTCTGCTTTTGACAGTTCAGTGATACTGCAGACGTATTCCTTAGGCTTTAACTTGGAGTCCTTTACAGATCAGTATTTGCTGCCTGCATTTCGCATGACAGTTGTCAAGTTTTATTTAGCTTTTTCCCTTTTTTTATAGTACATAATACTTTGAATTTATTCTTCTTAATCCCGTCATGAAGAATTAATATAATTTAGTTTGATACCTAAATTTTCATGTACTTGAATTTGAGGGAAAACGTGGCTAATAGAGATTTTCACTTAGTGTGAATGGAATAAAAGTCCCCCTTTCAGGCCTTTCTTTTTATATTATTTTATTTTAGGAAAGTTCCTTTATTTTTCTTTCTTTGTAAAGTCCAAGAGCACAGCAAATCTGCTCGGGATGAAAGGAAGAAAACCCTCTCGGCAGAAGAGCTGAGCAAAGGCTCTGCAGAGTAAGGGCTGTCCTAGCACAGGCACAAGGCTCCCAATGTCCGTCGTGGCGTCCATCCCCTCCCGGAGCACGGGAGACGTGGATTTGCATCAGCGCAGCCAGTCTGTCCCCAGACCCCGCACCGCGTCCTGGGCGCCGGAGCGGGGACACCAGAGCGGGGACGCCAGCGGTGCCTGGTGGTGCACAGCCGCTGCCGCTGCCCGGAGCGGTGTCTCTGGGCCGGTCCCGGGCACCAGGAGGGCGGACGGCACCTTTTCCGACCCGTGCCAGGTGGCGAGCACTCCCGGGGCCAGGATGGGCAGGGAGCTTCCCAAAGAGCAGAAAGGGGAGCGGAGCACCACCTGGTATCCATCGTTGGCAGCTTATCCGCAAGTGATCTGGGGCCAAAGATTAATAACTTTTCGGGTTTGTGATCCGCAGGCAGCTGCTCTCCGTGTGCGCTGCAGTACGCGACTGCGTTCCGCGCATCTGGAGAACATCTGTTGGTAAACACTTAAATGCTGTACAGGTATTTAGTGAGCCCTAACCCTTCCCTCCCAAAGCGCGGCGATCCTCCCTGCCAGCCTTCTCTGGGGACGGCAGAGGCGCCGCCGGGCAGCGCTGCCCCCATCCCAGCGCCTGGGCGCCCAGGCGGCTGCGGGCGAGGGCTCCGCGCTCCTCGCCGGGGCTGGGGGCTCGCAGCCGGGCTCGCCGAGCGCTCGGCAAGGTGCGCGGTGTTTCATGGAACAGAGGAATGCTAACGGAAAACAGTACTGTACACTGAAATAATTGAAGATCCGGCACAAAGAGTGTGGTAAATGCTTTAATTTGTATTTTGCAAACCCTAACATGGGTCCCCTTTAGAAATCTGGGGGCATAGTTGCCACGTTTTGTCTTTCTACAGGGGAAAAAAAAAATTAAATTATTGAAGTACGGGCAATCAGGTACCTTGTTTGCATTTATATGTGGTAGGGCTGAGGGCAGGACCATTTATACATTGCCCTAGCATAGCCACGGTTTTATTCACAGCTCTTTTCAAGTAATGTGTGTGAGGAATTTTGTTTGTGCGAATAAAATGTTTGATTTGGAACAGCTCTGGCTTTCAAGAAAAGATGTGAGATTGGAAAATGTGAAAATAATTGCTTAAGAAATTATGAAACGCTGTTTAAGGAACTTGCTAATGTGTTTGTCTGAGGCACTAAATCTTAAATAAGAGCAGCGTGACTCTAGAAAAATGATACGTCTGCTATTTACTGATACAAACTAATGGGTTTCTTAGTGTTTGAAATAATGTCATAATGCAGTGTTCGTAGCCAAAAAGAAAGGGATACTTGCGGCTGCTCGCTCCTGCTCTCTGACTCCCGCGGGCAGTCAGCGTTCCCGGCACAGCTTCCCGGCTGTGCGCTGCAGAAAGGCTTGGAGCTGCACCTGTGTTTTCACAACTGAAAACACATGGATAAGAGAGAAAGATTTTGTTGCGTTACCCCACCTCATCGCCATCGCAAGGTGCTGGCGGTGATGTGAAGAGGCAGTAGGCAGCCCGGTCGCCAGGGGAAGGAAGAGGAATAAAAGGCGGCAGCGCTGTCGGTGACGCTGAGCGGGGCGGACCCTGCGGGCTCTGCGAGAGGGGCCGGGGGGATGCAGGCGGGGGCGATTGCCCGCCAGAGGAGGCAGGGAAAAAGGCCTCTACCGACAGCGGTAGCAGCGTCTCCTTCCCAAAAGCAGCGTGATGATGGGCAGCGCGTAGCGAGAGCCGCACGGCGCCCCGACGCAGAAATGAGCCTCCAGCGGTGTCGGTGCTGGTACTGGAATGCCGCAGGCGCCGGCTGACCGCTGTGTTGAATTTCACAGCGTTTGCAGTGTACAAACCCAAACGGGAACCCTTTGACACTGAGGAAGTGTTTCCACTTAGTTTTAGAGGGCTTTCCAAGCGCCTATTGATCAGTGTTCTCTAACAGCACAGAAATAATGTGTCTAATTTAACTGGCCACATGGAGGAGTATAGAAAAAACATTAGTTATCCCTTGAAAGGCTTGGAACATCGATAGGAGGACATAACATTAATGACTTTCCTATACACGAGCTTCAAAAATGGCTAAATGAGGAAGAAATTACAAATTTATTTTCCTATAATTTCAGCAGTTGTCTTGTTTTACTGCACCAGTAAAGCATTAAGCAATGAAATGTCACATGAGGAGTATTTTCCTGATAATTTGTCTGACATGCAAAGCATATAAAACAAAAGAGAAAAAGATGGAAATGCAGGGTTTAGTCATTTTGACAAATTTAGTGATTTTTTGCTTGTGAAGTCTGTCTTAAGAGTCTGCTGCTTCTGTCCAGACAATTTCAAATATCGCTGTTTCCTAAGTGGCTCACTGTGTCAGGAACATCTTTGTTGTCTCAAATCTGCCCTATACCCTGGACACAGATTGCTAATTTTATGGTAATTTATTAACATAGATAAATGTATAGCAAAAATTATGTAGATCTCAAGCTTTTGTTTTTCGAATAAATGGGGTAAATACCAGGTCTCTGGAGGCAGGCAGTAGAAGTCCACATTGGGAAAGGGTGTATTGCTATCTGCTCCCTTCCTTCGGTTGTGCAGTAGAGAAGTGTAAGAAGGAGGTTTGTGTTGGTTTCATTTTATCCCGCCTTTTCCAGATAAACAGAAAAGTTTGTTGGCGAAAAAAATACGAAATTGATTTCTGATTGAACTAAAATAACCCTGAACATTCATTCTAGAACTGACTGGCATTACTCCCAGACTTACCCCAAATCCTCCGCGGACTCGGGTTTCCTGCAGTCCTGGGCAGGATTCCCCTCCTGTCCGGCGGGAGCCGAGGCTGGCGGCGGAACGCTCCGGGCGGCTGCTGAGAGCAAGTCTGCACGCGGTGTGTAGGAGTGTGCCACAGGTTGTCTTCTGTGTTCTTCCGGTCTGACTGTTCAGGGTGTGCGTTTTTCATCTTTTGGGGTCAGTGGAGAGGGCGTTTGTCCTAATACTGTGGGAAAGGCTCCCCACCGGCTCTTGAGGATGCTTTTTTCCCTTTGCGAGAAGTCATTGCGGTTCCGGGGTTACGAGACATCCGTCGGCTCTCTTTCCGTAAACAAGAAGGTACCTCTCTTCTATCTGCTTCATAATAAGCACAGAAAAAATGTCACTCTAAATGGTAACTGGCATCCTCAGCCAACAAAAGTTGTGCACAGGGAGGCGATGAAAAAAACCAAACACAAAACCCCAAACAACAAGCCCTAAAAGTACAGAACAACCAAAAAAACCCAACCAAAAAACACCACCACAAAAAAAACCCCAAAACCACCCAGCAAACCAACCAAGGAGATTCTCTTTTTCGTGCTGTTTATTTCACGTTTACCAAAGCGCGGCTGCAGCCACCGTGCCTTCGCAAGGCTGGCGGGAGGGCGCAGGTTGGGGGGTGGCCCCTGCGGGGGGGACAGTGCGTCTGCCCGGGGGCCGCGAGGGGCAGCCTGGGGCTGTGACGGGCACCGCTGCCCCCCGGGGCTGCTGCGCCGCCACCCTCCACTTCGCGGGGCTGTCGGGGGGTTTGTGGCCGCCTGTTCTACAGCTCTGAGGAGGAGGGGGTAGCCGGGGGGGTCGGTCTCTTCTCCCAAGGAACAGGCGGTGGGACGAGAGGAAACGGCCCCAAGTTGCGCCAGGGGAGGTTTAGATGGAACATTAGGAGGAATTTCTTCCCGGAAAGGGTTGTCGCTGCTGGCAGAGGCTGCCCAGGGCAGGGTGCAGTCCCATCCCGGGAGGTGTTTCCCAGCCGCAGCCGCGGTGCTGAGGGACGCGGCTGGGCGGTAACTTGGCCGCGTCAGGCAACGGTTGGACTCGGTGGCCGTAACGGCCCTTCCAGCCCAGACAATTCCATGATTTGCAGGCTGTGGATCGTGGAGGCGCAGCGTGGGGGCAGTAAACCGGGATGGGGAAGGGGGATAGGAACAGCGATCGGGTTGCTGCTCAGCTGGCGTGGACCTGCGGCAGGGTTTGAGAAAAGGGGAGAACAGACTCAGTTTCTTCCGAGTACCGAGGACAATGAAAGAGCAAAGCTTTGTGTCAGGACCACTGACAGGGAGGCGCGTCAGAATATCCAGGAGGGAGCGTGGGACAGTTTGTAAAGATGATGGAAGGTGTAAACCTGCGTTGTACAGTATTAAGTCCCACCTTTAACGTATTTGTGAAAAGGGGTGGATGTGCTGCTGCATGCTGGTGACAAACTCATCCGCGTCCCTTGGAGCAGCCTGGAACGGAGTTTGTGGCTACGGCTTGCTGCCGTGGAAGCTGGGGGAAATGGGGCTGCCCAGAAACTGGGGCAAGACTTCGGGTGGGTCTTTGCATTAAAAGTTCATAGTTGGTGGTTTGACCACATATATTAGGGCAATCGGGGGGTTTAGACGACGGCGGGGGGAGGCAGAAATCCTATAAGGAAAGTATGTATGAAGGGACGGGTAATGTATGAGAATGTCAGAAACACAGTACTAACGATCAGGAAATACAAGGACCTTGAGAGTGGGAGAATGTGGCAAGGTAAATGGTAACTTTAATGTAAAAAACCAAACAAACAAAAAAACCAACCAAAAAAAAAGCCAACCACCCCAAAAACCCCAACCAAAAAAACCCCACCACTTTTTTGCATGGATTTGTATCTGTCTCGGGTAATTATCATAATGGCTTATTAATCTCGGGCTCAAAAGGCTGCAGCCTGAACTGCCTTACATTCCTGAGAAGGTCTGCAAAAAAGATGCAGCATTTCTGTATTGACTTGTTTTGTTGTGAAAGCAGCAGCACTTAACAATTCCCATATTTAAATATTGCCATTACTTAAAATCCTCTCTTATGCAAATTGTCTTTCAAATAACAGTTGCTGTAATGTTAGATCCTTTTAAAGCTTCCTGTCTCCTCCGTAGCCGGTTACCAGGTAAGAGTTTGCAAACGACTCGCAGCCCGGAGGGAACCAGCTGCACCAGCTCTGGATCCTGGTACAGATAATGTGTGTTCTGACAAGAGAGAATATCATCTCCGGGCGTCCCAACCTTTTCTTTCTCGCGCCCACCCCGCCTGGCGCTTCGGTTTGGTTTTAATGTCGATGCTGGATGGAACTGGCGCACCCAAATCCCCCACTGAGATACACGTGCACGGATACAAGCGCCATGAGATTATACCAGTGTCATCTTTTGTCACACCGCTTTTCAAAGAAATCTGCGATCTAATCCCCTAGTTAATATGGTACGTGAAAACAGATAATACACTGATGGGCTTCTGTGTGCATGGTGGGAGGTTTCCAGGCACGATGAAAATAGAGCACTGAGTAACATTTGAAAGGCATGACGGTATTCTGGATACCGAGCAGGGTATTTCTTCTATTGTAATTATACTTTTAGAATTGAAAAACTGTGTGTCCTCCAAAGCCAGCAGAAAAATCCTTAATATAATACGGAAAGAAAGGCCCAGTTTGGGCAGAGGGGAAGAGTTGTGTACCTCTATTTCAGATGGTGCTTTATTGTATTTCCAGTTGGCTACCCCAAAATTGAAATATTGCAGAAGCACTAATGGCTTTAAAAGTGGAATTAACGTTGCTTATCAGTAAGTGAGAGTGAATTTACAGTATACGAGCTACCCTGCGCTTGCTTCCATAAGAACAAGGGGTGTAAATCTTTGCACTTGAACTCTTACGCAAACTGCCTGATTAGATCTAGATCTGTTGTACTTACTTCAGGCATTTACCCAAAGTATATATTTTTCCCTAGACTCGCCCTCTAGACAGAGGAGCAAGGACCACTTTTTGATGGCACCTCTGTTTATCTTTGACAGTAGCAGGAGAATCCCGTGTGTCTGCCAGGTGCCTCAAAGGTGTACGGGGATGGAAGGGACGGAAAAAGTAATTGGAGGCTGTTGTTTTCCATGGAAGGATTGAGTGCAGAACATCTGCTTTGCTGTAAATTCGTTTTGACCAGTAATTTCCCCATGTAGACAAACGTTATTATTCTGAATATGGAAATGAGTTTTTGAGGGACCAAAAAAAAGGTAACTTCAGTGGGCTTGGAAGAGTGAAAATAATCTGAGCTAAAAAAGTTAGAGTTCTTTGAAAACACAAGCTTCAGTCAACTGGATAGGTACCGGTACCTTGCTCTTGGGTCCCTTTACAGCAGGCAAGGGCTGCCTTTTGGGGTCTCCAGAAAGCACTGCCGGGCTTGGGGGCTGTTCGGGGCAGCGGGGGGCTGCGTGGGAGAAGTTGTCGCTGACGGCAATGAAGTGTTGCGTCAGAGTTGGCCAGGACGGCGCCTCGGAGCCGCTCTTCAGGACACAGGCACTTTGGTAGGGAAGAAGCGGATTGCAGGCCGTGAGGTCTGGCAGACTGGCGGGGAGGTCCCTCGGGCTGGTTTTGCTCTGGGGTGGCTGCCTGAGTGGTGGTGTGAACGAGACCTTCTCTCCTCGGAGCGAGATGCAAACGGGAGCTCTTCCCGCTGCGGCTGCTGTTACAAGCCACGATTCTGTTGCCCTCCCTCCCTCAGCTGCTCTCCGCAGAGCTGGCTGTGGCACGTTATCATGGAGTAAGTAAAATATACTCTAGTTCTAAGGAGAAATGAAGCAAGAGGTGTTAAAACAGGAGAAATAGCAACGTCTACAAGCAACCTTGAAAACAGTTATTCACTCAAGACATCTTATCCCGTGACTGTGGTGTCCATTATGTCAGAATTTGGCAATAATTCTTCCATTTGATAGGTATTTCTCCTCTTTATTTGCCAGGAGTTTTCCAAGTCTGAGAAACTTCCGTTTCTATGTATTGCCAGATAGACTTGTTAGCTTCTTATAACACAACTCTGACTGGGTATCCTGTTCATTGGATGTCTGGAAAAGATTTTATCTGTGGTTGGCTGTAGTCTTAGGAAGTCACAACAGGCTTGAACCTCCAGGAAGATCAAGACTATATTCTGTATAATCCGAAAACATCAGCAGATGGTGAGATTATTGTCTGTAACTCGGTTCCTGCAGGGGCAGACTTCCTCACGTGGGATGACCTCTGCCCACCTTTGCGTCGCTTCTCGGACAAGCGGAAGGGGACCCTGAGCCCGCAGACGAGCCCGTGCCAGACAGCAGTCTTTGCAGCGAAGGTGGCCCACGTTGGCACAGACTCAGTTCAGGCTTCCAGGGAGAAACCTGTTCCTGAGAATTCTCTGTTGTTTAAACAAAAGCGCACGGAGGTGGTGGGCAGGAAACCACAGGGCACTCTGGGTACAGAAGACTCTAAGCTGTATCTTGGCACTCTGCATCGTTTCAGCCTGGGCCGAACCCAATCCCTTGGCTTTCGCAGGCACGCTAAGATTTGGAGTTTGCTATTGCATTGGGTACATTTTATGTCCAGACAGCCTATCTGACAGGACCAAACTGTGAATCTGAACAAATCCCAAACCAGGTTGTGGAGCTGGAGGCGATGTCACTTGGCAAGTGTTCCTTCTGATTTCTGGTGCACTAGAGGGCTGCTTAAATTTTTGCCTTTAACCGTAAGCCAACAAAATATCACTTGCGAAGTGTCCGTAAAACTTCTTCAGAGATTGCAGTGGATGTTAAGGCGTTTTCATTTTACAGTTACCCCTTACTCACAGGCCAGTTAAACGGTATGTCTTCATGCTGGCTGAGTGGGAAGGATGATGGTCCTTAGCAAGGATAATGGAGTGGAGAAGTCTGGAGAGTCAAGGTGTGTGCCTCTCTCAAAGGGTATCCAGAGTGATGGAGGTTTTCCAAGGGGACCAGGACCTGTCCTGGGTCTTTAGCCTTCTGCTGGGTGTGGAGTTTCAACTCAAGAGCTTGTTCCCTGCAGTCCTTCTGCCAGGCTTCCCAAATAACCCATGAGAGTGCCGGGATCCTATGGCTAGTCTCAGCCAGCTCTTAAAGTATTTGCTCTCTGATCTCTTCATGCTAATGTGAGCATTAAAAATGTCATTCTTCGACCTGGATCCAAAGCTGGTTTTTCTGTAATCGATGCTTTTGTTTCGGATTGAGAGAGATCAGCAAACCAAGGACGTTCTGCTGAGTTGCAGAGGTTTAACTGGGAAATAGGGTGCTTTGCAGTGAAATCGAAGGACCATTCTTTTTCAACAGTGTCACAAAACCACGGATGAGACTGCGTACACTTGGATCGTTTGTTAGTCGGCTGCAATTCGCCACTGTTACCCTTCAGGACTTGAATTTAAAAGCAGGCATCTGTCCGTCTTGATACGGAAAGGCGCAGCGGGAAGGCTGTGTGCCTGGCGGCTGCGCCTGTCCCCGCGAGTGCGAGGTAGTCTCCTTATCCTGACTTTGCAGTGCTGCTGTCAGTAAGCCAGAAGCTGCTTGGCTTTCAGTTAATGTCATCACATAATGCTGCTCCTTTAATACGACCTTTAGCTCTGATACATAATTTGGAGAAATAGTCCTGCATTTACTTTTCAGTTAGTATTCTGGAGCATACCCCAGGAGGATGACTATCATTTATTACTCTTCCAAGTATAGGACTTCACAAAGGCAATTTTTTAAAAAGCGTGAGCTATTAATTATGCTAAGAAAAGAATGTGGTACTTTGAGCAGCCCAACCACAGTCACATTTCCTCCTTGTCTCTGCTTCCTGTTGTCTAGGACGCGTTAAGAAGAAAGCGCGAGATTTCCCCATAAATGTTTCTTACTTGTGGATACTTTTCCCATTTCGGTATCCGCCTGGTTTCACATGAGCTATCCTTCCCTGGGGCAGATTACTGCACTAAATGGCGAATAACAGCTATTTTATGGTACCACCAGTGACTTCCTGGGGATAGACATAAAAGTTTTGTTAAGAAATCACTCAGAGGTGTGCAGTTAGTCCTTGTTCTCGAGTTGCAGTTTCTTGACGATGAGCATACTCGGTCCGTTTGCTGTACCACGTCCCCGTGCCACATACGTCCAGTCCCCGACCTCCGTGTCACTGACGGGCGTGCAATAAAACCCGCAGTTAATACTCTTTGAAGAATTAAAATCAGTCTTCCTTTGTCTGTGGTGATGTTAGTGTTTGTGTAGGATCTCAATCGTCTTACCCTGGAAGGATGAATGCCATCGAGAAAGGGAATTCTGGAGCCCTAAAGCTGTAGGTAAAAGGTGCCTTTTAAGCGAGTGCCCAACATGGAAAGGAGGTAGCTAAATTCAGACTGGAGCAAAGTTAGCTGTGACCATGCAGGACACCGCACGTGCCATTTTCTTGGCTCTGGGAGAGGCAGCACATCCTTAAACTGCTGCAATGAGAGACGTCAGGGCAGCAATCCACTGGCCGGGTCCGTAATTCCCCCATCCTGCCCCCGGCGGCGGCGGTCGATAGAGCCCCCCAGCCCAGAGCGGTGCCTCTTGCCACGGGAGATCCTCCCCCTGCGCGCTCGTCCCCTGCCGGCCACCAGAACAATATTTTGAAATTTATGGAAAATTAATTATCGATTACAGATGTGCCCTGGTTCAAGGAAGGTAAAAACGAATGGATGCATTTACGATGAGGGACGTAATCTGCTTTATGAAACCGATTGTCTTTTACTCCGCTCCTTCCCTCCCTCGTTTTCTCCTCTCTCTTCTCCTGCCCCCTCCCCCTCCCCCTGCGCTGGATAAAAGACAGGCCTGATAAAGTGAGAGGAACAAGATTGGTTTTCTAAGGGCACCAGGCCCTTCATGATCAGCTAAATCATGGGCTGTCTGGCGCTCTGGCTGGGTGATGACCTGCTCCCCGCGCCGTGGCACTCGCACCCCCCTGCGGGACGTTATGATGTGCACCCAGGCGGCTGCGGGGGGCTGCAGTGAAGGTGAAACTGTCATATCGATCTTTTTAGCACTAAAATATGAGCCACTTTACTCCGCTCCCCGATGCTGTGATGTGAAAAATAATAACTCGGATCCAAATTAAAAATATTGATCTCTGGAAGGTGTTGAAAGTAAATAAACACCTTCCGAAGTTTTCGGGTCAGCCAAGAAATGGTATTCAGCAATAAATGTGTCGGCATGTCAGAATCCAGGGTTCTTGATCTGTTTTTCCTTTTGAATTGATTTTTCATTACTTACTTCCTAAAAGTGTTGGAATTTGGTCCTCTACCGTTAAATCCCAGTGTTTGGGCAAATTATTTCTTTGGGGCTTATGAGGTGCTCCTAATCCACTCGTTCATTGATTGATTGATTTTTGACTCAATAAACTTGCATTACCCTTGCTTTATTTAAGGCTTCCATCATAATTTTTTGTACATTTAGGCTTGACTTTTTTATTTCCTTCTAACAGATGAGCTGACATTGGTCTATCAAACATGTGGGAAAACAATTGCCACAAGGTTAATTTTATTGCTAGCTCCATGCATTTTAAGTAGGTGCCAGGTATTTTCCACTACAGGCTGATAAATTGCAGCTGAACCATGGAAGCATAAGAATGAATGGAAGCGCTGTAACAACAACAACAGAAACCCCATATCGGGGCATCACATAGTGTAAGCATTAAACCAATTAATTTTGCTTTGCTGGTTTAACTTCATTTCACATCCAGCCGGAAACAGGTCGGCAGAAATGCGATGAGCCCGGTAAGTGCCGCGCTGCTGTTGCGCCGCCGTGGCGGTGTGGCGCGTTGTGCTGGTGCCGGTATTCCTGGTTGGTGGAAACAGGAGGGTGCAGTAACGGGCAGCTTCAGAGAAGTCGTCTTCTCTTACAAACAAGCCGATTTATTTTTAGACATCAAAACATTCTCCCGGAACAGGTATATTGATGTTGCTGTTCTCCGGCAGCTTCTACCAGCCTGCTTTTTAACGCTGTTCCAGGGAACGGCAGAGAGCCGGCTCCGCTCGGGAAGGTGGTGGGAAAGGAGGAGCTGCCGTGAGAATGAGAATGCGCTTCACTCCCACGGAGAGAAGTTTGGTCAGTGTTAAAAAAGTGTGTGAAAGAACCTCTTAAGCAACTTCACTGTAGAGTCTTAAACGTATCTTGGTTTTCCTTGAGTCAGTATTCATTTGCAAATTCCTGTACACGTGAGTTTGCATTTTACAGTGTTCCTTTCCTAGATTTACTAGCCGGTGCCTCGCGGTTCAAATACAGTTAAGCTCATGCATTTATCGTCTTTAATACAAGGAGATGTGACCAGTTAGGAGGAATAAAACTAGAGCTCCATAAATTACTTTACAGAGCTGATGGCATTTTAGTCATTGTCCACTTCCCTGCGTAACTGCATTTCATCAGCCGGGTTTTGCTTTTGTTCGTGTGCGTCTTTTTAATGTCCAGAGGCTCCTTCGAAGTAGCAAACTGATATTTTCAGTTGAATTCTCTCAAATGTATCTATGTGCAGGAGTCTGATCAAAATTCCTGGGGCTCATACTTCCTTTTTTTGTTGTTTTGTTTGGTTTTTTTCTCTAAAAGCATGTCTGCCTGTCTAGCGTTCCTGTGGCTTGACGCCTGGCTCACAGGTTTGTAACACGTGCGCATAAAAACCCGTATGTGTCGCCATCTCTCCAGCAAATACCCACCCGCCGGAGACAACTTCTACAAGTCCGTGTTTTGGATAGATTCCTTCCCCCCAGGTGTCTTAATTAAAAGTAGATTAGACCAAAAAAGGAGGGGCCTGCCAAAACACGTGTGTGTTCTCCCTGTAGCCTTGGATTAGCTGCGAGCTCCGGAGCTGTGGGTCAGTCCCTGCGACGTTCCCGTCTCTGCTCACAGGAGGTTCCCTGTGGAGGCTGCAGCTCCACAGCTCCTGCCACGCTCGTGTCCTGGGAAGTGGTAGTTGCAGGGGGTGAAGGGAGTCATCTGCTACAGGGGACAAAATTTCAAATAAGGCTTTAAAGATGAGGAAAGAGGCCTTGCATTTGACAGAGTGGCCTGTGAGGCCCTTGGGGCGAGGTGATGGTGGCCGCAGGCGATGCTCCCGGCAGCTGGAGGGGATCCTGGCCAGGGAAGGATCCGGTTCTGCAGCCAGGGTCTGGACCAGAGCGGGGAAGAATAAGCAGCGTGAAGAGAAGCATCTTGAAGAGATGTTGCGGGGATGGAAGCCTGAGCTTTGTTGATGGGTGTTTTCATTAAAATCATTTGCGTGGCAATGGCATTTATACCTAAGTGTTTAGACACCCTTTTTGTGTTCTGCACGCGGCCCCCCTGAATGCGCAGAGTACTTGGGAGCCTCCGAGCGTTCCCTGTCCCGCACGGAGGCGCAGTGTCTGCAGGGAGCGCAGTGGGCAGCTGCGGGGGGGGACCGGTGGGGCGTCCACCAAACCTTCTGCTGTAGGAACATGAACGCTGCTGGGTTTGCCTGCATGCCAGGAATCGAGATCCCAGCCTCGGCTTTAGGGATCTTTGGTGGGTGCTTCATCACCCGGGGTCACTTGGGGTCTCACCATCGACTGGACGATGGTGTTAACAGGAAGCACCCCGCTGTTAACTGGCTGGGGCTGCAGAAGGGAACGGGGGGTCACACGGTGACGCCCCTGAAATGACTGCAGGGGATGTCCGTCTCCTCTTTGACGCCCCCGCCGCTTCTGGCACACAGCTTTTGAATCTCCTTGCTGAGCATTGCAGACTTGTATTCAAGTTCTACGGCGGAATATTTCTAAGGAATTCCTAGGCACGATGTAAGTTGCTCTCAAGCCCCAGAGCTTCAGGGCAAGAGCTCTTTCCTCCTGAAGGGAGAGAGGAGAGAGGGGAAGGAGGTAGGAAGCCTTCAGCGCTGGCTTTGCTGGGCTGTGGTTCCCCGTTCTGTTGGTAAGGCTTTGGCGTTTGGAGGGACGTGCGTTTACATGTGCGTGCGTATGCTTTTTTAATCGTAGCAGTTGGGTTGTCGTGAGCCCGTGGTGGCCGTAGCTATTCTGTTTCTGGTGGTGTGGGAGCAGAAACGGCAAACGAGGCAGCGGAGCCTGAAACGCGGCTGGGTTTTGAGTTCCCGCGTGGAGGCGGCGTGCTGGCCGTCACCGGCTCGCTCAGCGCTCACCATGCCCTGGAAAAGCCCTTTTGTAACCTGCAGCGTTCCACGTGCTTTCACATCACCTGTGATGAGGGGAGTGAAAAGATAGAGAGGAACGATTTTTACTAATGTTGGTCTTGTAAATGCAGTTTGTAAACCCGGCACGTCCCTATTTGTATGTGCTGCGTGGCAAAGATCCTCTGTTTATTTTCAGGGACACCTTTTGACTGTCGGTTAACTGATACTTAAGCTTAGAGTTTGGTCATAAAAGGTCCACTTCAATAATCATAAAAAAGGAAAAGGAGCAGTTCTGTAAGAACGTAGGCCAAGAAGACAGTAAAATAGTAAAAATACAGGTTCAAATGCTGTCTTAGCAACATAGAGGTGGAGAACAAGGAAGAATTAATAACAGTCTTAAAAATGTTGTCATCCTCCTTCATAACTTTGCAGTCATTATCCTGTGGGCATATTTGGTGGCTCTGTCTAGCACAGTAGTCACTTAGACTTTTTCCCTTTCCTATTCAGAAGTATTTCTAAGTGGAAAAACCCAATATTAGATATTTTCTGACTTCTCAGAAGAGTTCATTATGCCCTGGGCTTCAGGAAGTGTCGAGGACAGCTCACCAAGGCTCAGCGGCCATTGAGCCTGGAGGAGGACTAAGATCCCACCTGGAATTGGGCATCCTTTCAGCTTGTACGTTCACAAGTCACCGCAGCAAAGTCAGTTTTGAAAAAGTTGCAAAGTCTTCCTTGTGATGGGGGTGGTATAGAAACCACTCACTTGATTTCTCCTCTTGGAAAATTAGATTTTTTTTTTTTCTCCCTTCACCCAATAATTTGCAAAACGGACCGTGAATGATTTATGATCCAAGCCCAAGTGCCGTGGAATCATATGATCTTACAATAGTAAGTTCTTGACGGGAACAGGATTTACCTGCTTTTTTACGTGACTTCTGTGGGTCACTCTTTCATCCCCTACTTTACCTGTGTGTGCCTTGAAGGAATCGGACACGTGACGTGTCCAAACTTCTAATGCCTTTGGGTTGGCTCCTCCTCGGACGGGCAGCCCTGTGGGAGCCCAGGGCGTGAGCGCGTCTGGCTGACGGGGCCCCGCTGCTGCCCGAAAGCTGCACTGGGGAGTTGGAGAGGAGCAGCCGGACCTCCTGGCGCTGGAGGAAGCACCGGCTGGGAGGGACTGGCAATATCCGGTATGGCTAGTCTGGATAGCAGAGAACTGAGGGAGGCAGAGGCAATAAACTTCTGCCCATACTGTGTGAAAAAGGCATAAAACAAATCTAAAAGGGGGGAAAAAAAAAAGCCCCTTCAGTTTTCCAGCAGAAGTTTCTGTGAGCAGGTTATGGAAGCAGCACCTGGGGGTGACTGACGGTTGGTCCTGCCGTGGTGGCAGAGGAGATATCCCAGGATACCCCTCTGTTTCCATGGTTCTGGTTTTATCTTGAAAATCAAATTAACGAGAGTCCCACTATGTATTTTCAAAAATCTTTTTATTTCATTGGCGAAAAGGAGAACTTTGAATTCCATCATCCTGACACCTGATAATTAATTTGTTTAAAGAGGTTGCAATACAAGATCATCATCAGCTGCTGTAATGCTGCGTCATTACCTTAATCACCTCACATTATCCTAAGCAAACTTCTACTTCTCGTGTGATATTTAAAAAAAAAAAAGTTAACAGCTGTTAAACGATTACTAGTTGTGTTCAATTTGTCCCTTTAAGATCAGAGTTTTAGCCAGAATGTCTTTTAATTCAACCACTTGTCACTAGACATTCCTAAAGAGTAAGAAAAATATGTAACTGACATGTTGGCAAAGGTTTGACCAAGCTGTATTGTGGCTGAGCCATAGATCAAGGGAAAAGACAAATATGATTGAATGCTGTGTCATAGCACCACATGTGGGAAACAAATATTCTGCAAGAAATCTATTGGTGAACAAACTGAAAGATTGTTAAGCTCTTAAAGAGCTTAAAGGCTTGTTAGCATTTTCTGACAGAAAACCACTGAAGCAGTGAACATAAAAAGAAAGAGCAAAAAGTCCTAATGGCTGATTCAGAATTTAGATTTGTGGTTCTGCTCATTCGGCATGCTTTCTCTGTAAGGATGCTCGCTCCTCTGGCTGGAGCCGGTGAGGAAATTTCTTCTGAGACCTGTGAGCCTTTTCACTCCGCAGTCCGAGAGCTGCTCCCACTACTCCGTTTCCATACCGAGTTACCTTTTGCCAGAACCCGAGGAACGTCTTAGTAAGACAGGACACGTTTTTTTAATAAAATACCGTTTTCCTTTGGGTGTTTGGTGGGGTTTTTCTCACGGGACTGAACCCGCAATGTTTGGCTCTAAGGTGACCCGAACAGGGTTCATTTGCCGCGGAGCCGTGTCCACCGTGACCGTGTCCTGGTGGAGCCGCCGGTGCGGGGCCATGGCTGACGGCAGCCGGGTGAAGCGCCCTCACTGCAGGTTCTAAAGGAAGAGAATATGCAGAGTAGGTGTGAAGATCAGGTGAGATTAATAATCTCTTAATGCGCTTTGGTTTTGCTTATCTTCTCATAGGTTGATAAAAGCCTGGTAGAAAGAAGCCCGCTGATACTAGGCATAGTGCTAAAAAGAAAAGGTACTTTAAAACTGAACAGTCATGAGCATAAACAAATAGCCGTCTACTCCCAGTAATGTTGGTTTTGCTCCTAGTGACCAACGTTATTTCTTTAAAAGCTTATCAAATGCAATTTTAAAAGCAAAATGAAGTTGAACGCTTTCCCTTACCTTCCGCAGTAAAGATATGTTTAATAATTCTGAGTTAATCTGTCGGTTGTGGTAAATTGTACCGATGCTTGCTTTATTCTTGAAGCACCACGACCGCTGATAATTAATAAGCTTTGTAAAGCAAACACAGGTCAACATGTGCATGATAAATGGAGCTATTATTGTACATAGGGAAACAATTAATTTGTTGTTCCATATGGTCTGATGTCCATTAACATGCCTTACTAATAATGCAAAACAGAAAAGCTGTAATAGAGTGTCCACAGGTTTTAGGTTATGTACAAAGGGAAGGATTCTAATAATCTATTCAGACGCTAATTGGAAAGCAGTACTTTCCCTTCTTTCTTTGCAGCTAGCGAGTAACGAGCCCTTCCCTTGAGCGGTGGGGTTGGACGCTGCCGTCATCCGCGCCCTCGCCGCGTCCCTCTCTGCTGCTCTGCCTGGAGAAAGGGAGCAGGGTCCCCCCCACTGCAAACGCTGGGACACCTGGGGAGAAAACCCGCGCTCCTCCTCGGTTCTCTCACCGCATGGCTTCTTTGTAATGTGTGTTCTATACATTGAGTTAGCTCTGCAATACGCGTAGTATCGTATAGTCAGCGCTCACCTCTGAATTCATCTGTGGCGCTGCTCAGCGGGGAAGTATTTTCAGATGTCAGCGCATATTCTGCATAAAATGGTTCACGGTGGTAATTTCGCTATATCCCCTTCAAAGTCTCTTGGAGAAAAGTAGTCTCTGACTGACATACACACGCTGTCATCCGCCTTGGCAATAGCCAAGTCTTTGGGCCTGTCACTAACGTGAGAAAAGAAAGAATAAAGCAGTGTTTGAAAATACCAGGAGCATCCCAAAGCAACAGAGGCTTCACTAGCTCGATGTGCTTTCTGATCGTTTTTTTAAAGATAGCTGTTTGGTTCTGGTTTGTTGCAGTAGCTTTATGATTTAAAGTTTTCATAATTATCAGAGCAAAATATAATTAACTCACAGTAATATTCAATGTTTTCCAGATTTAAAGAAATGACCACAAAACCAAACAAACCCAAAACGATGCATTGAGTATAGTCTCCCACTTCTGAATGTTGTCTTCTGAGTTTTGAATCTGTAGCTATTATTTCAGGAGAAAGCTATTTTTAATTAAAGCAAATGGAAGTCAGAACTTTAATTTGACCTTTGCCATGCCAGCAGTTCCAGCGTTTAGCAATGAAACACCGAGCCTACAGTACGTGGCTCAATCAGCTTTCCTTAATTCTTATTTCAAAATTCTGTTTATACTAGAGTTAATCCATTTAAATTAAAATGTTAAACTTCTATTTAAAGTTTAGTGATTTCTTTTTATTTTCTTCACTATTGTAAAAAAAAAAAAAAATTAGTAGTCTTTGGTTACCCTTTTAGGGTTCTTCTTTTGACAGTTCATCTAAGAAAATCTGTGATTCGATAGATTTTCTGATTAAATACTTGAGACATCGTAGATATTTTAATTGTCCTGAGATTCATTTTTCTTGAGAGTCTGTGGCAATCTGCAGTCTGCTTTTTAGAAACACCGATTGATGAATTCTGCTGTAATTTAAACGAAAAGTTAATAAGACAGGCCGACACGGATCTGATGCAAGTTATTAGCCGTGTAAGACACTTTGATATATGCCATTTATTATTCAAAGAAGTGCAAGCCAAAAATGTTTCATGTGCACTAATAAAAATTCAATATAATTATTTCGGAGAACTTCAGGAAATGCAAATGGTCCGATAAACTGAATTTATTAAAACAAAGCCAGTGACAGGAGCACTGACTGACCCTCGTAGGCTCCACTTCCAGCGGTTGGTTCCTCTTTCAGTAGGAATTTGTTACTCCTGAAACTTCCTTTGTCGAAGGAGTTTTCCACTGTTTCTTATCATTGGATTAAATCCACGACATTTGGTGTTTCGCTTTTCCTGTCAGTTTCAAAATACCAAATACTGATGGCCAGTGTTTTGCCTAAACTGCTGTGGTTTTCTGTTTCCTGGAGTCATAGAGTTGAGCTAGAATAACGATAGCTCGGCTGCGTTTTCAGCTTGAAATACAAACCGAACCCTATGGCTGTCTCATAAAGTTTAAGGTTTTCTATTATTAAAATCTTCCTTTGAAATAATAAATGACTACAGGCTGTCACGGCAGGGTCTAGAAAGGCCAGCACGTAGAATGGGCTGAGATTTCATCTGAGCGTAGTTGAGTTTTATAGATCTATTTATGAGATCCAATACTGTAATGATGTAATTTCACTTGTCTAATAAATGTAGCTGTACAAGCAAAGGATAGCAAACATTTCCATTGTGACCAAAATCCTTTAAACTGCAGCCACTTTGATCTTAGAGCTCATGCTATTTAATAAATGCTGGCTATTCTTCTAACAATCACAATTATTTAAAGGGTTTTCAAAAGGGATAGAGCAAATCAAATAAAACAATTACTGTTGTATCTCATTCTGAAGTTAAGTGTATTTTTTATGTGGGTCTTGTTTAGTGTCTCCTCCCAGTTTTCATCCATTATCACAATAATTGAGTTTGTAGCTGGAATTAAATTTATCAAATTGTGTTATCCTCTTTTGAAATTGGATAGGTATCCTGGCAGTGGGAGCTAGAAGTTAATCTGCTTTGCTAAAGCCTCCAGTGGCACAGCGGCAACAGGATTGAGAAGGCTCAAACATTTTCCTGTCACCCTGGACACGATGTAATTTCTCCTCAATCCCTTGTGCAAATAATGACATTTGAATCGAGCATTAACAGGCTTAATTACTTTAAAATTGTCATTTTAATTTACACTGATATAGTATTGATCATACAAGCAGAGATTAAGCTGTTCACTGGAGCAGATGATGGGGAATTAAACATTAAAGGGTCCTCGTGGGGCTGAGAGGCCGCCCAGAGAGTGCCAGAAGAGGAATGATATTTCTCCGTAATGAACTGGCGGCATGCAGGGACATGAATCTTTGGCCTACTGGAAAAAGGGAAATAATGGGGTTTGGGAAGCATTTGCAGGTTATTCATTCGCTGCCATGCACCAATTCTCCAGTGATTCATCCACCTCACCAACATTTATTTATCTAGCAAATTCAGGAGCTCTGACCTTTCTGCTAAGTACATTTAACATAAGACGGAGTGAAATATTTCAGGTGTAACTTTTTACAAATATTAGTTATTGTTTCTTATTTCTGACTAATATTAAACAGAGTTATTTAATCTGCCATCCATACTTGCGCCCATTTGCGCGACTCGGGATGATCAGATGGACTTCATAAAAAGGTCCGAGTATTGTGGGATTAAATGAGGTCTCCCAAAGTCCTTGACCTCATTTAGTTACACTCTGATTTTCTTCTTTGGTAAACCTGAATTAAAGTTAATTTAAAGCAAGCTGACACAAGTTTACGTGGAAGATTATACAGCATGTAAGAGTAAAAATGACGACTAATCCTTCCAAAACCTCTAACCTAAAAATGGCGCCGCTCTTGTATGAGGTATACGTTAAAAGTCCAAGAAGGTACATGGAATAGTTTAAGACCAAAATTTTCATTTCAGTGATTTGGATTCATCTCAAAATGTGTTTGTAGTGTGGTTAGGAAACTACTACCACTCTTTTGATAATTTACTGCGTAAAAATTCAAAATGAAACGTGGATGCTAACTTATAGAAAATCCATGTTGTGTTTTCATATATGGCAACTATTTTTTTTATTTTTTCCCTGTCTTGAACTAGTAGGCTAGTTTCCCTTTATGCCTTTAGTTTTATCAGGGAAAACTATAAACAGTAGTGTGATAAAGCAGGATACTAGCTGAGTCGGAATACTCGCAGCCATTACAATTTAAAATGGAGCGTCTCCTTTCTGAAAGTGACGTTTTCCCATTTGAGAGAATGTAGGGCCAAATCACAGCCCATTGACTTCAGGTATTACATTCTGTTCTGTTGGTAAATATGTAAATTCCTGAGGAAATCCATCGAAGTCAATAGCATCTGTGGGTTTATTAGTGTGACTTTCTTTGGCTGTCGCTTCTTTTGCACGTAACAAAGGGCCTGTTCCTTAGGAGCAAGGAAGGCGATGCAACGTGGGAAGCTGAATTTTCTTGTTGCATACATATTTGCACTTAAAACAGGAAAATGCATTGAATAAAAATGTAATCTATTGCTAGATACAAATAGGCATGCGTCCAGGATTCTGAAATATATAGCAGTGATTTGTGTTTGTTTTTTTAAAAGAAGCTTTCTTTGAAAGCTAAGAAAAATTATGTTTATCTTTTTTATCAGAAAGGATGTTCAGATTGAGTTTCTGTGGGAAGATTTTAGGCTTTGGGGTTTTTTAATCATGGCCTTAGGCGTATACTTGTTTGCTCTCGTTATTTTCTTGTGGTTTTGGCTGCTAATATCGGTCTAGTAGTTTCTGTTTGAAAGTATTACCATTTTTGATGATTTTTTTTTAAAAATTGCCATGTGTTTCCTGGGTTTTTTTACATAGTGGAAGTGATTTTCATTTTGCAACCCTGCTTTTGGACTGTTGCTTACTTCCAGATGAGTAAATGTTGAAGGGTGTAGATAATGCCTACTACGGGTGGAAACCGCCTGGGTAAGGCGCGCTGCGTGCTGAGAGCGCCCGGTGCTGAGCGTCATGGTGCGGCCGGCGCAGCTGAGCAGGGGGAGGACGCGCACCGTCCCGCCTGTCTCGGGAACGCCGCTGAGCCCGGAGGGCCCCTGCCGAAACCGGCACCGTAGGGCAGGGAGCGTTTGCGGTGGTGCGGGGTAGCGCGGCTGGCCGTACGCGGTCTGCCTGGGGGGAAGCAAAGGAAGGCGAAAGGGAATGTCAGAGTGCGGCTGCGGTGGAAGGAGGAGGCTGTGCACTTTAGGAAAAGCAGCCAGGAGAAATGCTGGAGCCTCGCAAGGTCTGTGTTTGTTTGGACAAAAATGTCCTTGTACGTAGTAGGGGCAGGGCTGACTCGTACGCCCATGAGCCTATACAGAAAAGCTGCAGGGTGTTTCGGTTGTTTTCAGGAATTTTGTATTTCCAGTATGAGCCATGTATATGGAGTAACAAACTGATAGCCTTGGAGAAGAATGAAATACATGGACTCTTACTTCTAGCTGTCTATACTTGGTCACAACTACTTGTATTATGTACAATATAAGCATGGTGTGACGTATCAGTTTTGTGGGCTTTCTGTTATCTTATGCTATCATATAACTTAAGAACTGAGACCAGATTATAATAAGGCCAATGTTTGCTGTATTTCGGAGGCGTTTGGAGGATGTGTATCTGCCACTGTGTTTCCCTGGGCTCTGGTCAGTGTCCTTACTTTCCTTGGGCCTGTGGGAGAAGTGCAGTTCCGCCCTCCTTTCCCAGGCGCGCTCCGTGCATTCGCGCGCCTGCTGCTCCCCGTCCTGCAGGGTTACCCCGAGCACCCGCAAGCAGAGGGGGACCCCGCTCTAGGGGGGGTGTCCCTGCCCAGGGCAGGGCGTTGGGCCTGATGAGCCTTAAGGTCCCTTCCACCTCCAGCCATTCTGTGCTTCTAAGATAGGAGTTCATGCCTTTTTTTTTTTTTTTTATTGTAATGCTCTAATGTTGGTCTCTCTGGAGAAGTAGGTATTTGGGTTTATATTGTATTCTTGCAGGAGGGTTTTCCTCTCTGTGCCGATACGCGCGGACACGACACAGCGAGGCTCAGCGCAGAGGCAGCCCGGGCAGGAGCCGCAGCGTCCCGAGGTTTGCTGGACGCTGCCCTGAGCGGATGCTCTCCCGGAGGAGCTCCCACCTTCAGCTCCAGCCCCCTGGGCCACGCAGCCCCGGGCGCGGGCAGGGAGGAGGGCGCCCACCGTCCCCTCGCGCGCAGTCCGCGGGGGGTTCCGCAGGCGGGAGGTGCCCCCGCGGCCCCCGGCAGCACTGGTTTTCTCCGGGCTGGCTCCTGGCCGGCTGCGCCGCTGCCCGTGGGGCTGCCGGGCCCAGGTTGCTCAGGTGGACGGGGAGTTTCTGCTCCAGGAAGGTAACAGTCCATTTCCAGTTCTTCGGTGGCTAACGTATCGCTGCAGACACTGATATAGACATCTGAAATATAATTAAATGGCAGGAATGCTCTATTTGTCTAAACAAGACAAAGCATGGAACGGGTTCATTTGACTTGAAACATGTAATTAGCATAACCCTTCTGGATGCTTGTTTTATCATTTGCAATATAGTAAAAGATTGATTATTGTACTGTACCTTTTGAATTTCATTAATAGAATTGTTTTGTCTACTTGATTAATATGTTGCCTCAACCTCAGACTAATCAGATTAAACTAGGTTGCCTTGTTCCTTTTGACTTGTAACATTCTTATTTCCATACACTAACTTTTCACTAAGGCCCCGTGTTAATTGGTCTTCTTTTGTCGTCTTAAATGCACTTCAGCATACATGCACTCTCGAATCTCTCCTAGCGGTGCAGAATGGGTATTTTGCTGTTTGTGAGTATTTTATAAGCTAATTGACTGCTGCTCTTCTAAGTTTAAACAGTGGGGGGTGGAAGTAGGATGTTTTCAGTACAGCTGACAAATCAAGTGTCTGGTATCCATATACGTTAAAGTCCTCTAGGTATTTTAGGTATCACTACACATCATGGATACCCAATTTTGAATAGCCAGAAGGGTTTGGTTTAATTATTGTTTTATTTTCTGAACAACCCAAATTACACAAAAGACTGAGCCTCACTCTTCTCAGAGTTAGTATAAAAGGTTTTCAGTTGTATAATAATGTTTAACATTCACGTGTTTGTGATCCATCAGTTGTCAGCTGCATCCCCAGTAACATCCCAACAGCTAAACAGGTTTCGTTGCGCTGAAATGAACCGATCCTGTTTCAAGGAATGTTTCTTTTTGTTGATTGTGTCTATTTTAATATGTTTAGGATTGCAGTCTGTTCCTCGAATCTTTCACAGGTGCAGGAGAGCAGAAGCAGGACTAGGGCAGGGACAGTGGCCGTGCAACGCGAGGGCCAGGGCGTGGGTGCGGAGCGTGCCTTGGCACTGCTGCTGGCAGGAGCTGCGTCTCCGGAGCCTTTGGAGCCTTTGGGACTCCGGAGTTCCTCAGAGGAACGCGAGCCCTTGCTGTGGGGAGGGGCTTGCGGACACAGCTTGCAGGAATCCAGGTGGGAAAACCACAGTTCCAGTTCTGAGGGTCGTATGTGCAGGTTTCGCTCAGAGCTGTCGTCCCCTGCACAACCCGACGCGAGCTTCCACCCATGGAGGCTGCGTGGTTTCCATGCCTGACCTGACGTGTGTAGCTTTCCATCTCCGTAAGAGAGGAGGCTTTGCTGCCTGATGAGGTGAATTTGGGCTTGGGGAAAAGTGGCTAAGGCAGCAGCAGCCAGCGAGCATGCTATCTGTAGTCTATCACTCTGACTGAGAAGCCGTGTGGAATTCCATGGGTTTGCAGGTTCGGTTGCTGTTTCTGGGCCGCGTGACTGCAGAACCAGCGAGCAGCGCCCGCATGCAGCCTGATGCAGCTCTGCCCTTTCCAGCCCGCGGGAGGGGCGGGAGCGCGTCCTGCTTTGGCTTTGCTCGCTGTTGAGTAACTGCTGCAGCTCCGCTGCCCTGGACGCCACCGCTTTGTTCGAGTCCCGCAGAATCCGGCCGCTTTGCTGCCGAATGCCACATCCAGCTGCAGCGTTCCAGCCCCGCGCTCCCCTCCTGCCAGGGCTCCCTCAGGCAGCGAGGAGCCCCAGCCCAGCCCGCACCCTCCGCAGGGACGGCGCCGGGCAGGGGGGACCCGGCGTTCCCTGGGAAGTGGGGCCAAGGTGGACATGTTCCCGTGTCCGGGAGAACAGCGCAGCAGTAAATGGGGGCAGCTGTTGCCTGCAGTTTCCTTCTTGAAGATTGGTGGGGCCTTAACTGAAGTGTCTGGACACGCTGCAGGATCGGAAGTGTGGAAAACCCCTAAAAACAATTGCTCGCAAATTTTCTAGTAATTATGACCATGCATATTAAATATTTAGCTGTTAGCCATACCAAAGTGGTTTTGTGGAGCCCGGGGAATCAGTAAGAAAGGTGTTTTGGGGAAGTGAAACTAACAAATTGCTATTAAATGTCAAAGCTCTTTTCTGTGCCGTGTAAAAGGAAGATTTTGTATTTCGTTGTGGTCGTTCTGATAAAAGGGGAATGTTGGAAGACACGCTTTCAAAAAATGTGTCCCTGAAGTCTTCGTGCAGCCCCTCCGCAAAGGAGTGCCTGGTTTGGCACTGTTTGGGCAGCTCCGAGGCTTGGCAAGCGCCGTGGTGGCTGGTGCTGCTTTCAGGGGGGATGTTGTTTGTCTTCTGCTTCTTCTCAAGTCACACACTGGTGAGCAACACTCATACAGCTGGCACTGGGAAAACCTCTACTTGCTCAAGGCGTTCTCTTTGGCTTATGCTCAAATCTTCATTTCAGTTATTAAGAATTAGTATTTTAGTATGTTACAGCTTGAAAAGGTCTGCTGAATTTTGAGCTCTCGCACCTTGTGTGGAAGAAGAGCAAGAAATCTAATTAGCCATTTTGATGTTCATGAACATTCTTGTACTCGCAGGAGTCTTGCTCTGGCGTCCTCTCGGGTGCGTGAGAAACGGACCGAGGCCCAGGGTGCTCACGGAATGTGAAGGCAGAATAAGGGAGAGGGACAGTGGCGGAAGGTCAGAAACACTGATAGGAAAAGGATCCTCTGTTACGAGTGGAGCCAAACTGCCTCTGCTGCTGTTTTATCCATTTCTACGCAGTTAGAATCATAGAATCAGAATCATAGAGTTGCCTTGGCCAAAACTGGTCCGTGGTCACACACGTGAAATACATGAACATTCAAAATTTCTTAGCAACAAAATGTGAATGCAGCGTAAACTTATGTTCCAGGATTAAGATTTAAGTTTCTGTCTACCTGGGTCAATGTATGAGGTTACTAAAGTGTTTGAGTCATTGAACTTTAAGACTGCATTTATCACAGCTTCCTAGACTAATATAAATTTCTTCCCATTAAGTCAATAAGCGTGGTTACATCAGACAGCAGTTCTGCCCAGAAACTAAGATTAATGTCCATCATAAAAGTGACATGAAGAGACAACTTGTTTGATTTATACAGACTATTTTTGTCTTCTCAGATTTAAAATAAAATTCAAGTTATTACTTCTATCAACATAGAGGTTTTCTTTCTCACTTTTGCTATTACAAAAACATTCTTTTCAAATGGTGGCTTCTTTTTAATTCAAGTATGAACCTGTAAGAATAAAAATCCTAGCTGTAGGTGGACTAACACTACAATTTACTGATATTTGTCACTTCTTTGAAAGAACTGCTTTTTTTAAAAAGTTTTTTAAAGTTTTTTTAGGCTCTTTAATTCATCTATTGCTGTTTTCTGTAAGAAAGTGTATTCCTGTTTAGAAATGGAAATTGGTTTCTATTTATTTGGTTTCAAATTCAGATGTAAAAATACAGCTGACAATACTGCAGCAGCAGCAGCAGCAGCAACGCGTGGTTCCTGAACCTTGCTGTAACTCCAGGCAGCTGAGTGGTGCCTTGGGCTTCGGGGTTGTCGAAGCCATGTCCTCGCCCATGGTGGCCCCACTCAGTGCCGCGGCATCCCTAGCTGCCATTTCACTCAAAAGCATCGGCATCGTACCAAGCATGAACATATCTCACATTCATTCCACTGAAAACTCGAGTGACTTGGGCCTCAGGTGCAAGTTTGGAGGCTTTTAGTTCTCATCTCCCGCACTACCTTTTATGAAATTTCATATGATTGAAAAGCATGCTAGGGAGCTGTGAGCTTTGCTCCTACGATGCTATGCAGTTCTTGAAATGTTTAAATAGATTTTCGTTATCGTTTACTATCTCAAAGCTAGAAAATAATGGTAATACGGTGATGCCAGCAAGACCAAAAACAGGGTATGAGCAAGGCAGTGGTGACAGACTAGTAACTGAAGTAATCTTAAACTTGCTTTTCAGATGCTCTATGGAGACATTCGATTCTGTTTTTCTTTTATTGATTTTTTTTAAAAGTCAGGCATGGGTATTCAAATGCTGCTTTTGCAGGGAAAAACCCCCACAAATTAAGATGGTAAGGCTTTGAGCACAACTGTATTGCTGTTTCTAGCACACCACCATGAATTCCTTTGTGGCGGTTCAATAGCTGAAAGTTCATCTGAGACTTTGAAAGGTAACGCATTAACGGAAGTAGTGAATTACACTTCCAAGCAAGAGATGGCAAACACATTTCTAACAGTTTCTTCCTAACCTCTTTGTGGTGTTTTCTCTGTGAAGTGAAGTTTTGCAGAAGACAGGGTGGTGTCCTTCCAAGCTCCTACCATGAAGCTGGATTTCTGCTTCGGGAGGAATCGCGAGCTCGGCAGATTAAGGCAGGTTCACCCTGACGCCGTGTTGGTCGGGGTGCTCACACCAACAGAAACAGATCGGAAGGTGTGACCCAGCACGTACTTTCTCCTGACTCCGTGTCTGAAGTCTGTCTGGTACAGGGGTAGCCTCACAAAACAAAGTACCTGCCCGGAACAGAGCGTCAGCAACATCTTTCCTAGATGAGCCGAACTGCAGGAATCTCTTTTGTGAGCACAAAGTGATGTCTTTGGGATTTCCATGTTGAGAAGGTACCTTTGCTGGAGACCAAGCCTTTGCTCGGTCTTTGCTTCTCATTACCAGTTCTCTGAGACTTCTCCGATCTCCCAGTTGTAAAACAAGGAGGAAACAGTAGAAATAAGCCACAGTAAACCTCTTTTTACTCAGACTTTTTAGGATGTTGAGACAAAAGAGGTTTAGCAAGTTGTAGTGTTTGCTGTCTATGTTACCAGGGAATCAGAGGGGAACAGTGTCTAGGTTTTTCCTGAGTTATTCAGTTTCCTCCACGGCTTGCAGAATTTAAAGAGAAAAATGCTCTTGCCTGTCATCAGAGCAATGGAACCTGCATGTCTGTAACAAACTTCAAGTAAGTGTGCTAAATATTTTTCCAATTGTAATTAGTCAGGAACATGTTCCTTTAGCTTAAAACATTATACCATGTAAAACAGGTATTTGTACAATTTGAGATATAGATATGGCTATTCGTGGGATTGAACATCCAGCCTAAGCTCCACATTACGCCAGGAGTTTCCACTGGTGGGCCCAACAGTTCCTTTAATTATAAAAATATGAGTACAGGCAGAGTACTTATAAATGTACAAAATGTACCGTATTATTGAAATTTTAAAAATCAATTAAAGCTTTTCTGTAATTGTCCATAGACACTGCATGCTCCAGTTGAATGACAGTAGGTAATTTGTAAACTGTTTAGGTTCATTGTTGGCTGTCTCTTAGAATTGATTGTCCTTTAATTAACTTATATCTATCATGCATGTAATGTGATTCCCAATAAAAATTACAGAATTTTAATTAAAATTGAAAAGTTCTGAAAGGTAGAAATATAAATAATATGTATTACTTACATGCATACTCTAGCTTACATGGACATTCTGAAGAGATTTTAATAACAAGTCAGGTTTTCCATGTGATTTAATTATCAAGTGACTTGACTGAGTATTTAGATTAGAAGAGTATAATTTGCTTTATTTCATAAAGAAAAGCTTTACATCCTTATGTCCTTATTGATTTGCCAATACTATTTAATGAGTTTCAATTCACAAAAGTTACATTAGTCAAAATACATCTTTTGGATTGGTAAATATAGCCTTATTTTAGAAATGAGACCACTTCAAGAAAATGCTGCGCATAGTTTAAAATGAATTATCACAAAGCACTGCTCCTAAATGTACATGGAGAAATGCAAAACGGCAGGAGGAATTCTGTTACTTTACATAGAATTATTTTACATAATTCCATGAAAATTATTTTCTTTTCAGTAACCCTGACGTTTTCTTATGTTTCCTAAAGCAAATATGCTGGACGTGTTTTCATTTATGGTCTTATTTTAGCTTGGACACACTGAAGTTTTCTTTAGGATTCTTCCTAACTCAATTTTCAGTATTTTTAATGAACTTCGACAGAGTAAGCTTAAATCATTATGTTATTGCTGCTTTGTTTTATATCATTATACCTTTATGGAATCAGTGCAGCAACTGGTGCAAGGAGTGTGACGGCTTTTATATCTAATCATATAAATCATATTGCTCTTCATTTCAACGAGGTAAAGTCTGTTAGGAAATACAGGGTTTGGCCCCTTGTTTGCAATAGTAATTAAAAAACTTATAATATGCTTCTTTGTTTCTCACTGAAACAGCAATGTACGGAGTAGGACATTAAAGAGTCATTGCACTGAATTAGGTGTCAGTGAAGGAACACTTCTGATTTTTAATACCAACTTTCTGCATTAACAGCATTGGATAAAAGACAAAAGCTGGGAGAGAGATTTTTCCTGCTTTTTAAGGTTAAATATGCTGTATTAAGTCAGTAAAAGTCAGTAGAGATTCTGGTTTTCAAGTATGGCCAGTTCTCGTTGTATTTGTTGTTCAATACTTGGAATCACAGAATCACCACCCAGTGCCACCCCCTGCCCTGGGCAGGGACACCTCCCACCAGCCCAGGCTGCTCCAAGCCCCGTCCAACCTGGCCTTGAACCTCCAGGGATGGGGCCTCCACAATAACTATGGTGATATAGTCACTGAAAACCTTACTTTTTTGGTGGTGTTTTTAGGGATTCCAGACCTTTTCAGCATGTTACAGTGGAGCCTGAGAATACAGGTTGAGGGAGGGTGTTAAGAGGAGGGTTACAAGGACGTTCCCCACAGCCCCGGTACTGTCGCCCTCGGGCTCAGCGATACTGAGGCTCTGGAATTCTGCATCAAAGGGCGGCTATTTTGCCGTCCCATGGTTGAGTTTGCAGTAGGATTGCGTTGAATAAGGAGCACGACGCTGTAGGTTTTGTATACCATAACCTGGAGACACGCTCGGCGAGGTTCTGACGGCGGTGGCTGTTGTTGGCAGAGGCACTGGCTGGGCGAACGCGTCCCTCGGAGTCTGGCTGTGAAGCGTGACGCGGTGGAGCGGTTCTGTGTGTCTGTGGACGTGGCACGTGGCGTCACACAAAGCCACAGCGCCCAGACCCTGCACGGGACGATCTCCTGAGGGCACGACCCGCCTCTGCTCTGCTCAAGCGGAGCGGGATGCAGCTGCGGGAGCCTGCGTGGGGCTGGGGACGGTGGCATTGGCATGCCTGTGCGTGCTGCCATCCTCCTCCCAGCTGGAGCGCGCGCGGAACCTGGGAGACAGCAATTAGGAAGGCTGAGTTAAGACAGATGGTGTCTGCAGCCACCTCCGCCATGGGGGGCTGCTTCTTGCTGAATACGGGAAAGAGTCTCTTAAAACAGAACTTCTGTGCAGAGCAGTTCTAATGGTTTTTTCTCGACCACGTGGTTGTCTTTTCCCACACAGCGTGTAGGCTGTGCTTCGTTCTGGCTTTAACTCCTGCCATGGCTTCAGCGCCGTTACCAGCGGCTTTCCTGGGCTGGAGAACTTGGCCGTTGAGAGGGACCTGATTTGCAGTTGCATTACGCTTCTGACTGCACGGCTGCATAGAAGGAGTGCTGCACAGGTACCAGGTCTTTGTGTCTAGGCCAGGAGCACAAGAGTAGTGGAGTTTAAAGTATTAATCCTGGCTTCTCAGCCAGCTGCATTGCCCTATTGTTATGTTTTCCTTCTTCGTCTCATGCGAGAACGCGAATCCGGTGATTTCAGTGTCCTCAGGGTTGGTGCCCTTGCAAGAAGCTGTTCTCTCCCTCAAACCTGTGTCCCTTTTTTAAGGCTGTCTTGTTACACCGCAGTTCATCTTTGTTATGGTAATTTAAAAATTTAACAGGTTTATTAATCCTGCAGAATTTATTATAGTCAAACATGAGATATTATTAAGTTGCTATTGTACGAAGCATTTACCCTCGCTGTTGGAATGACTTGTCCTCTGCATTGGCAGACACAGAAACATTCATTTTGTTTCCTAATTAGGAGAGCTGCAATCAGGAACCATGACAGAGTTCAGCTCCTCAGTGTACAGCATGCCAGGTTCCATAGTGCAGGCTTTATAAAATTCTCTTTAATTCAGGAACAGAATATCATTAACTTTGTAAGTGGATGAATACAATGGACAAGCAATTTAATTAACTTCTAACATTGGATGTTGGACAGGAGACAAAATGAAATTACGCACATATTTCTTATGCAGGCAGTCAACCTTGAAAGGGGCTTGATTGTGATGGGTCAGACAGGGGGACAGCTTTGTCCAATTATTTGATGTTTAGTCCTAGAATATGAAATTTGAAATTTGGTACTTTGTAAATCAATCATCTCTTATTTTGAGGCAGTTACAAAGGTTCTTTGAGATACAAAACAACCGCGGGTGACTGTGACATGCTAAATACAACCTTTTACCACATGGTACTTTCCTATTTGGAGATGACCTGTATAATACTAAATGAAATGGGCATTAATGCCTCCTCGTCAAATTGAATTTGCCATCTTGAGTGTATTATGTAAGAATATATCAATGAAATGCTAAATTGATTTAAAGTTTTAAAAATTAAAATTGTTTAGAGTCAAGTAAATGTGGTAAGAATCATCCGGCTCACCAGTTTCCTACAAAATAAAGCACTTTTTTTTCCTTTCTTTTCTAGTAGAAGAAAAATATGGTAAAATGTTAAATATTGGCAGTCTCTCCCATCTGATCAGAAGCCATCCAAGTTGCATCCCAGTTCCGGTAGCACTGCCAAAGGCAAATCCTATCGTCTGGCACAGCAGGGAGGGACTGGCCTCGGGCTGTGGAGGCACAGCAGGGATGAGCCGCCTTTCCAGGTGCATGACGCCTCAGGATTTGTGCGGAGCGTTTCTTTCTCTGCCTCCTGGCCCCGCGCGCTGGGCAGAGCTCCCCGGTGCACAACTCACCGACTGACCGGCCTTGGCTGGTAGCGAGGGAGCAAAAAGACTGAAAGAAACTGCCCAGTTTTTCTTGCTGGGCTCACGTATGTCTGTCAAGTTTTGCTTCAGAACTAGTCAGGATTTCTGCCCTTACAGCCTTTCCCTTCTGCCCTCACAGATCAGGGGAGCGCTCCCAGGACAGTCTACATGCTCCGTCTCTTCATCAGTTACCAGATAGTTATCTGAACAGTTAACCAGATACCTGTAACTAGTCTAGATCAATCTCTCTCCAGTCTGGATCTGCTTTGTCCTGTGTCAGTGTTGCTCTTCAGCTTAAAGGGTTCTTTCCATTCCCGGTGCTGCTCCTCATCTCTGGTTTATTTGCGGCTTTCCTTTGTTTTGCTGCGGCACAGTCAGCCTCTTTTTGTCGCTTCTGGTAAGACAGGATCTTACTCTCTAATCCTGGTGGCCTTTTTCCAGTGTGGTCACATCTTTTACGTGGAGACGGGAATTGTTAATGTGGTTCCAGACATGCACCATGCTCACGCTCTACAGCGGCATCGCGCTCCTGCGGCTGTGCCCGTGTCCCACGTGCCGCACACTGTGCGGGGCCACGGCTGCCCTCCTCACCCTGGCATCCCTTCCATGGGCTGTGGGGCGCTCACTTAGGCAGTGCTGGGAGGATAGAGGATGTGGGAATACGGAATACATTGCCGGAAGAGGTGAAGTGCTATTTTGGTCCATGTTGCTGTTGGTTACACTCCTAAAATGATTTAAAAAAAAAAAAAAAGTGAAATAGCATCTAAAATAGAGCTTGCTTCCTAGAAATAGTATTCTGCACTTGCGTGTTATCTTCTGCAGTCCAAGACTCAAGCTCAGTTTCTCTCAGTTTATGAGCTGTTAGCAATATCCATTGGATAAATCTGGCTTTTGTACAATATATTGAGCTGTGTTCATCAAGAACTTGTAACTGAAATAACCCTGAAGTTTTTAAGCATTTAAGTGCATCTCTCTTTAGGTACCTACTCTGTCTGCTACGCTTACGGATAGAAATGAGATTTTATTTCTATCTCTCCTCATACTGAAGAGCCGGTGAATATTCGGAGCCGTGCCGTGCTTTGTTCTGGCTCCGGAGCCGCCGGTGCAGCGAGGGCAGAGGTTTCGGCTGTTTGGTCCCATGCGCTTCTCGCAGTCAGGCCCACTAAAAAGTTGCCGGGGCAGAACGGAGAGCGTGGCCCTGGATGGCAGTTTGAATCCTGTATTCAGACGGGCTCCGTTTGGTGTTGGTGCGGAGCCAAGCCGTGGGCCTCTTATCCTGATTGGGGGCCTCTGGAGTGCTTGTGTAATAGAAATATTAAATAACAGTGTGATTAATGGCTTTGTGAAGGCTCTGCTCTGAGTTCAGGAATATTGATAAGTGGCCTTTTTTTAACTGTTCAGCATACATACACTTCCCTTAAATCTTGTTGGCTCCTTGGTCTGTCAGTAATCTTTGTTTTAAGCAAAAGAACCTCTCTGTGATACTTTTTTTAATTGAATTGATTTGTAATTAAAATGTTAAATCTCTTTGTGAAAGATGTCAATATCAAAAGTGGTATTAAATATTCTGTGTCAATGTGGTAGGTTACATATGTATTATTCATGTACTTACTGGACATGTTTATACATAGCTCAGATTTTTTGTTAATTTTTTTCTTTTCTTCTTAAATTAACTAGTCCCAAAGTATCTCTTAAAATTGAATATGATTTTTCATTTGCTATATTGGTGCAGTAATGAAATTATAAAGACAAGGTAGTAGAGGTGGGTTGTGTTAGCTGAAGATCCCTCGTTTTGTTAGTCTTCACAACAGGCAAATGAAAGCTCCTGGGACTTTGTTTTTTTCCTGAAAATGTGCTATTAATGGTTGCTGTTAGCAGGGAGACCTCTCTAAGGTATCCATAAAGACCAGGTCTACAAACAGGTTATTTTTTTATTACAGTCACTTGATTAAGCGTCTAAATAACTAGGGATTTAGATATCTTGGAATTTTTAAAACAGTTACTCCAACATGTCATGTAGACAGGTCACAACCTTTTCAGAGACCTAAATGGATAAGCCCATTTGAAAATATGTAAATCATGGTAGTAAAGTAAATAGTGCAAGCCATAGAACTATACATAAACTCTCATGGATCAGTTGTTTCTTGAATTACATTTAATCCAACTATTATAAAAACAAAAATCAGAATTTATTTTTTAATTATTTGGAATTTTTTTAGTGGTAAATTTATAGTGACTATTTGTCTTGAAAGTTCAATTGTTCTTGCTGTCACAAACTGTTCTGAAGAAAGAAGGAAAAGAGTGAGGGAGCCGTGCTAGATGATAAAGGTATGTCCGGTGCTGCTAAACTACAACAGGAAAGACTGTGGCACTAACATACTTCAGGATGGTTAGAATTCACTCTGCGTGTTCTGACAGCTCATTGAAGCTGCAGACCATGAAAATGTGAGGTGGTTCTGCTGGCACAAAGTAGTCGGAAGTATAACTTTACTGCCTAGCCACAACAGTGTGGCTAATGAGAGAGTCAGTTTGAATAAAATAAATGGCAAATAAATTAGAACTTCTTAAGTCAAAACCAGCATGTGGAATTTAATCTAGAAATGCAGAAGTATCTTTGCAGGTATGGCTCTAATACAGTGCCAGTAAACAAACGATGCGGATTTGGGTAGACCTGGTGCTCGATACCCTTTTTCCCCGCACCAGCTGTACCTGCAGGCTGGTCACCAGTCTCCGCTGCTCCCACAGCGCTGGCTGAGCTGGGGAGGGGGCCCTGGAGAAACCGTCGATCCTAGCGATTGTGCAGGCAAGTTGTGGTACTTCAAGTTGCCTCTTTACCCCGTAGCTATGTTTATATTGTGATACGTGGCATTGTTGTAGGTTTTGTGGAGTAAGAGTGTGTCCGGTACCAATCCCGCAGTGGTTTTAACTCTTCCCAAGTGAGGAATTCCGTTTGGTTTAACCAGAGCAGCATGTGTAACTAAGCACATATTTTTAACGCAGACCAAGTTACAGTACGCCGAGAAAGTTTTTAAGTTTGTCGCAGAGTATTGGAGCCCAGTCACATCTACACTTTATTAAAGGTGTAATTACTTAAATACTGTTGAAATTAAGCCTGATACCCGTGTTTGAGATAGGAGGCTGCAGAAGTAGTGCGTAATTGTTTGAAACGGTCTGGTCCGGGCTCCGGCTGTCTGCGCACCAGGTAGACGAGGCCTTTTGGGGGAAGCTCAATAGCAGTTTAATTATATGTACTTTAGCTGATAAGTCTAATTCAGGAAATGATAAATTGCTGGACACCTCATTTGTTTGCAAATAAAAAGTGATAGACTATTTTATAATGAGTTGGTCTGTGTACCCAGCCTGTTTTTTTAACCTTGAATGAATAATAGAAGTTTAGTGCTAATTTAGCTATACTGGATCAAGTAGCGTATGCACGGAGTTGACAAGCATATACTTTAACATCGCTTGTTATTTGTGGTTACCGTGTCGGTCGCTATTTGGCTGGGTTGAGCCGGCCTGCCCCTGCGCTCTGCCCTTTCTTCACTTCTTGGGAAGGGACAATTGTCTCAAAGCTTAAGACAAACCAGGGGCAGGTGTTTTCAGGAGGCGTTTCTAACCTGCCACAGAAACCCCAGCTCGCCCGGCGGCTTGTTCCCTGGCAGAATCCTGCAGGCATTCCGGGAACGCCGGGCCCGGGCCGGGAACGGCGGGCACCCCCGGCTCATGGCGGCGCGGGCCCTTGGTCCCCCCGGAGGGGCCGTGGCAGGGCTGGGCCGTGCCCGTCGCGGGTTTTTGTGTCTGAGTGTCTTGAGCTTCATTGCGACACAAACGGGTGCAGATACGGTGTCCCCATGTCGCACCTGATGGCGGCACTTTTCTGTAGGGTCATTGTCTGCCTGCCTGGAGTCGCCGCGACTTCTCGTTTGCTGTGTTTCCCCTGACTGAAAGGTGGCAGCTAATAGACTCCCTTTTACTAATGGGAAACTCAGGCCTGCGCTTGATGTTCGGGTTTATAAACATGTAAAATATTCTTTTAATTGTTGTTAGCAGAACAGGCAGGTAGTCGATGGTATCAGGTGTGACGGGCGCAGTGCTGACAGGCGGCGGCGGCCGCGGGCCTGGCAGGAGATAAGGCCTTCCTGTCAGCACGGCCCCGGCCCATTAATATTCAGACATTGTCATGTTCCATGATGAATGAATTCCTTGAACTATATTGATATAGGAGGTTAAACATTGAAAAAGTTGGGTTGAACTTCGACTTTAAAAATTCATTAAAGCTAATTATGGATTTTATGACTACATGAATTACAGTTTCTGTGTCATCATTGGCAATTTATTTTCAATTTATTTAAAGCAATTCTTATATATTAGCTTTACCACATTTAGTGAGGTAATGCGGTAAATGTTTACTCTGTACAGTAATTAAACTTCTATTCAGGTATTTCCTTTATGCATTAAATTTCCACAGTTGAAATGACATACTTGAAAAAGAAATTATGCTAATTGGCTGTTAAAAAAATATAGTTGTTTTAATCTTCAGACTTCTGTGGCAAGACTTCTGTGTAAGCAACGGAACAGTGTTTCTAATGATGCCAGGTGTGTAATGCATCGGAACCGATTTGTTTATCTTGCCATCACTACCAGGTTTTGCAGATGAGTCTCGTGGCAGGGAACACAACAGGAGTTTCCAGTGATGTACTGGGTATCGTTCTGGGACCTAATTAAAAGCATGGAATGTTTAACTTCAGTCTGCTAACAAGGAGAAGATAGCTAGTTTTTTCTCCATGGTACCCCCGTCGAGGGGGAGATGCAAAGCTTTTCTTACGAACATGCGCTGTTAGGTTAAGTAAGTTACATTTTGCTGTTTCTGCGGTTGCGGTGCAGTTCTGTACGCGCACGTGGAAAGAACAGTCGGGCCCTTCTGTCCGTCCTGAGAAAAGCCATTTTGTTAACAGTACTGCCGTGAGAGAATCGCCTGGCCTTTTCACGGAGTTCCTGAACGCTTCCGTAAGGGCCCTTCTCACGAAAGCTGTCAGAAGCTGGGATGTGTTTGACTGTGTACTCTACAATCAGTGGTTACGATATTGAAAGAGTTTCTCAGAGTTCACAAAGGAAATTTTCCCCGGTCTACCTGTGGGATTTTGTGTGCAGGTCTGTCTCTGATTTTTGGAGTGTCAAAGCGAAGCTGTTTAGTTACAGTGTACAGAGGAGACAGAAGAATAATCAGCAACCAGTTTTAACATTCTTGTGCATTTCTAAGCTACTCGGCCAAGCCAAAAATTACTATTTTTCATGACTGTCCAAGCCAACTTTTCACTTTGCTGCTTTCTGCTGTTTTAGTTAGAGTTTTTATATATATATTCATACCTATTTAGGATGCTTAAACTGCTCTATAAAGCAGAATATGAATAAATTTCAGTGCAGCCACCAGCTGTGCCTGTGTGGTATTTCGTCCTGGCCACGGGTGTTACCTTGAATGGTGACTGTGCTTGTGGCAGCATCGGGGCGACTCCAGGCTCTGGAGAAGCCCTTTCTGTCGGGCAGCGCCTGGCTTTGCCAGCAGCGGGGAAAGCCGCCAGGCTCACCACTCCGGAGCATGGCACATGGGGTCCCTGCCACCGCCCGAGGTCCCGGCATTGTGCTGGTCTCCCTGGACTTTTAGAAACTCCTGGTGTTACTGAATACAGGGTAATTTTGATGCAATTAGAGACCCAAGGGCTGGCGGGTTGGCCAGACATATTAAGAACTTCCTGATCCGAGCCAGACTGCGAGCTGTCCGATCATCACGCTGCCACAGGGCTACTGACGTAGGGGTTCCACGACCAGCCTGTCTTCGCAGGCTGCTTGGAAAACCCAGCAGAGAGGGCTGTGCCTGCGCCCTTCCCCTCGTTGCGGTAAGAGGTGACACGTGTGGCAGAGCGTACGCCATCTCCTCTTCATCCCTTGGTGCCGATCGGGTCCAGAGCGGCCGGCGGCACGGAGCTTGTCTCAGCCATCACCTCAGAAATGAGGTTGCTCTGCATAGAATTTGTGCTAACAGCAGAAGTAATCGATTTCAGCAATCCTTACAGTGGAACAAATAATCATTTTCTTTCTTCCCATTTGAAGTTTTTAAAAGTTGAACTGTTTGGGGTGGTTTATAATTTGTAATGTGTTTCTATATTGTATTATTTAAACTACTACTGCTGCTGTATGTGCCACTACTTCCTTTTCTGAAGAAGTTTAAAATTGTAAATAAGAAAATAAATCAAAGTTCTATTATATCATAGCATTAATATCATTTCACTTTATTGTTAAACTGTCACTTTATGAGAAATAAATTGAATTAACATAATTTCTTCAACAAAAGGGCCTACACGTTAGGCCCTGAAAGAAAGTTTCTTTTTACTTATATTTCATTGTGTTAGGGCAGTGAATTATAACTGCACTCCATCATTTTTACAAGTTAACATTTATGTGCACAGACCTGATTAAGTGTGTAACAATGCGGAAGACTGTGATAGCCGTAATTTCCATTCCATTACAGTTTTCCTTCTTTCCAATGGTGTGTTTAGAATTACATGGTCAAAGCCTATCTTAATGTGGGTAGTATCAGTTCCTGAAACGGTACAGCGTCACTTAATCACTATCAGAGGTTCTTTGTGCGCGATTAGTTGACACTCAGTACTACAAATGTAGACTATCAAACCAAACTTCTGCTGCATAATTCTTCAAAATTAATTTTTAAAAATGAGATTAAAACTCTCTAAGAAGTCAAGCAGTGAGCAAATCAAGATGCTCAGAAATAAAGTTGTAGCTTGAGCACCAGTGGCAGTACTATTTTTAGTAGAATTCTGGCATCTAAATAAAACAGGTTTTAGAGCATCTTGATTCTTCTTGGTTTACTTATTGACATGTTACATAGAGAAGCTTCAGAGTTCATAATCCTGTCACCTAAATTTATATTTTCACCTGTCTTTGAAATTATTTGTGCCTGATGCGCGTAGGTCCCTATTTCCAAATATTTTTTTTTAGTTAGCCTTACACTTCCATCTTCATCTTGGGGGTGGGAAGGGGGATTCCAATAAGAATAAAGGGAAGTAAGTTGACCCTGGAGGTGGTCAGACGCTGGAACAGAGCCTTCCGAAGGGAGGCAGCCTGCGGCCCCGGAGATGGGTGAGTCCTGGGGGCAGTGCCCTGAGCAGCCCAGTTGTCAGCCCTGCTTCGGGCAGGGGCTGGGCTGGGGACACAAAGGTCCCCCAAAGGTCCCTTCCAGCCTGTGGGACTCTGCTGTCCTACACTAGGAGGAAAAGAAAACCTCCCTTCAAGCAGTATTTAGGTGTTATTGGTCGGCAGAGTTGGCCACGTATTACTGACGTAGCCCAGGATTTCCCATTCCAGGATCGCTTCTTCATTTGCTTTTAAATTTTTCAGACTTGAGGTATTTGGGATGATGTTTTGCAGGTGCTTGCTGAGACTCTTTGTTTGTTTCTTTTTTCTTCTAAAGACCGTATAAGGAGCCAAAATTTGGTTGTATCCTTATACTGGGTTCCTAAAGGGTAATATTATACAGCAGAGCATTATCTTTATGTATGTCAGATTTTGCCCTGTGCACTGAAGAGAGAGGTGGATCAGCTGGGAAGAATTCAGAAAGAGTGGAAGGGGGGAGAACGTCTCAAGTCTAGAGAGCGTGACTTTAATGTACTCTATTAAGTTAATAATAGCTTCTGGTAAAATAGAGTGATCATATTTAACCAGATTTTATAACTGAGAACTCATCCAGCTGTTTATACTTTCCTTTCTCTGTAATACGTCTATCAGATTCAACTTATTTAAATCTGATGTAATACCTGTGTTTTAAGCTTGTACCTAAGGCCAGCTCTCTAAATAAATAAGCAGGTGAGAGCTCAGCTGTAGTGTCCTTCCACTGGGAAGTGCTTGACTTCGTACTGGGTTGCATTGATTTCAGTCGGATAAAAACTGCCTGTGTATAAAATGCACCGAGGTGAAGAACACAAGCTGCTTGTGCACGAGGTGAAGTTCTGTGAAGAGTCGCGCATCGTGAGGCGCCTGCTCCTCCGAGCCGCCTTTCCCAGCCCAGGCAGTGCCCCTGCCGCCCTCCCCGCGGGCAGCCGCACTGGAACTCCCGTTTACCAAGGAGGATTCTGGAATTGACTTTCTCCCACCCCTGTTTTTCCTCGATGGTGATGTGTCTGCTCACTGCCCATGTGCATTCAAAACAGCAGGCGCTTTTCACACGGAATTTGCTGCCTTTCCACAAAACCTAAAGTTGTGACGAAATGTATTTTTATTTCTTTGTTTTAATTGGGGGCTTTTAAGGAAAGTTTTTTCATTGCATTTTACCTGTAGCTTGCATGTGTCTTTAAGACTTTTACCTAGTTTTAGCTCTCAAAGACATAAAATACACTTTTCTCTACAAAACAACTCTCCGAAACATATTGTTTAACTGTAGAGATATTATTTAAGAATAATCCCCTGTTTTTAAAATCCAGAGGCTAGAGTATAGGGAAAGCTTAGCTCGAGACAGCGGCATTTTCTGTTGCTGATGACGATTGCTTCAGTTAGAAATTAAATATCAGGTGGCAATGTTTTTATCTTGTATCAGGATTTATTTTTTCTGGCGGCGTGTCCTTGTTGCAGGATAGTTAACCTTGAGTCCTCCAAGAGAGTGTCTCCTGCATTTTCTTATTTGCCTCCCCCATGTTATAAAAAAGCAAACCGAAGACCTAAAGGAAGCTGGCTGGGTCGCAGGGAAGCGTTCTCATCAATTAAATGTGTGACAGTGTTTTCTGTTGGATGGACTAATATGTCAAGGAGATGGGCAGGACCTCATGTTTGTGCTTTTGACAAATCAGCAAATGTTTAATCTCTGGATGTGCAGCGTCTCATAAATAATGCAGCAGTCACTGAACCAAAACACTGCTCTGCCAGGAGGGTCTCTGTCGTTAGAGGAGTAAAAGACAAAATGAAACTAAATCATCCTTTTTGTTTAATGCGTTGCTTCTTTTATACTTCGCAATAAGACTTTATCCAGTGGCAGGCTGCTTGTTTTTCCCCCTCAGCTTCCGGTGAGTGCATCAGAGGTACTTAAAGCTCATTGGGTTCTCATTTATAATTTAGATGTGTTTTATATTCCGCTATAAGGTCTGTTTGCACTCCCTTTTCCTTTCTCAATTGATCTTCTTTTACTCTCATATGTAAATTTCCTCTGGTTACCTGGGGGAGAACAACTGTGAAGGAGTAAGAGCAAGCCGCAAGCTGACAGTAGGTACAGGCGAAGTCTTGGCAGAGCTTCCCGGCAGGAGCGGAGCCAGGAGGGCGCTCCGGTGGGAGCAGCCCGGGTTGCCATCCTTCCCCTCCTTGGGACTCCGCTGGCGCCGCGGTGGGGGGTGCCGCGTTGAAGATGGGGCGCAAGGAATGTAGCAGGAAGGCGAAGAGGGCTGTCCGTGTTGAGGAAACTTCGTAAGCTCCAGGACGGGGAGACATGCCGGCAGGCTGCACGGGGAGGTTGCAGAGATTTTTGGGTGCAAGTTAGAAAACTGTTTGTTAGACATGGCCTAAATTTGAGCCTTGCGAACCCTGAACAGTCCTTTTTCTGGTAACAGGCTTGTCCTGCCGTGCTGCCTTTCGCGCCCTCAGAAGCAGTGCGGGTGAAGCGCGCGGGTCTGGGGTGCGCCGGGTCCCCTCTGGGAGCCGCTGCTGGGCCAGGCGAGGGGTGCCCCGCTCTTCCCGCTGCAGCGACCCCGCGGCGTGCGGCCCAGGGAGCGGCCCCGGCCCTTCCTTCCCAGCCACCGGCTCTGGCCTGCTGCCAGAGCGTGACCGCCGGCATCTCGCCCGCCCTGCTCGAGAGCCACTGCCGGCTGCCTGGGCTCTTGCGCTTCGGGTCGTCGTTTCTCCACGTGGTTTGCGTAGGACTCGGTGACTGCAGCAGGCGTTGTTTTCCCTCGGCTGTGACGGTGTGTGTGGGGCACGGTGCTGCCAGTGCCTGTCGCTCGGCCCTGCTGCAGGCTGTGTCCCAGGAGCCCGGGAGGGACCCAGAAAAGGAGGGATACGTGATTAGACATGGGAAACTCGGAAGGGGTTTCCTCGTGTCTCATGGGAACTCTGTGGCGGTGAAAAGGGTCCTTAAATGCACAGGAGGCCGACGGCCACTCTCACCAGCTCGACGGCACCCCCTGCGTTGCGGTGGGTCGGAAGATGGCATTTGGGTCGGAAGATGGCATTTGGGTCGGAAGATGGCATTTGGGTCAGAAGATGGCGTTTGGGTCAGAAGATAGCGTTTGGGTCAGAAGATAGCGTTTGGGTCCACGTTGGCCCCAGAGCGTTTGTACCTGCACACCTAAGGGGTGTGCTGCAGTGGTGCCCTGAGCAGAGGTGCTTTCTTCACTAAAGACTGAGGATTAAGATCTCAGAAATCTCCAGAAACCAGGAAATTACTTAAATACTTTTATGGAAGAGATACTAATATTTTACTGAATACGGGTGGACTTGAGTATGCTTTTAAAATCGGTTTGCTGAGATGGGAGTTTACTTGCTTTTCTGAATGCAGTGGAGACTGCTTTGATGTTTAGGTGCTGTACTCAGTCATGGACTAATCATTAACAGCATAACGGATTTCCACACTTGGATTAAGTCACTGTTTTGAAAAAAACTGAAGAGAGTGGTTGCTCGGGACTAGATCAGCAGGAGTTATAAGTCCTATCTGAATCTGAACTCTTGAACACATAGTACTTTATTTTCAATAGTAACTCAGATTTTTCACGTATTGTTGTGGGCGCTAAACTCTGCTTTCACTTATACTTGGAAGCACATCACGTCTGTCAGTATCAAGAAACTTCACATGTATTCAGACATCTAAGCCTCCCCTAGATGTTTTCGTGTTCTTTCTCTTTGGGTCAGCGCGCTGTGAGAAAGCACGTGCCGAAGCCAGGAGAAGCAGCTGCCCTCCCATCCGGCTGGCGGGGATGGACCTGCCGCACCGGTCGGTCATTAAAGTTACTGGCAAAGCACTTGGGAACAGGGAAAGCTGTACAAGCGTGTACAGGTGTTCCGACGCTCCTGTTAGGTTCTAGGTGGTACACGTGCTCTGCGGCTGGCGGCGGCGTTCGCTCTGCACAGCGCGGCGGGGAGATGGAGAGCCCCTGAGCGGCTCCCCGGAGCTTCGAACCTCTCAGCCCTCCTCTTGTTCCTGTACTGCTGCCCCTCCAAACAGCGTTTGTTCTGCTCTGGAAGTGAAGCAGAAACTGTCAGGCTTTTGTAACAGCATTGTGGAGGTGTGTGCAGTGTTTAGAAAGGTACTTGTCTGTGTTACTAACTGCATCCATCTGTTTGTTGTTCTAAAAGTACACCTGGTAATTGCGCCCTTGCCACCTTTAGTCAACTAAGTTAAGGATCTTCTTTATAATGGCTTCTGAAGCTTCAGAGACGCAACGAAGGAAAAGAATATTTTTACGGATCTTAGGAAATGTAAAAATTAGTAGGTTTATTTGTTAGTATTTAATTTCCTCTGAGGTTTTGGGGTTTGTTTTTGTTTTTATTGGAAAGCATGATACTTTTTTTTTGTTTTAGTTAGCCAAAGTAGATATTCTTCTCATTTCTTATTTTATTGTTGTTTTTTACAGGCTCTAGGAAGTTTTTACTTTCTTCATGAATCTTTGAAAAACATCTACCAGTTCGATTTTAAAGGTAAGCGAAGGAATTAAATGTTGTTAATTGTCAACTGGCTATGTATGTCAAGGCAGCTTTTCTGTCACCTTTCCTGATAGTGGTGCCTAGCAGTTTTTTCCGTGACGGGTGGACTTCTGTATAATGCATGCAAGTCCACTGATGACAGACGTTACTTTTCTTACCTTTTATAGAGCTTTTGGGAGAAGTCAGGGGACCGGCCACAGGTTGAAAAAGGGTGCATTAATCATTCCCGTGCAGATGCATCTTTGGATCCATAGAGATCCCTGATGATGTCAAAAGGACTCTGTATGGCCACAAGGTTCTTCCAGGTAGATCAGATATAGGAATAAGACCTTAAATGTCCAACAGTGATGGTCATTTTGCAAAGCAGCTGAGGTAGATTTATGGCTTAAATTACTTTGGAGCAGTGCAGGTCAGTAGGAGGGTGTCATTGTTTTTAACCCACATTGATCCATCAGGTTGGAGGTCTCGCTAAATCTCTGAAGTTTAAAAGTAATGCTAGGCTATGTACATTAAATATCGGAAATATCATAGAAAATTATTGAACACTTCCTGAAGTGTATTTAGAAAAGATTATATAAAATTTATGTTATTTCAGTTGAGAACTGTCTGTATATTAAATACAAAAAGTCTTCTGAGCTTCGTTTAGCTTACTGAGCTGAATCACATTAATGCTACATCTAGCATCCCATTAATTTGAGACACTCTTGAAATGGCGGTAACTACAGAGTGAACTAATTGTCTTAATTATATAGATTCATTATTTTTGTTCTCAGTAGAGACAGATTCTCCCTGCTCGTGTAATTGAGGGTACAGGGTCTTCCTTCCCTGAAATATTTGAACGGTACTTCTACGTAAAAAGCAATTCAAGATTTAGCCCACATAAGTCCTCCTGTCATCATCGGTTTCAATGCTGAAGGAAAATTTTAGCTGTGATAATAGGCAGTTCAGAGAATTTTGTATTTCCGAGAGAGCGGGCTGGGAAACTCGATAGCGGTGTCGGGGTTCTGGTGAGAGGCCATGTCCAGTCTGTCTCCCAGGCTGGCACGGTCGGCAGAGGCCGTTCGTTTCCGGCTGGCAAGCCTGCAGGTGGCCGTGCCGCGGGCGACGGGCATTGCACGGCAGCCGGGTGTCCCGGGGCCGAACAGCCCGCGGGTCCGCTCTGCCCGCGAGAGGAGGAGCTGGCGGGAGAGGCCCCGGAACGCGCGTTTGTGTTGGATGTGGCAGCCTTCCGGCTCTTCCGTGGTTTTGCTTTGCGTGTGGGCAGTGTGCGAGCCATGCCTGCCCACCTCGCTCCCCAGCCCACCCTTCCACGCAGCAGCGTGGAACCATGCTCTGCCTTCCACCAACGTTCCCCCCGCTGGCGCCAGGCGAGAGGTGTCCTGCTCCAGCGATGTCTGACAGGGAAATCACAACTGGTCTAGGAGAAGAGGAGCTTCCTGGGTTTGTTGATCTTTGATTGACAGCTTATTCACTACTGTTCAGCTTTTGAAAGAAAATGTAGGAATTAAAAAAAAGTGAGAAAATGGAAGGAAGAAGTGTAGGGGAGCAAATCCATATAAAAGAAGTAAGCAGATAACGTCCCCAGAAAATAAACACTTTAAATGTTCAGGGCTTTGTTTTGCTCAGCAAAACCGGAGCAAATCCCGATGAGGTGCGAACCACACACCTAAAGATGTGTTTGGCCCACTCGTCAGCTGGAAAGCAAAAACACTTAATAAAAACCCAAGGGAAGCAGGTGCTACACGGAATCGGTGTTGTAAGTCACCCGCTGCTCTCTTAATGTAGAGCAGAATCAGTCTCCCAGCGTAGCAATTGTAAAATACGGCCCTGAAGGCTCCCATCTTTCAGGGGAAATGTAAAACTTGCCTCTTCTCTCATGACTATTGACATTTTCCCAGTGTATTAAGCTCTTAAATCAGAGGAAGAATCCAAATGGATACAAACGTTCTCTGCACAAAAATCATGAAATTCTGGTTCTACTCAAACGCATGCAAAAAGAAGATGTTTATATACAATTCAATATTCCTCTAACATCACTGAGTCTTTTCAGAATTCACTGCACAGTTGGATGTGACTGAATACAGTCTTTGGAAAAAAAGATCGTCTCTTTTTCAGTTCTCAGGAGAAGATACCTGAGATTTAAAATGAGAACAATTTTCTCCGACAGACTGTGCTACAGCACAGAAGGTGTTGGACTGTTTTCACAGCGGTCAGAGCGCAGGGTTTGCGTACGATTGAAGCTGTTGACAAGCTGCGTGTTCTGCAGGGCCACCATCCAGCAGCGGGTTTGCTGAGGGGGGTGTTAGCCCCATTTCAGTCTACCGCTTCAATTTGCAGAAAGAATCTGTTTTCTCTGGTGTGAAACCAGAGCTAGTGTAGAAGTGTTTTCACTTGGAGGCACACGGGAAGGCGTGCTGCTTTGCTCCTGCATTTGCTTCTCAGCAGTCGCATGAAGGAACCGCCGGTGCGTACGTAGCGTTGCTGTTACTGCAAGCTGATGGTAAAGTGCCTCCTTTCTGCCAGGCGCTGCCTTCTATTTAGGTTCCCACAGCAGCAGCCTCCTTGCGGTTCTGCCAAGTGTTTTCTGCATTTGAATGACATCAGGATCTTTTCGCTGACACCGTTAAACTTACTGAAAGAGGCACATCCATCCATGATCTGCTTAGAACGACGCCACATTAGTTTATCAGGATATTTGTTTAGTCTTCCTGCGGGAGCCAGATCTCGAAGTGATTGGCACAGAAAGAATGATGCTTTTTTTTTTTCCCCCTGAAGATATATTGCTACATTACAGTAAACGCTTCCTCAGATTATATAAAATACTTTATCTAGACAACTTAAAGTGACAAGTTTTTGTATTGCTTGGTATTTTCACCAGATACCAGTAGAACTGGACAGTTCAGGGCTCTTGATAGTGGTTGTTTTGGAATTTTTCTCTTATGTGTTCCTAGTCAAAACTCAGTCCAGTTGGGTAGTTCCAGCCTAACAGAAGCTGTAAGACAGCTGCCCGAATTCCTGGGGCGGAGGAGTTTGGTAAATGAAGCCAGGCTCTCGCCTTGAGACATGCCAGTGCGTCGCGCGCATCAGGAGAGACCCCGTACAGAGGGGATCGAGAGGCAGAACCTCTTGTCCGTGAGCTGTACAGGTCCGTAGATGGATTGATACCTTTCATCAGGTTTCATGTTGCTGTTTCTGGATTCCATTGGCTGTTTGGGGACATGAAAGAGAGACATGTCAAATTTCCCTGTTCCAGACCACTCAGTAAACCACTGGTTTTGGTGCAGCTTATTCTCTGCTCCTCTCACGTCCCTGAGGGAAAGCATCCAGGCCATTCCTTAAGAACTTCTTGCACATTTCTTTTTTGTCTCTGGGCATTGTAGTATTTGAATGACTTTAGTGGATGACTTGAAGATATTATCTTTCTTTGCAGAGGCAATTGTTAATTAAAAACAGATTTAATTTTCATGAAAGAAGTTGTCTAGCTGTTTTCCCATCTCTCCTTTTGGGGGAGACATTTGAGAAGATAGTGGTGGCAGTTGCAGTTAGCTCTAGACTCGGGCCAGTTAGGTTTGGAATTTAAATAATTGGAATTTAAATTTAAAATTTGGACTAATGGTAAAAGGCAGGCGTGGACATCCTGGAGGAGGTCCAGCACGGCGCCACTGAGATATGGAGCATCTCCCATGTGGGATGAGGGTGAGAGAGCTGGCACTGCTTTAGTTTCATTTCAAGAGGCTCGGGGGGATCTCTCCAGTAGGTATCCGTGCCTGAGAGGACAGTGCGACGAGGAGGGAGCCAGGCTCTTCTCGGTGGTGATCAGTGACACGACAAGAGGCAGCCGGCACAAACTGAAATATAGGATTTTCCACTTAAATGTAAGAAAAAAAAATTGTTTTGATGTGAGTGTGGCCAGAGGCCGGACTGGACAGCTTCCCAGGGGAGCTGTGGAGGTGCCTGGACACATACCTGAGCCACCTGCAGAGAGCGGGGGTGAGCCAGAGATCTCCCGAGCTCCTGCCAGCCCCAGCCATCCTGTGCTTCCGTGTTTGTTTGCTGATGACTTTTTCCCACCTAGCTACAAAGTTGAGTTGTCTGTACTTTAAAAAATGTTACCTCTCTTAAATGCTGTTACCCGAGAGATTTGTTGACCTGTGAACCCCAAAAGATGGCTTGTATTTTATTTTTGCTTCCTGAGAATTTGCAACAATGGTATTGGGAAATTAGACATCCTTCAGTAAATCCTAACATTTGTACTCATTCCTAAAAAGCTTCCTGCAGTAGCTAGGTCATTGTTCCTGTACCAGTAAATTCCTCCAGGCAGAGGTGCAGCTTACCCTCCAGGATCTCTTTTTTTTAGGGTTTTTTTCTTAGCAAGTCTACCCCCCATCGGTTCCGCAGAAGGAGTGGGCTGCTCAGCACATGGTCAACTCAGGTTTCATTAGGGGGTTGGAACTCGATGTTCTGCAAGGTCCCTTCCAACCTAAACCATTCTATGATTCTATGATTCATTAGGAGTCCCACCAGCATTCCTGGGTCAGCTCCAGGGTGGCAAAAACCAGCCCCCCACGAACACAGCTAGCCCAGCAGACCACCTAAGTGTGGCCAAAGACTAAGTCCATTATGATTGTCAGTACTGTTGATTTAAAGCAAAAGGCAAAAAGCTGAGGTGATCTAGATGAATTATTATGTACTTATTTGGTGGCTTAAAGATGTGGTTACTAATGTTTTATGGGTGTGCATCAGTTGATGCTTAGGTAGGTAGACTTAACGTCTGAAAAAAAGAGTTGCTAGATAAAACATACAGATAATCACTGCCCATAAGTAACAATTTTCACCCTAATGTGTTTTATATTAATTAATTTTCCTGTTAATTAACCAGTGTAGATTGCTGGATGCTGTCTGAGGACACAAACAGGCATCTCCTGGAAGAATCGTGCCAGCAAGTTTGAGTGCAAGGGTATACGCAGATCTGGTTCCTAATTAGAGTTCCAACACTTCACAGTGCCCTGGGCAGTGAAAACAGCAGCACCCCTGACTGTGTAGCGTGAAAGTGTCTGATAGAAACAAGCGTGTTTATACCTGGCTTAGTGGTCTCTGGTTTTTCCCCCAGAGCAGCTCAGTGCTCGTGTATTTCTAAGACCCTACAGCTTGTTTTGTGGGTGCCACTGCTTGGCCCATGAGTGCTGTAAGTTGATTATAATGTTAAAGGTATGTATGTTAATTATGTCTTATATCTCTTCCTAGCTAAGAAGTATAAAAAGGTTACCGGGAAAGAAATCTACTCAGACACTTTAGAAAGCACGCCCATGCTGGAAAAAGAGAAGTTTCCACAGGATTATTTCCCTGAGGTACGTACAATGCTGTGGAGCATTCCTGAATATGAGGTTTGATTCTGATTTGCTCTGATTACTTGAGTAGCTGCTCTTAGTAATGTAAATAAAGTCAGCATCCAGTCTTGGGATTTTTTTGGTTTTTGTTTGTCGGTTTCTTGTCGTCTATAATATGTATTTTAAGTCATTGCATGGATTTACCAAATTCAAATGGAGTTCTTTGTATAAGAGGAAATCCTTGTTAAGGATGGAGACAGTGATGAAAAGACTTGTTTGTGCATTTAAACCCGAAGAAATAGCGCCCAGTGCCACTGGGCAGTCTGTTTCGGGCAGGGTTACTGCGACGCTGAGTGGATTCCATCTGTATTCAGCGGCAGCAGCTCTGTGGTTGCAGGATCCTGGTCTCTGCTCCCTACAGCAAGGTGCTGCCGCGTCACTGCAGGTGCCTAGGGAAAAGGTGGTTTCTCAGGGCTACGAGAGTACACCTCACTTGAAAACGTTGAGGTGTTCCCCTGAGGCGCCCCTGCACTCCCTGTTTCCGTTGTTCCCGTAGGGCCCGGGCAGGGCTGCCTGGCTGGCGGGGAAGGGCTTGTCCAGCCCAGGAACGGCAGCGCCGCGCAGGGCGTCCGTCCGCTGCACCCGCCAGTGCAATTGCATGTGCAGGCGTAGCCTGTGCCTGCAGTTCTCTTCTGTGATGTTTGCTTTAATTTGCTTATTTTTAATTTCTTCAGAACATCTAGAACATGGGTGTTTAATGGTTAGTGTCTACTACGAGCCACGTGAATAAACCTGTTGAATTCCTATACTATTTGTGGATCAAACAGGCACACTGCAACTTTAGTATTAGAAAGAATTAAATAAACTTGAAGAATTAATTTAGAATTTGTAAATATACACACTTAGAGGTAGTTACATAGTGCACATGGGCATGTAAGAGCATTACATAATTATGGGTTGATGAGGTGTAGGTTATTTTTTCTTGACTTTGATACTAAATTATTTTTATATTCTGTATCTCTGTACTGGAAGGGAAACTGCCTTTGACATGATTTTACTAGCTTTTACCTCCTGTGAATAAACATCTTAAGTACTTTTCTTTGAAGTTAAGTGTTATATCATTTTGAAGAAACTCCAAGCAGTTACTCAGATATTTATTTTTCTCCTCCATCAGCAATAAGCTGTAGCAGTGTGGGTGATTGACAACGTAAGTAGGAAGCAAACAGTGCTGTTGAGTGATTTGATTGTAGTCCTGAGAGCAGTGCACGGCAGCGTGCGAGCGCCGTTATCGCACTTAACAGCAATAGGCCAAATTATGGATTGTTCATTGATACCCCGGAAGAATTATTTCTGTCGTTATTTCACTGCTGTTGTTTCATCATGAGACTGGCAAATTTGTAACTTGTTCAGCATCGTTTATTACCGCCTCTCACATGAATAATTCTTTACAGTCTCCTGGAGAAAGGGTTGAGCCTAGTGGCTTTCCCACCCTCTTCTGTGGACCAGGGATGGCGTCCGTTTCTTGTGGGCGCTCGGGGATGGGTTGTTCCCGCGCTGGGTTTTGGAGCTGTAGCCTCTATATTCCATACACGCTGCAGCGCTGCTTTAGGCACTAGGCTGCTGGGTCCAGAGCCCAAGAAGCAGCTAAATACCTTGTGAGGATCCCGCGCCTTCATACTGTTCCCATTCCTGGCGTTACCTTAAATGACTTTTCTGAGGAGAGGGCACCGTGTTCTGGTGTTCTCAGGGATACTGTTTGCCTGGAGGAGGAAAAAAGAGGAAAAGACAAAATCCACAAACACAATGAAGACAAGAATGAATGCCTGAAGCACCCTGGAAGTTCAGTTCTGTTCCCGCACGCAGCACAATCCCTTGTGACAGCGTTGTGGCAAGACTGGTAGAGCAGCCCGGGGATTTCCCTGCTTCATTTCAGAGCTTCACGGGAGGGAGAGGAGAACGATGGGGGCTCTCCAGGGCTGGCTGCCATAGTGCCGATAACAGCCGCATCAATATTTACAGTTCTCTGACTTCCATGCTTATTTGGTGTGCAACCTAGGATAGACCAAGTCAGCATATTTTTTGTGTGACTTAAGAAGTTAGAAAATAATTGTGATGATTTTTACACTGGGCTGTTTTTCATTTTGGACTGAAGATAAAGGGATCTCTCGAGCAAAGATAAGAACAGCAATGTCAAAAAACCAACAGTGGCATGGTTTTGCTTCTTACGTAGATGTTCCTATTTTTAAAGTTAAATTAGTCTTGTTATTACCTATTTCCTTCCTAGCCAAGTGTTGGTAGTAATGATACTAATTAAAAGGCCACAAAATAATGTGTATTTTGAAAATCTGAGTTGACACGGCAGAATGCATGTGCAGCATGTCTGTCCAGACATCACATTTACATGCTCTTGTGTGTTTTAGCCAAACTTCTCATATCACATTACAATATTTTGTGTGAGAAATGGTTTAAGACTGATTTCTTTTCTTTTTATTACCGCTGCTTAAGGATGATCTAAAAGTAATTACAATGATTGAGGCATAATGCAATTCAAAATAATTACAGCCCACTGCATATAAAACTAACAAAACTTTCTGTCTTGATTTATGGGTCCTCTTGGCTAGGCATAAGACTCAAATGATGCCTCTGGGAGCAACACTCCAGATAATGTTAGGCCATTTAAAAAAAAAGCAGATTTGTGTAGTCTATCAGGCCTGAGTAATTTTTGTTTTTTTCCCATAGTGAGAAATTGGTTGTTATCATAGATCACAGATACTGCTCAAAGCTCTTATGAAAGATGAATTAATTTCACTAATGCTTTAATGCAAACCTTTCATGGAGAAGGCTGTATGGTGATAACCTTAGTGCAGTCTCTCCTTTCTCAATGATGATTTATGTTGTCTTTTAGTAGATGAAACTGCCTGTATTCACAATCCATCTGCTGGCTAAAGGAATCCTATTAACAGAGGGTCTGAGAAGAGACTTAATACTGTAAGGTGAAAGATGTGGTCCCCCTTTCTGGGACGTGAAGTAGGAATTTTTTTTCCTATTTTAAAATGTAGATACCTCTCTGAGAGTGTGCAGATGATCTATATCCTCTCTACCTGCTTTTATGCTGGTTTACAGATGGTGGATCAGCTAGTGACTATCTGTTAAAGCCAAAATAAAGATTGTTGCTTTGAAACTTGCAGTAAGACACAGTTTTCTCTTTTCTCTTCCCCAAGCTATAGTTCTTCTTTACATTCTGTCTCCAAAATTCTCCTCTTTTCAAACACTGGGTTTGGAAATGCTAAAGCGCATCAGTGATCCAGAATACATAAGGCATGCTGTTCGGCTGCAGTATACATCTAAGCTGAAGGATGACATTTTTATATTTAAGATGTCAGACAGCGCTTCAGCTATGGGGCTGTATTAGGTCCAAAGCCGTTTGCATTCTTAATGTTAAATAGGCAAATTATTAATAAGTGGATGACTTATTGAAGTTAAAGGATTTAAGAAAGTGTTTTCAAGTTACGAGTGTCTAAAGGTAATTTACAGGTTGGGGTGGAGGAATATACAAATTACACAATAAAACAAGTGTCATTTTATGATCCAGAGGCGCAGAGGTTCCTTGCCTTATTCAGCCAAGGCTGAAGAACCTCCCCGGTCTCCTGTGCCAGCTTTTACTTGGGGCAAGTAAAAGGCCCAAACCATCGTGTTTCCATCTGCCACTGCTGTTTTTGTAACTAGTTTAACTCCAACAAGAATATAATTTTGCCGTAAGCTGAGTCCTAAAGAAAACCTTAATTGGAAGAGGATGTGATCAAATGCTGCGTTAGGCTCATCCTGACCATGGCAGCAAATATGCGCTAGATCGGGGTTCTCATTTGGTCGTTTTGGGGCAAGTCACGTAACTTTGCTGTTCCTGGCAGTTCCGTGTACGACTGCCCTGTTAGCGCCGTGCTGCTATTACCTTAGTAGGACAGATTTTATTATTGCAATTGTCTACCTTTAATGACTGTTTTATAAAATAAGTTTTGTGATGACTCTGCTTTCTCAGAAAAAATGAAATTGACCTACAGAATTACTATGATATTTTGGATTGGGCGTCTAAACTTTGGTCTGTTTTTTATACTCCTATCAAGCCTAAATTCTGCTGTTCTGAAGGAGGGAGTTCTCACAGGCGTGACTGTTGTTTGGAGAGTTCAGTGAGATATAGGAGGAAAAAAGAAGGTGCCCTGTAGAACAGGAGGAGTAGCGTGTGTCTGGCAGTGGCCATGAACGTGGGAGCGGGCCGGCCGGCCGCGGTGAGCGCTCACACACATCCCGTCCCTCTCCGCCGGCGTTGGCAGTGTCCTGGACGGAGCGTCACCCTGCAGCTGTGGGCAGCGCCTGGCCCCTCTGGCTCCGCATCCCGGCTCCTGCATTCCCCCTGATCCCCGTGCTCCTCCGAGGCCGTCTGACAGCTGGAATAGGGACCTGAAACCTCCGTCCCACCACACGTACTCGTACCTACTGCTCCCACGGGCCTCCTGCCGACTCGACGTCGTAACTCACAACCTTCCTACGGATAAATGCTTAACTTGATCTTTCTTTCAAAAGTTGCATCACTCCGGTGTTTCTCTTTTCTAAAATAACTTCTAGTGAAGAAATTAGTATTGCTGCTGGTTGGCTACTTCACTGGTGGCGTGTATGGGAGGGAGCTGACAGCCGGAATGATTTCCACGTCCCATGGTTTTGTAGGTAAAAATAAGCGGAGCGAGTGTAGGTTTTATCATGCATTTCTTGTATTTGCTTGCATCAGGTACAGATGCTTAAATGTGGTCTTTCCGTATTTGTACCCTTACTAAATTATTTATACTGTATCTTCTGGTAAATAAAGGGTGATGAAAGTGTTACATGAAAAAGGAAATTATCAGTTAAATTATTACACGACATAACAGACTGTCATTAGATAGAATGACTTTGTATTCTTGAGCTCTCACTGTACATTTTTTGATGAGTGACGTAGATGTTTTCATTTGCAGACTTTTAAATGCATGTAATGACTTCTAAAAATCTCTAGCAGTAAAAATATGACTGGTAGTGCTGTTACAAGGTTTGAAATGGGCTTGAGTCTTGAACAGTTTGTGTACAAACTCCTAAAAATACAAAAGCATGCATTTTTAATTCCGTGAACTTCTCCAAGGAAAGAAAATAAGTCATTTTGGGGCAGGAACTACATTCTATGTGGTTTCTGTGGAAAGTTGTCGTCATAGCCGCTCCTTTTGCCGGCTAGTGAAACGGTGAGCACAGTGTGAGTAGGAGAGGTGCGAGCTCCTGTGCGAGGCTCGGAGGAGGGCTCTTCCCACCGCAGCGCTGAGGACCTGCTAGTGCCTCCCTTGTCCTCGCTGCTCTGCCGCCAGCTCCTGGCGTGCCCGGTGTCCCGTCTCCCTTGGAGCCCGGTGTTCCTTTAAGAAGGTGCAATTACGCCGCAGTCATTGCCGCTTTCATATGTCTTTCCTTCATGCCCCTGCTTTGTATGGTTGAATAAACCCTTGCTGGGTCACTATTTAATTTGATATGGTCCCTCTCAGTAAAATGATGGAGAAAAGATGAATTAAGGCTCTGTGCTAGTCATTATCAATCATGGTTTGTGTGCATTACTTATTGCTCGCAGTGCTTTTTGACATTAGCCCTCTATAACCTCTCTCTTCATGTTAATGTTGTCTGGAGGTCCTTTTACCCGGTGTAGCAGAGGTTATTTATGTAGGTGGTGTTTCTAGGGGGTTTTAAAAGGTCAGCACGATCTCCTGAGAGACGCTATTCACAAAGAAAAGGCTAGTGGAATATAACTACACGTTTTCAAATTGTGATTTTTTTAAATTTCTTTTGAAGGACTTTTAATAGAGAGGTCTCAATTTCAGTTACACTTATTAAAGTAACTTTTTGGTAAAATAGCCTCTAGTACATACTGCTGCCCTTAAAAACAGTATTTGCAGTGTATGTGTTTGGAAACACCAAGCTGCTGTAAGACATTCTGTATTTTACCATGTTATAAGATATAAATTTCCTCACGAACACCTTTTCATTGGCTTGTGTCAGTGCAGGCTCGCACGAAACAGAGTCAGGCAGCAGAGCCGGGGGCTGGCCATACTTCACACTGGTGTCACTTCTGCTGGTGAGGTCGCTGGTGGCAGAACCAGGGTGATGGCCTGCTCAGGAGGCAGGTGATGGCTGACAACAGGACTCTTGGTCTCGTACACTTTGGTTGCACAGGACCTGAAGCCAACTGTACGTGCGTGATCATGGCAGCAGGCAGGGGCTGCAAGGGAGAAAGGGGTCTGGCTGATGTCGTCGTGAGGCTTCTCCCTGCCATCTGAAAAGGGAGAGGTTCCCGAGGGCAGGGAAAACACAAATGTCACGGCCATTTTCAGGAAGGGCAAAAAGGAAGGTCGCAGGTGGCCTCTCCTCAGTCATGGGAAAGTGATGGAGCAGATCTTCCTGGATGACCAGTTGCATGGACGGGGGAGTGCTGTGGTTGTGCACACTGACTCTAGCCAGGTCCCTGATACAGTCTCTCACAGTATCTTTAAAGCCCAAGTGGTGACGTATGTACTGGGTAGGTGGAGTATGAGACGGGTGGAAAGTTGGCCGACCACCAGGCTCACAGGGTGGTGAGCAAAGTCCAACTGGCGGCTGGTTGCTGGTGGTGTTCCTCAGGGGTCAATGCTGGGATCTGTACTGTTCCACACCTTTGTTAACAGCTTGGACAACAGGCTGGAGCGCATGTTCAGCTTTGCAGGTGATGTTGAGGGAGCAGTCAATGTGCTGGAGGGCATGGCTGCTCTTCAGAGGGACTTCAACAGGCTGAAGAAATGGCCTTATGGGAACCTCACGGAGTTCAGCAAAGGTTAATGCCAAGGCTTGTCCCCGGGATGGGATAACCTCGTACAGCAGTACATGCTGGAGGTGACTACCCAGAAAACAGAGGAGGACCCGGATGTTGCTGGACAGCAAGTTGAACATGAGCCAGGGGCGTACGTTGGCAGCAAAGGCAGCCAACAGCACCCCAGGATGTGTTAGGTCCCAGGAAGGGACTCCCATCTATTTGGCACTCGGAGGCACATCACATCTCCAGTGTCTTGTTTGGGAAGCCCTGTGCCAGGCAGATGTGGGCAAACTGGAGCGAGTGTAGCAGAGGCTCCTCTGGGGCTGGAGCAGGGGGTGTGGGGGGAGAAGCCAGAGAGCCCGTCTGTGCCGCCAGGAGAAGGAGATGGTGAGGGACTGTGCTTGCTGCTGGCAGTGGCCAACTGGTGGCTCTTGAGGGATGGGGCCGGGTGCCTCTGGTGGTGTGCGGCAACAGGACGAGGACAAGCAGTCGTCCACCGCAGCGGGGGAGAATCTGGTCTGGGAAAAGGTTTCACCATGAGGGTAAACAGCAGAAGAGGGGCCCAGACAGGTTGTGGAATTGCTGTCCTTGGAGGTGCTCAAAACCCAACTGGGTATGGCTCCAAGCAATGCCATCTAGTTGGCCCTGTTTTAGTCTTACATCTTTTGAAGTACCTCTTTTGTTGCCAAAGAGGAAATAGCAAATGAAAAATGGCAGCTTGATTGACGACATTATCTTGAGTCACATCATAGGCTTGGACTATTTGATTTTAATTTCTTTGTATTGTTCTTCAGTAACTAAAAGTTCAATATAGTTATTTTTAAGAATGAAATGACAGAGGTCCCCTTTTTTGATTGAGATTAGATTTAAGCCAATTTTGAATGCTTTTAGCATTTAACTTTTTTCACTGTTTTGCTTTTGAATAAACGTTGACATTTTGCCAAATCTCAGCTTGTAACTGTGCTGTCATGATCATCACAGAAACTGTGAACAGAAGAGACCTTATTGGATTATGGGATTTGTAGTTCAGCCGTGGAAGCTGGACTATTAGGAAGATTTGGTGTGTTAGCCCTCCAGCCAGCCCTTCCCTGATGGACCAGAGTGACTCCTGGACCTGCAGGAGAGGTTATTTTTCAGTGTTGGGAAAAAAAAAAGAAAATCGGTAAAGTAGGTATTTATTAACAGTCACCACAGACTTTTTCTCAGTAGAGCTGAAGTTTAAGAAAAATCAAAAGTTGGCCTCTCCAAAGACAAAAGTAATAAGGATTCAGAGAAATTAGTTCCCCTCTGAATGGATCCATCAGTTGGATGTCAGAGTAGTGAACTGTTAGGATTTCCTCCCGGAATATGACCTTGTTAGACCTAGGCAAATTTACTTGCTTTCAAAGCCCCAAATTCTTGAAAGATATAAGCACCTATAAGCATCAACAAACAACTGATGTTAATGACTAAATATCTCACAAACACTTCCCCCTCCGACTGTAGTTACCGAATTGGTGGGGTCAGCTGCCAGGAGCCACCAGACAGATCTGCAGGGGGTGCGGGTGTAACTATCACTTACGGTCAGAAGAGAAATCCATTTATTCCATATAATTCTTCTGGGTTTATCAGGGTTTTTCTCCTTTTGTCTATAGGAAATCTTTACGTTTGGCTAAATGTACATTTGTTCTGTTAATTTATTTTATTCCCTCTTAATATATGTCCCGTGAGCTGTTGAAAGCCAACTGTAAGTAGAGACCTAAGTCAAGAACAGAGAAAGTTGTTCATTGTGCGTCCACAGTGTCAAAATACAAGTTTTGATTCGCTGCATAAAGGGTTTTGTTGTTGGTTACTGTTCTCGGACTCGATGGTCTTGAGAGGACGACTTCCTCCTGCTGCCCACTGCCGTAGCCAAGCACAGCTGGTAACACCTGTGCAGGAAAAGCCTCCGGCCCGTGGCTGGCCGGGCTGGCACGGCTGCGTCCTCAGCCGAGCACCAGGGTGCAATTGTCCCTGTGGCTCTCCCAGTAAAGTCTGGCTCCGGCAGTCGGTGTGGGAGAGTCCCACGGGCCTGCAGAACGGTGATTCTGAATTGCCACCTGAAGTAAGAAATGCTAAAAACAGGTTTCCCAAAATCTGGAGTAAATAACTGTGCATGAATTTGGTAGACAGTTTTTTACTACTTAGTTTTTATAGCGTGTAAGTGACACTTTTTCCACAAAATTACAAGCTCTGAAGTTGAGTGCAATCAACAAAATAAGCTGCAGTTTACAAGTAGCTTTGCGCGTTTCCCTGGGTTTGGATAGAAGAGAACAGCTGTGTATCAGTAAATAGTTTTCACATTCAAGCTTTCAAGAATAAGCTATTATTTATTCAGCAAAATGAATACGTTAGAATTTTCATAAGTGTATTTGGAACGCAAGGAGAGTCCCGCTGGGAAAGGGGCCGAGTGAAGGAGAGGTGTTGGGCTGCGGTTGCCGTGTTTGTGCCTGGAGAGGGGAGTGGGAGGGAGATGGGGAGCGGTGATCTGAAGGGTGGTTAGACAACAGCCCCTTTAGATGACACGGTGTCCGTCGCTATCTCAGCAGTATTTGGGACCTGGAAATTTCCCGAGGACTGTCTGTTCACAGTGAGGTGGATAAAAACGGCCGGCAAGTCTCTTCTGCAGCCAGGGCCTCGGGAGAGCGAGCGCCCTGGTCGGGGGATGCTCTGCCACGGCCGGCACTTTATTCGTAGTAAGGAGTTGCAGTCTTTGGCTACAGAATCATTGGCGTCATTATTTAGGCCTGTCTGGTGCGGTGTTCATTACCAGAGACCGTTAGCCCAGCCCCACACTCGTTGTTAACAGGGAGTAAGTAGGATGCAGAACCGTGTCTTTTGGGGCGGCTGTGATTGATGGGGTGGCTCGGGAGCGGTGCTGGAGAGCCCTGCTGCCGTGTGAGGAGTGCCGCACCTCGGCACGGCCTGATTTGTGGCTTTCTCACGCACGTTGCAGTTTTGATAAATGTAATGTTTTACCATTATTTAAATTCCCCTTAAGTTTTACAGAAATACAAGTGGGTTGGCTCAGCAGGAGAAATAGCTTTCCAGCAGATCTCATTCATTTTAATTTGATGTAAATCTTTGATGACATTTTACAGTTCAAGTAAAATTACAAAGAAGCCAAGACATTTGTGCATAGGCAGTAAGAATTTGCTGGTTTTGGCTACGCATAAATACAGTTGTAAAGCTTTCCTAATTGGTTATCTTTCAATTATAAACAACTACCAGGCCTTATGTTAATTCTACATGTACGTTTATAAGTGCTGCAGGACCAAAAATATAAATAATTCCAGGATTTATGAGAGACACAATATATGTTTTCAAAGTACCTGAGTTGGTGTGTAGTGCTTATGTACTGCGTATGGATGAACTTTGTTTTATTTTGTTCTCTGTGTAAGTACGTTTCACCTTCACCGTAATCCTTTACTTAAGGTGACTGATTCTTATTTGCCTATTTTTCAGTGCAAGTGGTCCAGAAAAGGTTTCATTCGAACAAGATGGTGTATTACTGATTGGTAAGTTGCATCTTTAAGTTATTTCTGATTACATGTATATTATGTATGTTGTTGTTAACAGCTGTTTCAAAGAAGGTATTCATACGTACAGGTTGGGCTATTCATCGAACACATTGGTTCCAAAACAGTTGCTTTGTTTTAGTATTTATAGAGCACACAGTGCTCAGTAAGTTGCAGTGATGCGTAATGAAATGTGACGGCAATATTCACGTCTGTGCAATTAGCATGGGATAATTCAGGTCATAAGCAACCTCTCAATGAAGCACGATGGAGAAAGCTTGGTGTCTGACCAGGGCCGCGGGAGCCGTGGTGTGGGGCTGATGGCGCGTCCCCACCACCGTCCCCATCTCACCAGCGCAGCCCATGCTCTACACCCCGTCTCTCCTGGGACCGACACCTCTGCCCTCGCCCCAGCGTTCCTGAGGAGAGAGATCGTTCTCCGGGAGCTCCTTAAGCCCAGTTTCCACTGAAGTCAGCAGGGACACCCTACCTCCAAGGAATGCCGCTTTTTAACACCAGTTCCTACTAAATTACTTTCACTGTAACGGGACTTTGCATTTGTTGTATTCAGCTCAGGATTCCCATTTTAAATCCAGATCACGGTCCATGCTTGTCTTCATCCTGGAGCGGGGCGAAGCACTGGGCAGCCCCCGGCTCGCTGCAGGGTTTGCGGGGGGCAGCGGGGCGCAGGCAGCATGGCCGTGCTCCCGCCTTACGGGCCACCCGGCTTCAGTTCAACGTCAAAGCGCAGAGGGTTCCTCAGGAGGTGTGCTGTGAAAATCTGCAGAAGAAACATGCATGTTTTCCTCTTGGGATCATCCAACAGCCTAAAGAGGTGGAGCGAGGGGAGCAGGCAGCTGTGTGAACATCATTATGGTGTTCCATGCCGGATCGCCATCCTTGGAAGAAGCAGTGCCAGCTAGTGTTGACAAGGGGTGTATCTCGTGCCTGGAGCGAGGTACCATCTGTGTTTGGAAATATGACTTTTAGTAATAGTAGTAGTAACAGTAGTAGTGTATGTCGGGGGAGCAGCTGATCGTGCAAAACACTACACCTGAGAGAGCCTGAAAACTCTCCGTGCTGCCCTCAAGGAGAGCTCAATAAACAAACCCGCAGGTGGTTCGGAGTTCTCTAGTCCTACCTGGAAATCTGACCGTAGTTTTTTACCATTTAGTCATAGTCCTAGTTTTAGTCTTTACTGCTTATTTATGTTACAGTCACCCAAATGTATGAGAGCGTTCAACGTTTTTCCCTTCCTCCTGTGGTCATTTTACGTCTTAAAATCTTAAGTTGGATTTTAAAGTCTGATGAATGTTCACGCAGGCTGACTTTTGAGTGCTGCACAGTATTCCTGCTTGTTTGCTTAAGCATGTTTATTAGATTAAGCAGTTTGTAAAAACAGAAAAAGCAGCAGGTTTCATCTTTTTACACACTTTTTTGACCCAGAAATCAGGCTACTATGGGATAATGTAGGTTCTTGTTAATTTTTCCAGATCCATATGGCATGGCATGTGATTCCAGCAGTAGAGATCTGCAGAAGTCAGTATTTAGCACCAATTGCTAATCTGACATTGCCTCTTACGGCTTGACTTTTCCACGTTCTGTTGCTCCTGTCCTCTTGGATTTCTTCTTTGCAGAAAAAATAATGTGAATTTATTTTTAGGACTTTCCAAGAAAAAGTGTTCTTCAGAGACAGATTTAAAGGAAAAGTTTTCTTGCAGCTTGATATTAAAAAAAGGATATTCTCAGAAGGAGCAGTCTGTAGCTAGATGTTCTGATCAGATAATATACTGTGCTTTAATATACTATGCTTATGTTTGTTTCCTGAGGGTATTTTGGGAAGTAAGAGTGAGGAGACTCACAGCTTTTTCTGATCTGCAGGGAGGTGAGCTATGGTGGTAGTTTTGTGTCTGGAGTCATCTGTGCTGATGATCCACATGATCTGACAAGATCTCAAACGTTCCTAATGAGAAGTTGAAGGGGCAAGTTACTGTGAACAGTTTCTGCAGAATGAAAGTGAAATATCACGGAAAATACGGGGGGTGGGGGGGGTGTGTGTGTAAAAAAATACACCTTATTAGGTCTAAGTGCATAATGTGTTTGTTCATGGTATGACAAGTGTTCAACCCCAGTCTATGTGCATATGCCTATGAACAGAGTTCTGGCCATTTTCATAATCACAATTTTTGAGCTATATATTTCTATGTGCTAATAGTTTAATAAAAATATAGCCAGGAGACTTGTTGTTAATACTTCTGTGTGAATCCTTGAAGGGAGCTAGTAATGTCCCTCATGCCAAAAGTGGAGGGCTTCCAAAAACCCAAAAAAGACAGCTTAAAAGATTTCAGAGAACTGTCCTCATTTTCCTGCTCTGTGATTCAGTGATCTGCCCCCGTTGAGTTCCTCTGTGAATCCAGATCTTTCACATCCATTATTCATTGGCTTATCTTTAGTGTGGATGAAGAATTAAGGAATCTTGGGGCACTCAGAGATTTTCATGTTAAGAAAAAGCAAGAGAATTGCATAACTACATACACCTTCTCTTTTGCCTCCCCCCCGCCTTTTTTTTAGTATTTTGAATATGGGGGGCAGGGTGTTTATTTCTATTCCAGTCATTCTTCGGGTTATAGTCTTAATAGGTGCAAGATAATGCCCTGAATGCATTACAGTCTTAATATGGTTTACATCTAGAGTTTATATTTGGTATGGAGGGTGGAGTAGAGAATACATTTATAAAATGTGGGTGCGGCACCAGCCTGGGAATATTTGCAAGTATATTAGAGGTCAGAATCAGCAATCAGAATTGGTTTGATATTTTAGAGAAAGTTGGATTGCAAGGCTAAAGTCAGGGAAGTGCAAGACATCACACTTTGAGAGGAGAATTCCAAAGCACAAATAAATATTGGGAATACCTGACTCATCACCCATAGTGTAGGAAAGGATCGAGGGAGAAGAAATTGAATATGGGTCATTATTATCTTACCGAGATGTGTTAATAGATACATCATGTGAAGGACGTGACGGGAGGAAGGTATGGTTAATTATTTAATTGAGTCCTGCCAAGGCCTTCGATAGAGTGCTCTGTGCTGTGCTTTAGGTGAGCTAGGAAAAGAACAGGAGAGTCGAGAATGGCAGGAGTATTTGAGCAGAAGTTGAAAATCTGGGACACTGGTTGCTCTCTGTCTCCCCTGCAGAAGGGGCTTAAGGAAATCAGTTTAATTTGCAGGTAAAACAGTAATATGATGAAAGTTTTAATTTAAGGACAGGGAGATGGTAGGCAGAAGGTCCTTCATTAGCAAGTTGTGAAAACAAGCATTTATTTTTTAGATGGTTGGTAGAAGAGTTCATGCAGGAGGTGAGTTCGTGACATGAGGTTTCTCCCCGTCCTGCAGGGATTCTTTCTGCTCATCCCTCAGACGGGAATGGACATCCCAAGCCATCATTGCCAGCTTATGTTTTGTAGTTATGTGCTAACTATATATCTTAATAAGAAGGTTAGTAGGACTATATCATCACTGTGAGTTCATTCAGCAAGATACGGTGTTCCCTGCAGCCAAAAAACCCACCAGTATCTTTGGAAGAGGCCTTTGTGCCGGCTGCTTGGTGACCTGTGTGTCTCCATCGGGCGTTCGCTGTTTTGGCTGCCATCCCTTGCTGTGTCCAGATCTGTTCCCTGACTCCGTCGCCGTCTGGGGAATCTCCCTGGGCATAGCTTGGGGTTTCTGCTCGATACCTCCCTGCCAGAGTCTGTCCCCGTGTTCTCGCTGGCAGGCTGAGGGCTCCTTTCTGAACACGGGCTACGTTTGCCTTCTCTATTGGTTTTTATCGCCAGACGGAATTTTCGTAGAAGAGATGTCTGTGCACAGGATGAGTAATGCAAAGTCAGTATGGTTTACCCGTTTGTTCAAATTAAAAGTGCTTGGCTCTTATTAGGGAAAAACTGCTTTTTAAGTCTGAAATCTCAGGCAAGGTGATGCAGTCAGATGATGGGGCTGAGCTGTGGTTCAACTCACAAAGGGGCCTGAAAACTCGCTAAATGGACCTTTCTTTAGCAGTAAGACCAAGGGAGAGAGACAACACTGAGAGGACATTCAGTGGATTTTTCTGGAAAGAGGCAGCTTGAAATCCATAGATGGCTCTGGGCTAAGCCCAAATGGTGTTCATCGGAGAAATGGGAACTTGTGTTTTATTGCTGTATCTGGTGGCATCTCTGCATTTAGCTTATCCTGAGGTGGAGAATGCACGGGTTTGGAGTCCTTCACCGAATTTTCAGTATGTGTCTGCAGCTGTAATGGAAGATAAGAGCTGCCGAGAGGGGGTACAGCCACGAAATACACAGTGCCTGGAAGAGCAGCACTTGGCTGAGGAGCATTTCTGTGGCCCTCAGCCTTGTTCCAAGGGATCTCCGGCAGGAAAACCAAGAACTCGCACGTCTGTGGCGGGGAGCTGACAGAGATCCTTCGTGCGTGGAGAATGCCTGAGCTGCCAGGGACAGGAACAGCTCTGACCCGTACTTGGACGAGAGCTCAAAGTGGGTCTGGTCTGACCAACCCCATCCTGCCTAGAAAGCTCGGCGAGGCTGGACTTTTATTACAGCTGCGGCACGTTCATTTTGCCTCCAGTGCTCCCGTAACACCTTTTCTCATTTAAGTGCTGGCTACTTTCAGTCAGCTACAACCAAATTTTGCCGGCATTTTTTCTGCATGTGAGAATGAAGCATTTTAAATACCCTCGTTTCTTAGAACAGTCACCTGCCACAGTCTACTAGGTATTGGCCTACAGTTTTTTAAACCTGGAGTTGTTTGTGTACACATTCAACTTTGTTTTAAAAATATTTTAGTGAGAGCCTACTGCTTGATTTCTGTGAATTGTAACTGACAAATAGCTTTTCATTTTCATATTGTGCATGTTTTAGGTAAAAGCCTAGATGCAGTCTTACCTGTGGATGAGTTGTCATACGTTTGATGGTAGTCTTTGACATTTTTCTGATGATGATAGCTTAATTTGCACAGTCTCTCTTTTAATATTATGGAGTAAATATTAAGGTAACATAAGAGAGAATACAGTAATTGTTATTATGTTGAATGCTTTGCTAATGCAACAAATGTTTTTTTCTTTTATCCTCAATCATTTTATTTTTTTCCTTTTTTTGTCATAGTGCCTTTGACTTGGTAAACATTCATCTTTTCCATGATGCTTCCAATTTAATTGCTTGGGAAACAAGCCCATCGGTTTACTCAGGAATACGGCATAAGGCTCTTGGCTATGTACTTGATAGGTATGTATTAGCCTTTACTAGCCTCTTTCAATCTTCTGTGTTCGTAAGCAGCATAAAAAGATGTTTCAGAAGGCACACTCAAAAATGTAGAGATTTTTATTCTGTGAACTGAAAATGGTCACTTCTTGTCAGAGTTTTCTCCATGGTGCCAATTACAGACCAGTTTATGTCGCTTACTCTTTTAAGCTATGTTACTGAGATTGGAAAATCTCTGTGAAGTCACCAGAACTTGTAGAGCAGAAAGCAGGTTTATTTTTGAAATGTGCCAGTTAGATCAGCTTCTTTTTAGTCTGCATGGAGCCTAATAAAGCTGCCGTTCAAGTATGTTTTCAGTTACAGAACAATGGAGTAATTCCCATTGGAAGGACCTCTGGGAATCTCTCGTTCCTCCCGCTCAGAGCCGGGCTGACTTCAACGTCAGATCGGGTTGTTCAAGGCTTGTCCAGCTGAGCCTTGGAAAGCTCCGCACACGGTGACGGGCAGCTTCTCTGGGACACCCACCTACCACCCTCCTTGTGAAACCTTTTCTCCCCACTTTCCGGTCAGGATTTCCCTCAAAGCAGTTCCTGTCCGTCGCCCCTCATCTTGCGGTGTGCATCACTGAGGAGAGTCTGGCTCTCTCTTTTCTGTAACTACCAAATAGAAAAAGCCAGCAACAAAATCCTCCGTAGCCATTTTTCCTGTAAACAGAACAAATCTTGTCCAGATTGCGCTTTTGCCAAGAAAGGTTGGACCAGGTGATCCTCGAGGTCCCTTCCAACCTGGGATTCGGTGACTCTGTGAAATCCAGCTCTTCCCACCTCTCCTCGAAGTCACGAGCTGCTGCCCCCCCAGCAGGAAACCCCATGGTGTTGAAATCCCAGCAGGAGCCGAGCGCAGCGGGCGGCTGATCTTCCGTGAGCAGCAGCGCAGCGTTCGGGTGCCGCCGTCGCTGTTATTAATAACATCCTGGGTTAGGATGGCGTTGTAGAGTTGATTCGTCTGATGGGTGGGACAATGCAGAGGATAATCCCAAAAACACCCAACAATTTACAGCTGCCCTCATTAGCAGTTATAAAGTCAGGAGAAGAGATAGGTTTTTCTTTCTGCATGGGCATGCGTGTATTGGCAGAGTAAACAGGTATTTCTCTTACGAGGTACTGATGACTTACGTTTGCCTGAGAAATAGAGCTTTACAGTGTCTCTTCAAAGCAGCCGTGGCACACACTGCGATCTGTGGCGTGAGGCGGTGCTTGAAACAAGCTGCTTGGGCTGAAAAAGCAAAAGCAGAGCGCCTTGGTGCTGTCTGCCTGCCCATGCCGGGTGTCCGCTGGCCCGTGGCGGTGTGCCGTGTGCCAGCTCGGCGAGCCCTCGGCAGCGGGGCCAGGGGGGGCGCGGGACGCTGCTGCCCTCGCGCCGCAGAGCTGGGCGAGGTGGGTGCTGAGCCCCGTCCCGTGCCCGGCACGGAGCCCTGCCAGCCCGGGGCCGGCCGGGGGAGAGCGAGAGCCTGGGGCTGGGGGGAGCCGAGCGTGGCCAGGGGGCTGAGAGGAAGAACGGGCTCCATGGGCCTCTTCCTCCTGGCGTTTGCTCGCAGCCTCCCTGTGTGCGGGAAGTGCGGTGAGGAATTCCCTGCCGACAACTGCCAGTTTCCCTCCTGACTCTCTGGCAGCAGCATCGAAGTGAACCAAAGCTAAGTTACGTCCTGAGAGATACCTGCGCGTACGCACTGTTGTCATTTTTCCCTATGTAGGTTTTCACTGAAAAAGGTTATGAAATGTGGGATGGCGTATAAGTACTTTTTCAGTCACGTTCTATCCAAAGTTCTATTTCTTTCTGGAAGTTTTTATCTTGTTTAAAGACAGGCAGATATTTTAGCAAAAGAGACTGCTTTTTCCACTATGAATGACGAAGTGCTTTTCCTGTGCCCCCCAGCAGAGGGCTAAGTTGGAATTTCTCCAAAACAGACACTTATTTTCACTTTTGGGGGCGATATCAGGATGAAGAGGAAAAATCCAGTTTGTCTTCTCTTGTACCGCTTGTAAAACCTGTTGAAATGGTCAGAAGCCACTGGAGGCACTTGGGAGGTTTGCAGATAGGCAGCGTGCAGTGGTTTATGAAAGATCCCTTTTTAGAGGGCAGAGGTGCAGCCAGATCAGCATCTGCTCTCGGTGCAGTCTGACCCGCAGATTTCTGAGTTCTGTTACACACAGCAGTGTGGGAAAGGCCCGGTTTTATTTCATTTTTTCTTGTGTTCGTTGGTCTCCCCTCCTTTTCTTGTGCTTTGCATGAGGGAGCTCTAGCAAACCTGCGTAAACCTTTTGCATTATTTATTGCACACTTGTTTACGGCATACAGTGTGCTTCATTAGCTAATTTTGGCTTTGGACCTCCCACGATGCCCTGGCAAGGGTAAAGGGGTAAGACGGTAGCATTAGTGTCAGCTGTGGGTCAGAGATGTCATGATGGTATATCTTTAAAATGTGACACTGCCAAAACTGCCCCAATTCCCCTGTCCTCAGAAAAGAAAACCTCGGCGTTTGGGTTGCCCACTGCTCCTGTGAGCCTGCATTCAGATGAACCGTTCATTTTGAGGGAGCAGCCAGCCGCAGATCCGGACCTCCACAGTGAAATGATGGGCTGCCTCGCACAAAGGGGAGTTCTGTAAGAGCAGTGAATAATGGGCAACCCCTTTCAGGGCATCGCTAACCTTTTGGCAGCCACCAGCAAACTCCATTCTGATCTGCTGATTGGGGAGGACAATACACTGAAGCTCACTTTGAATGAATGCTACCACCAACAGTGTCCCCATTCAGAGGGTTTTGGGAACCATCTTTGACCATTGTCTGCCATCACTCCTTCAGACAGTAGGAAAAGGGAAAGTGAGAGCGTCTATAGGGGGAAAAGTACTTCTTTTCTTGGCTTTAATCTCTCTTTAAAGCTTCATAGATCTACATTTCCAGCTGAGCTACTGGAACTATGCAGTGTCTGATAAATACAGAAGAGAGAGGTTTCAAGCTGAGCTTTTAAATCCCCTTATCTTGGTGAACTAATAATGCAGATTTAGTGCTGTTAAAAACAGAGACTGATAAGTCTTTTCCTTTAAAGCCTTTAAACTGCTAAAGAGCATTTAACAGCAATGCAGTTCAAACCCAGTGAACAATACTGAGAAGGAAAACAGTTTAATGAGCTAAACCTTGACTGAATGAAACAGCAACACCTTCTCACAGTTGATTTAGGTCACTGGGGGGGTAAGTGAAAGCGCAGTTCTCTTCGCGCTGCATCTTCATAAACATGAATTAAGTACAGCCTTTTCATGTAAGGTAAAAGCTACCACGGGAGTTTGAAATACAAAAGGAAAGGGTTTGCAAATAAATCTCAAATGAAATAGTTTAACTGTTAAAATCGCCAGGAAAGTCGTTTCCCCGGAATTATTTTAACTACAAGGTTTTAACCCGCCGGCACAAAGCTGCGCACCGTCTCTAAATTACTGGGAAGTGCAGGAGTTAGAGGGGAGAAAACAAAGGAAGAAGCGACAAGTGAATGATTCAAAGTTGCTGCTGGAAGTTTTCTCCTATTAATAGTCATAATGAAATGTTTTGGGATTAGAAAGCTTTAATCTTACCGAGGGTGTTCTGAAGTGATTTGCTATAATAATGTTAAAAATGAACTAAATAGTGAGAAGAATGCTTTTAAAGACAGCTAGCTGGTATGTGCTGAGCCAGATTGTCTTTAGCATTTGCCATTTTGCAAGTGTGAAGAAAACGTGGTGTTAGATAGACTCTTCAAAGACTAAGAGAGTTGGAATTACACTGGTGTTAAACAAATATTTGCTTGTATTATGTATATGTATTTACAAAAACATATACAGCGTATATGCAGAAGATTGGTGTCTTTGTCAATGCTAATGTAAGCCCAAGCTAAATTCCCAGAAGTGAATTACATTATTCCAAATAGACACAAATAGAGACGAAACTGAATTTGCTTTATAAATGGGAATAAGAACGCCTGCTTTATATTTTGTGGGGCAAAAATATTCTTCCAGGCCCATTCTGGATAATTCCCATGTACAGTTAGCCCTGTTTGCGCCATACCTGCATTGTGGTATTTCCTAAAGTGGGAGGCTTTAAGCTATACATGAGAGTAAGAAAGGAAATGTGGTTTATATTTTAGTTTAGTCTTTCATACGTCTGTGGTAATTAATGCTTGTGCATATGTCTTACTGATTAATCATATCGGCATATTAGTCACGTCCTTTAGACACTTGCTGGGGAAAAGTGTCCGCTGAATTTAACAGCCTGGCTGGAATGCGCAGAAGCTGTAGGGTAGGGCCCCTTACAAGTACTAGAAGAGTTTGCGAAGGAGAAGGATGCGAGATGTGAGCCTGATACTGTGGTTCGCGGTGTGCCAGCCATTTAAACTTCCTGAAATTATCTAGAGCATTCAGATCCATAAAATGAGTGTGGGTTTTTTTGTGGTTTTTGTTTAAGAGAAAGTGACAGTGCTCTTCTGTTTTCCTATTGAAACGTTCCCTGGCCTAGTTCAACAGAAACATTTTTACATTACAACTGTGAAATCTTGGCATAAAGCTCCCCTTTGTGCCCTTCATTATTTTCTCACAAATATAGTCCATTGTCACATAGCTGAAGTTAATTTGATCAACATTGGGACATTTAACTTTTATGTCCGGTCAAAGGAGCTGTTTCATGCTCATTTTGGGTATTCAAAAGAAATGATTGCCAGAAAAATAATGTTACTATTAACAATTCAGAGCAATTAGTTTCCCAGGGAGAGGCGATGTGATGCACCGGCTCCACACAACTATTCTTTGTCATTTTATGGATGCTCATCAGTCAACTGTCACATCTTCTCAAAGACCCCTCCAATCTAAATGTTTCTCTTTGGGCTTTTCCCAGAACTAGCAGCTGAATGAGCAAAAGAAAAGCCACTTAGTTTCTAGGCAAAGGAAAACTTCACTCTAAAGATCTGGGTCATTTGAGAAGATCCTAGGAGTAGCTCGCTTTTGGGGGGGGGTTGGATTTTTTTAAATTATTTTAGTTATTTTTTGCAACGGTGATTTTAACATCAAGTGAGAACTCTGCAACCGTGTGCCTTCAGACGTTTAGTGAAATTTCTGTGTATTCAAATAGATGCACTCCCAGGGCAAATAAACCTTCCATCCAAATGTCTTCTAACAAAGGTTTAAAACCCTAGATCACATTCAGAGAGACAGCTTTTCATTAAACACCCTGAGGCTCATCTCATTAATATGCAGTCATCCGCCCCTTTAAACTAAGGTTAAGTGCTCTCAAAATTAGCGTGTTTGTATAATATGCTCTTTAAAGAGTAAATCCAGCAAAATTGTCTTGTTACTTTCAACCTGTCAAAGACACTTTTTTCTTGATTTTCTGCTGGCTCAGGCTTTTGCATGTTTGACGCAGTTGCCAAAAATTTAACCTGTACGTCCTTCCTGATGACACAAACGCATTTTGAATTTTATTTAGGTTATATTTTTAGCAGAAAAATAATTTTGTACTTGTATGCATTATACTAGAAAATACACATGATTATAATTTTGCCCTTATTCTGTTATTTTCAGTATTTGGGGCTGGGTTTTTTTTCTTTTTTCATTAATTAATAACAGAAGAGGTTATTAATAAATTTGCAGCATTTGCTATTCAAATTGTAAATTAAAGATCTGTGGTTTTTCTCTCACAGTAAAAGGAAATCTATATAAACCAAAGCAGGTTTGGAAGCAAAGATCTGACTGGAGAATCAGCAATCCAAAATCCAGAACTTTAAGAACTTGCAGGTGTCACACAGAAAGGTGACACTTAAAATAAATAAAAACAGTGTGGCTACACTAAGCCACTCTTCACTTTGTGTGCCTAGTAAGAATGGAATTGGGGCTCTTTCAGAAGAAATGCTGCAAATAAAAGCTCTGAGGTTTCCGGGGGGGGTTTCGGCACTCGTTCTCCCAACAGCCAACGCACTGTCCTGTGGTGTGGGTGGCAGCAGGGATGCTCCCGGGCTGCGGCCACTGTCCTGCACGCTGGGCCCCCCCTCGTCTTTCGTGAGGGCTCTGCTCCTCTTCACCTGTTTTCCGGGAGTAGGGTCTCCTGGAGCTGCCGCGTCTTTGTAGCAGAGTATAACTGATGCAAGTACAGGTGAGATCAGATGTATTGTAAAAAATACTACTCCCGGGAGAATTTGTGTAATTAAACACAGACAATTGAAGAAAAGAGAGAATGCCTCTTAAAAAAAGAAATGGCTGCAAATAACTTGTTGCCTGCTTGATTTTGCTCTGAAAATGGCTTTATATGAGAGTGTACAGAGTGCGTCACATTCTCACTGAGTTATATTTCTCTTTTTACTGTAATTTGTTCCTTAGAGAGTCTGGGGCTAGATAAAGAGCAGTCATTAGTGTCTAGCTAAAGGTGACACTCACATCAGCATTCATTGTGGTTTGTGTCTTCTGAAATGTTCTATTGTATAGCCATATAATCTTCCAGGATAGCTGTGATTCAATTAAGAAGAATCTATATGGGCTGTTGATCCAATTTTTATTCATTTGCAGAGAAATGAAAATAAATTGCTATTGTGATTTTATTTACAATGCTGTCTGTGAGATGATGCTATGAGCTGATAGTTATAAAACGGAGAAACGGTTGAAAGAGCACCGTTCCGCTTCCCTGTGAGTCCGTGGGCATTACGGGAATAACCATCTTTCAGCGTTTTTGCTCCCGTAGGAAGGTAGGGTCACTGTGTGAGACGCTGTCTTTGAGTCTTGCGTTCTGTGTCCTGGAAAGAGAGCTGCTCTCCCAGACAGGTTAATACCCAGGTGCAAGCTACAGCTCTTCCAGCCGCTTGTCCGTCTGCCCAAGTGCAGGAGTCGCTGCAGACGGGCTTGGCAGACGTTCTCCATGGACCGGCGGGTAAACAGCTGTAGCGGCTTCGCCTTTGATGAAAGCTTCATCTTTCTTCCGCCAGCGCAGGCTTTAAGATGCTGCTAAGATGAGTCAGTCTCTCACTCCAGCAAGGGAAATGGTCCCGCTACCTCTGTATCCGCCAGAATTTTCTTTGTTCAAACCTAATGTTGACAGCTCTAATTTTTTAATGGTGTGCTCTTTTCAGAGAGAGGGGGGTTCCCCTTCTCTTTAGCACTTCAAATGTTTCTGTCCTGTCACCCCAGGTTTGTTTCCTCTTGCAGCTCAGTAGTCCACTGTAGTGCGATTTTCAAAGGCGTAAATGCCCAAGCTAACAATTAAGTTTGTAAAATTTGCTGCTAGTTAGCTTTGCTCAGCACTAAGCATTCTTCAATCCTTTGCGAGTGAAGTCTTTCTGTGTTTCTAGTCATGGGCATTACCCGTTTCTAGCAGCCGTTGGTTTTATTTTTAATTCACTGTCCCTCTGAGCCTAGCCGTTTCCCCAGGGCAGCCGCTGGCAGCGCAGTGGGTGACATGGCCACTGTCCTGCCACCTTCCACTGTCCCCTTCGCCCCCGCGGCCATCCGCAGGAGGTGGGACTGGGAAGGGCATTTGTGGAAGCCTGGTGAGACACAAATCTGGCCAGATTTCTTGACCATTCTGCCACTGTTCCCATTGATGAACTGGTTAGGGGACATACGCTGCCTCTGTTCTGAATTTTTCTAGATTTATTGCCAAAGGTGCTTTTCCCAGCCTTAAAGAGTTAATGGCTCGGTATCCCATTGCCGTGTATCCTGGTTATTTTCTGGCTTGCCATTTGCACTTTTAACACTAAGTGAAGGCAGGTTTTTTGCTTTACTCCCGCACTCCAAGCCCTGCAGAGCAGCGAGCAAGAGCTGCAACGTCTCCGTCTCCGACTCAGGGAACAGCAGTTTGCTGCTGCCTGCTTGTGACCAAGCGTTACCAACACTGAGGAGTTCCACAAGTTCTGTGGAAGAATTTTAGTCTTCCATGAGAAAGGAAGATTCAAAAAGACGTGCAGTTTCTCTGGCTTCTTCTTGTTGTTTTCTCTTACATCAGATGAAGAGCAAGAGAATTTCTTCGTAACGTAACACCAGTGCCGTAGCATTGTATTCTCCTGTAGCAAAATTGACAAGTACTTTCATCATTAAACATGGCTGCTATTTCATTAGGCGAATGTCAGTGTCAGGTAAGATCATGGTTTTGTCAATATAATGAAAATACCAGTCAAGTGAGGAAAAAGTCACAATTTTCCAGCTCTAAAAATTGATTTTTATTGCTCTTCTTGTAATCCTTTCTTTGGATTAAGTATTTATTATTGATGTGGTCTTTCTTTTAATCTTAATAGCTGCTGACATTGTAATTAATTAAAAAATACAACATTTTTGCCCAAATGGCACTATATTGAAATTAAAAGTGAACACCACATATTAGTTAAACAGCCCTGGCAAATGTCTTGAGTGCTAAGATGATTGCCTAAGCTTCTTGACAATTCCCTTCATCTTGCTGTATGCTGCTTGACCTTTTGAGATGTTTTGGTGTTATTAATAGGTTTTAGCTATTATATCAGAAAGAACAAGGCACAAAAATATGATAAACTTTATCTTTTTAATGACAGTGCTACACCACCTTAGGCATGCCAATGAAGGCATTTACATCAGGTCTTTTGAGGCACACTTAGACGGTCACCAGGAAACTTTTATTCAGAATTGATGGGGATTTTTCTGGAATTTGTCTCTAAATGTGTATCTGAGAATGCAAAGCGGTGCGAGCTGAGCGCCGGCCGTGCTGCCGAAGCGGGGCAATATGCAGAAGGGATGGCAGGGTGCCGTGTCAGCTTTCTCTGACACCTCTGCTGGAGGTGAGTCCCCCACGTGCCAGGTCTCGAGGTGCAGGTGTGCAAGCTCGTCTCTTTGACTAAAACTTAGAAAGGAAAAAGTAATGAGGATAGGAGCGGCAGAAATCTGAAAGGCCAAACAGCAGGCCTGTGTCTAGTTTTGTAGAAGTCAAAACCTGGCATTTCCATTCTCTTGATCTTCATTTCCATAACGTGGCTGTGGTAGAAGACAGGTTTCGCTGTCGTCGTTCCTTGGCTTTCCAGCAGAAGTCCCTGGAGGAGCTGCTCTTACCTCTGGCATTATCGTCTGTGGAAAAGAACGTGTAGAACCTTCTCACCCCCAGGTCACCTGCTGCCTCCAGAGCAGCTCCTGGCTCCCACCAACGGGATGGTCAAGTCACTTTCTGCCTTCCCCCCGGCTCACCCTCCCTAAACATTCCTCTTTGGAGTGAGATCCCCTCCGTTCAAGAAAGCACCAGTTGAGCTTGCCCTTTGGCGCGGCCGTGAGGTGCAACCCTGCTGCCCCCGGGCTATGGGGGCACCTGTGGGGCTGCGGGGGTACCTCTGGGGCTATGGGGGCACCTCTGGGGCTGTGGGGGCGCCTGTGGGGCTGCAGGGGCACCTCTGGGGCTGTGGGGCACCAGCAGCCTGGGGGTGACCCTCCTGCGCCGTGACTGCCCGTGGCTGTGGGTGGTGGATCCTGGTTCCCGTGCGGCACCGATGGCTCTACTGGCTCCGTCTCCGCCGTGTTTCCCAAAGGCTTCACTCGACCGGCTGGGCCGTGGCAAGGTTTTGCCCTCACGTGCAGAGGCACAGGAGCATTACTTCTGCTGGAGTCGGATCGAAACAGAACCGCGGTTCAAAGCTCCGCTCAGGTCAGCAATAGGCAGGATTTTAACCTGGGACGTGGTCGCTGCTCCGAGACCGAGCTGTCCTCTCTTCTCCAGCTCACTAGCTGTGATTTTTGCATTCCTTTACTTAGGAAAGGGCACTTTATATAGGCAGTCACACGTCCTCCGTGAAAGCAGCTTCTGCACCTCTAATTCCTCTGCAAGGGTAATGTGCAAAAATAAAGAGATTGTGGAAAGATCATACCTTACCCCAAAGTTGTACGAGAAATATGGAAGTGCTCGTATTAGCTAGCATTTAGCTTAAACACATTCAGTTATTACAAAAATTTGCTCACTGAATAAAATATGGCTTGACCTCTGGATTGTTTCTTCCCAAGAAACGTGACAGTGTCCCTCCTTCTCCTCCATTCAGCCTGCTTGGCAGAGCTGCAAGTTTTTTGTTTTGTTGTGTTGTGTTATTGTTGTGTTTTTAAAAAAAACTCAAAAAAACCCCTCAAGCCCCTCTTCTCAGCGGTGTCAAGTTAGGATGAATTGGCCAGGGAAGCATGTTTATAGACTGTGTGAAGAACTTTGTCTTTGTGTGGGAATGCTGGTGACACTGGTATGGCTTGCCTGAATGAACTGCGATGACGCGGCTAATAAGGTGTCCTGCTGAGCGCCGCAGCAGCCTTTCTCAGACCTCCCACTTAATGCCATTCAGCTCCAGCTCAGTGTAGCTAATTTTTCCCATTCCCTCAATTCTTTAGGCCTCCTTACAAACAGAAAAGTCAACTTTCACACCGAGGAGAAGATAAGTGCTTTAGGAAATAATCATGTAAACAGAATGTTACCTTCTGACCTGATGCTGATACCTTGGTCTGGGACAAAACCCAGCTGGCTATTGCATTAGACATGGCTATTAAAGGAATAATGCTCCTGATCCTCCTTACAAAGTGCCCTGAGAAATGGTTTAGCCAAATCACAGTGCCTCTTGTCACACTGAATCATGTTCAGCTGCTCTCTTCCACGACCAGATTGCTGATATTGAGCCGCTTCCTTGTCTTCTCCTTTCTTGCGACAGTATGGCAGGGGGACAAGTACAAAAGCAAGGGAACATCGGTCACGTTTCTGATTGCCCTGTTATTTTCTGGCTGATTTTTAGTGCTTTGAAACATATACACAGTACACCATACAGCTTTTATAAAAGAGGGTGCGTTTCATAAAGTATCTTTAATTGTAATTACTATAATGAGTACTAGAAAATAAAGTGAGTAACAAAAGCATTTCAGTGATTCTAGTGACACAGAATTGGTCGTTTTAAGATTCCACTGTGCGATTCCTTTTGGTGTTCTGTGTAGAGGCCAAAATTAATAACTAGACCCAGATTTCTGGTAGTATCGAGGAGAAGAGCAACCTCGTCTCGGTAGGAATATGGTGCCCAGATCTCCTAAATGGCTTGGAAAGAACTTACCCTTCACAGTCGGATTAGCTGACACTGCCGTCCAGGCTGAGCGCTCTGGCTTTACATCTGAGGAATTTAAGGCATCCCGGGCTCCAAGGCCAAACCCTGAGCATTTGCTTCTCCTGCAGCATTTGTGCGACCTCTCCTGCGCTCTGGCCGTCGCACGGGGCCAGCTGGCCGCAGCCCGGGGCTGGGCGATGCTCTCGTCGCAGGCTGCCGGGGCCGGCTCCCGCCAAAGCTGTTCAGTGTCATCGCTCAGAGCGGCTCAGAGGTTGCTCGGAATTCTGATGAACCCGGAGGAACAGGCAGGTTTTGTCACAGGTCTTGGGGAAAATGCTGAGGAGCACCGCGGAGCGGGGGTCGATTCCCTAGGCGTCTCGCCGACGCAGCAGAGCGCGTGGAGCCAGTGCACACGCAGGACCTTCTTTCTGGGTTTGTGCAGCAGTTGCTGATATCCAGTGTGAGGCAACCTGCAGTTGCTAGACCAAAATAAGAATTAAACGTATTTATTTTGCAGCAAAGAAATTGCTGTAGCAATTTAACATTAATTTGCACCCTCACCACTGAAGTTAACTCCTTAAAAAAAAGTGTGAACCATGGATCAGACTCATCAAAACATTTAAGCATGTGACTACTTTTGACTGAAAACCTTATTTAGAAGTTACAGTCGCTTGAGTGTTTCCTTCTTTTACTGTCCTGTCATGTCTAAAAAGCTGTTCAACTCTATTTCAGAAACTGCGGCCTGCTCTTCTCAAATACAACAAAATTTGAAAAGAGACAGAGCAACCCAACCAGTCCAGAAGACTTTCAGTGTAGAGCCATCAGTTAAAAATGTAGAATTAGTTTGAAACTGGCAAAATAATCAAGATAATGTGTTCTGAGTGTGGAGAATCTAATACTATTATCCAGGACTCCTTATGCTGTTAGCAATTCTGTGTTTGTGGAACTACTAGAGGAGAAATCATCTGTCACTTATATTTGTGTCCTTTAAAGTTTTAGCAGTGTCATCAATTAATCCAGTCATAGGCATGCATTTTTTCCAGTGGTCCTTATTTGACATATTGAATTTGTTATTTTGATTCCCAAAATGTGCCAAAGTAAAGGACATTTCCTTGGTATGTTCTAAGTGCAAATAAACTCTTTTCTCGTAAGCCATACCTTCTGGAGCAAGAACAAAGGATCAGAAGAGCGAGCATGTTCTTCCAACATTTTCAAAGAGGGGACTTCTCTTTCTGGAAAGGAAGGACTGTAATCTGTTTTAAAAGTTCTCTATTTTACTTGCATTCATGCATTGGATACGTCCTGATTGCCCATCAGCTCTTGGTGGCCTTGTGTAGGTCACAACAACCAGCACCACCAGTTAAGGCACTGATGATCTTCTGGTTGCTCTTGTGTATAGACTTGTGGAAGTGAAATATTTGTAGTTTCTCTGGAGTCATGAATTTTTTACCTGAAACACCTCTTTTGTCACAGGCTACTTAGAAAAGTTGTACAGGAAAGAATGAAGCCTTGAAGTATGTTGGAGCCCTTCAGGGTAATCTGGTAGTCAGCAAGTACAAGTTAAAGGAAATGGCATTAGGTCCTCCCACTAAAAACACAAGATTAATGCTGGTGGCAGAGGTTGGCTGCTTTGTTTTCATATGATTCAGATTTATTGCTCCATTGACTGATTCATGGCAACATTTTTAAAGGATTGTTTGATTCATGGTTAAAGGAAGGGCATTGTTATAGAAACAAATAGCAAAGTAGAATAATGCAGATTTTGAAGCCTTCCTGGTTCGTTTGCAAGCACTTGTTCTAAAAAACCCAGAATTTGTCTTCTGACTTCTCATTTACTTGTACACGTGATGAACTGAATGTATTTGTGGCTTCAAATGCAGCAACAAGAGGAATGAAACACTTTTGTGTAGCTCCTGCTCCAGTCCAACACCTTCACCGTGTGTCCTGGTGCGGGCGACCCGGGGTGTTCTGCAGTGCTCGGGTCCCCCCAGTGAAGGACGGTTTTCCTGATGTTCCTAGAGCAGGAAATATCGCTGTACTCTTCCTTATTGCCATCTCCGTTGCTAACTTGGAGTCCCATTCAAAAAGCGCAGTCAAGATTAGTTCTTGTGCCATTGATTCAGTGCAGTTGTAGGCACCAGTGAGTATTTCAAAATAGAGCAATCAGAGTACCAAATTGCTGAAATAATTCTAAGGTTTGGGAACTCTTGAAGTAATAATAAGTTGCCATAAGGCAAGGACAGTAGGTTACATACATGTATTAAGTTGAGTCATTTAAAGCATGTTTTATTGTTAGGTATCCCGGATCATTTAATACGTACATAAATGCGTATATCCCGTGCTGTACCGCTGTCAGTAATTTTACTGTACACCTGAATTTCACCACCTGTGAGAAGGAGAGTTGTGGGAAGCCACCTAAAGCAGCATTCTTAAGAGGTGACATTTCGACTATTTTACTTCAGTCTGCCATGAGACTCTCTTTCTAAAATGTCCAACAAGACAAGCTACAAGGGGAGCAACTGGTTAAAATTGTCAGTTTTAAAGCTGACATTGATTTTTATGCAAATCATGTTTAAATCAGGTGGTGTGTAAGACTATGAAATGACTGAATTTTAATTAATTGATCAGAAGCAGACTAATCAGCTGTTTCGTTCATTGGTTAGGAGACATTTTAACTGGCTATTTTTGGAATAGTCTGTTTATTTAGAAAATCCATCTTTGCATAATACAATCACAGGCATCATTCTCATAATATCAATTTGTTTTAAGAGGCCTTCTCTAGACCTTGATGTCATTCCTGCAATATCTGTCATTTCTTTGTCAGCAGTAAATGGCAATGAGCAAAGCCAAAACTAAGATATGAATCGGGAAAGTTGGCAAAGCAAAATCAGTTTTTCTTACGCATAAGTTGCATATCAGATTTTGCAATGATGGTGTTAGCAAATGGTGGTAATGTAAATGGTTTAACTTTTAAGTTCTCATTTTCCTTTAATGTGCCATGAGGGCACCAATCAAACTAATGTTATGTACAGGTCAAGAGTGACAGGATTTTCTCAGTGCTTGCTGGGAGCTGACAGTAGACAGTATTTATTAACGGTACCTGCAATAATTTGTCAGCTGAATGGAGCATTTGGAGATTTTCATACCAGAAAAGGATAAGTCTTTGCGAGAGATTTTGCTTCAAATGATCATTACCTTCGGTCCAATGCACATTAATTTTTCAATAGAGTAACATTCCTTACATAATAGCTTACTGTTGACTAAAAATGTGAGATGTTTGTAAGAGGAGAAGTGGTATCTCGCTGTAAATCCAAGGTTGTATCTTTCTTTATAGCTTTGAAAAGTCTAAATGGGCGTAATGTATTAAAACTTTTAGAGCCTCCTGGCCGGGCAGTATTGTTCAGGAACTGCGCGTTCCTTCGGAGCCCATTCCCTGTCTGCATGGGAACCTGCCTCCGGCTCGGCTGGGGTTTCCGGCATCGTAACGCTGACGTATTCACACGCTCCCAGAACGTACACGGTGTATTGCCTTGCATTTGTTCCTTATTTCTCCTGTATTGCACATCTCGTATACCACTGTGGGTTTTTCTGCGTTTTATTTGTGTAAATTCTTTGCAGCTGTAGCAGTCGCGTTTCAGGTATTTCACGCCTTCCTCAGCTACTGGTAGGAAATTAATTGTATTGATTCCTGTTTTGAAATTAAGCGTGAATTGGTGGATTTCCAAATGCCAAGATCTCTGGAAGTATGCACATTGTCAGGAGTACCGGACAACTGTTGTTAATAATAGATAAGCTAATAATATAATAACAATTTATAATAATACAAAATTCGAAAGGTGAACAGCAATGCCTTATCTCCCTGTTTAGTACTGAGCAAAGGCTCGAGAAAAAAGTCAATCTGTACTCCACATCTGGAAAGATCACCTTTTAGGTGTTAGCTACAACCTCAGTGAAAATCTGCTTTGACCGAAAAAGAGAACTGTCTTTCAGAGAACTGTAGCTGAGCCAGGAAAAGCCTTGTAGATCAGCCTGTGTCCGCTGTGATGATTAATGTTTAGCCCTAAGATGTCACTTTTCATACAGTTCTTAGCATAGCAATAAATGCTGGAAAACATGATGATCACAACCTGACAGATAAGTAAACTCAAAGGCAGACGTATTCTGAACTCGACACTGATTTGGGGTTCCCCATTCTTAGGTGCCCAGCCCAAAGCCGTGTACTTAAACTTCCAAAGGTGTGGAGTTACCTCCGTGATGCCCTCGAGATTCCCACGGTGCCCAAATGCCAGTTCTGCATTATTTGCACTAACTGCTGCAAACGCGCTTTCCTCCAGATCGCGCTTTCGGCCTGACAGGGGAAATCCAATGCGGTATTTTACTGGCGTTGAAGGTAGAATTGCCTAAGTAAAGAAAATCAGCCCCAAAACATGGTTAATATATTGTTCCAGTAGAAACTGGTAGTTTTGATCATTCTAATAATTATTTCTGAGATTGTGCCTAGAAGATATGTGTATTTGTGCATCCTGGCGTTTATGTAAAGCTGAATGACAGGTTTGTTTTGTTTTGTTTTTTTCCAGAATTATAGATCAGCGGTTTGAGAAAGTGTCGTATTTTGTCTTTGGAGATTTCAACTTTAGACTGGATGCCAAAGCAGTAGTAGAGGTAGGACCTTTTTTTTTTCCCTTCTGTTGCAGACCCTACCAGGTTTTATTTCTCAAGTATTTTTTCCTGTGGAAAAGCTAAAAGTGACTAAACAAACTAATCTTAATACTGACGTCAGACTTGCCCAGGAATACTTTAACAGGAGCATCTGACAGGTAACTTATAATCACTGTTGTGAATCTGCTGAAGCAATTAAGAAAAACAGAGCTGACATGCTGCTGCATTTCTTCTCACTAGTAGTGTGTAAAGGGAATATTTGCTGTAGACACCAGTGGGCTGCGGAGTCTATGTCACCTGCTCATGGTCCTGGGTGTAGAAAGGAGAAAATGTGGGTTCCCATCACAGATGAGAGCTGGAGCCTTCACAGTGCGTGCAGGAGCCTCTCCCTTTGGCAGGCGTGCACGTTCCTTGTTTGAAGTCTCTTCAGGCTTCAGCGCTGGCTACCACGTTTCTGCTGGATGTTTGTGGCCTTTGCCGTACGTTTGTCGCTCACGGTGACTGTCGCCATCCTTTACTGCCAGCAGAGTTAAGCTCTGCTCTGCGAGGGAAAAAGAGCCATTTCCTACGTGTCTGTGGTAGAACACCACACTTTAAAAGTACAAGCAGACGCTTGCAAACCTTTGTGACAGTAGCATCTCAGTGTGGAGGGGTGACTGGAAGATTTATGTAGACCCAAAAAGAATGCAGTAAACCGTGAGTTGAGATGACCTTGACTTTGCTGCTAAAGCTCAGCTGCAGGTAACATGGAGTCAGAAATAATATCCAGGTTGAAATCCAATTTAATCTCATGGTTTTCCCACTTTTAATTCTGAGAGATACTGTAGTGCCTTTTTGGTGTCCTTGAGGATAGGTATGTATCTTCTAAACCAAAAGCTTTTATTTTGTGAACGAGGGTGCGGGCAGCGAGTGGCCTGCGTGTCAAAGGCTGGCTGCCCCTTCCAGCTGCGGTGCAGTTACCCTTCCTCGTGTGATGGTCGGTCCTTCGTCTGTTGAAAACAGGAGCTGGACATTACAGCACTGCGTGTGTAGCTAATAACTTCCTTTTTGGAATCTTTTATACATTGCAATCGTTTAACCAACAAACTCAAAGTATAACTGAAATGAAATTGAAGTCACTGATTCAGAATATGCAGCTCCATGCTGCGTACGTTAAGGACTGAACCCTGCTCTGCTGCGCTGCAGTTACCATAGTTATCACCAATGTTTATAGATTACTTGGTTTTGAAATATTATGCCTGTTTGGTTTTGATTCGCTAGTGGTGCGATAGCATCCTTGAGAACACCCCTTTCTGAGAACCCCTCTCAGTCGTGCTGGGCAGAACGGTCTCCTGCACCTGCTGGCTATGAAGGGCGCTCGGCATTTTGCCGGACTGCCGGACTGCCTAGCAGTCTGCAGGTTGGAACTGCAGGGAGTGCTTTCTCTGTTACCAATAGATTAAATTCCTACACTTGTATCTGTGAGTTCCAAAGTGATCCACCTCTAACAGAATAGCGCGCTGACAGCAGGTGACGCACACGGAGTGAACGGCACAGCAGGTAGCAGGAGCGCAGACGGTTCTTAGTCCTGACGGTACCACAGTCCTCTGGCGAATGCTGTACCGGCGTCAGGTACTCCTGTCCTGTGAGCACACGAGGTGTAATCTGAAGGTGAATCAAATCCATTTACCCATTCTTCTTAGGTAAGGTGCACGCGTGTGTAGTGTAAAAAGCGTTAGAATAATACACATTTTCTGTTGCTTTTTTTGAGAAGTAGCATACCCCAGTAACCAGAACTTCACCCAGCTACTTTGCAACATTAATTAAACATATTAAAGCTGATGGAGAAGCTTCCACTTGTAATTTACATATGCACAGTTAAAATCATACTACGTTTGGTTTGGTACAGTTTATAAAGCAGTATGTCAGAAGATCCGGAAGGTTTAAGGAACGGTTGTCTCATGCGGTTTCCTACACAGAAGTGACGGCACAGGCAGTGTGTCTTTGGCAGCGTCATAACGCTGGAACGGCTGTGAGTGAACCAACAGCAGGCGTGTAACAGTCAGCTCTGACAGCAAAGTTGAGGCTCCCAGGAGGCAGATCAGTGTCTGAGGTGTGATTTGGAAGGGCCGAGTTACAAAGTTCCACCTTTGGCAGGAATTATGAGAGATAGGACCTAAGGTTTGACTGTATGTAAGATATCTAAGAGCCAACCGAAAACACTTCACAAACCAGTTTACAAATGGTGTTTCTCAACTGTGGCACTGTCCAAAGCTGGCCGAGGGCAGAGTGCCTTGACCGAGGCCGCGCACAGCTGGCAGCGGCAGAACAGGAGCAGAAATGGCCAGAGGTGCTTCTCCGAGGCTCGGCGCCAGCGGAAGTGTTCACCTGCGCTCGTCTGGAACCCCACACTCCAAAACGGGTCCCGGTCCCTTCTGGCATTTGAAACGTGTGCCTGTGCAAACTGCTCTTAACCGTTCTTTCAGCTGGTCAGCACTGTAGTTAATGCTAGGAATTTTAAGGGTTAATCCATTGACCTGTCATCTTTGTGTGTACTACTAAATTTATCTGCTTTTCTTGCTGACCTTTTGCATTCCCTCTGGAGACCACAACGTGCCAAACGCCTGGACACTAAGATGCTGTGAGCAATACATGTGTTGTGGAAACGTAGACTGTGCTTATACCAAACACAAAGAATGAAGTGTTATTTCTAAAGGATTTCTCAATTAAGCCATTGAAAGGGAGAATCTGAGAGGTGTTCCAGAGTGTGGTAAATCAGATGCCAAAAATGTTGTGCTTATTAATTCATAATTAATAGACAATAAATCATTAATATGTAGTTTATTAAACATTTTATGGGAACCTTAATCTAAAGCCATATTGATTTCCTTGCTAGGAAAATCTGCTTTACTGTTGTTNGACGGATCAATAAAGCAGGTAAAGGCAATTCTGAGATCCATGTGTGCATTAAGAAGTGCGTTGTCCGGAGGGATAAACTGGCAAGAAAGAAATAGAACATCTGTAGCATAACAAGCACAGCAAATACAATTATTTTATAGTAGATTTGAATTACAGTTTGAGCGTAATTTGTAGCTTGTCTTGATGATGTTCAGAGAAGTACCTACAGCTCATCCATTTAAAGCATTTTAAAGTTGTCCTCAGCCTGGAAAAGGTTCTGATTTAGTCTAGTTTGCTTGGGCCAATGTGTGATTCAAAATACAGGGACCATACTGGAAGCACAAGTTTTTTTCTTGACGTCTCAGACATTTGTGCAGCTGAGTGTGTGCCGGGCATTGAGGGCATTGGCATCTCTTTGCCAGGTCTTGGCCAGTGACGTCCCACCTTGGCTTTGGCTTTGAGATCCTGTACGACGTGCTTGATGCCACCCTCTCCTTGGGACAGGCTGAAGCCCCCAGCCACTCTTTAACCCGAGTGAATCCTCCGCTGCCTGTGCCGGCTCAGTCCCCGGTCTGCTCGCGGGGCATCGGCAGGGGCCTGATCCTGGCACATCCCCCAGCGCTGCGTGTCCGGCCTGAGGCCAGTCCCTCTCCGTAAGGGAGAGGAACGCCACGGCTTTGCTGCTGTCAGACACCCAGCAGATCTCCTCTTGCCAGTCCTGCCCTTTGGAAGGCACCAGCTTTTTGAAGCTCCGTGGCAGACCCGTTCAGGACAGCAAGTCCCACTTGTGCGCTGCTGCTTTTGTCGCCTCTTGCTGGCATTGCATTTGTTTAGTGCTCAACGTCTTCAGTGCGGCATCCTTCAGGCTAGAAGTATTTCCAAAAATAAACCTTGAAAGTAGGAAGCTTACTTAGTAAAGCGAAAGAAAGATTTATGTTTCCTCAGGCTTTTATCACTTCAAGGTGTGCTCTAAGACCTTAACTTTTTTCTGATGGTCAGCTAAATTCAGTTAATCCTACATGTGCAAAGTTGGCTGAGTATTTTGCTGCTGTTTAAATTCAAAGATTTGCCTATTGAATTTTTTTTAAAAGCTAGATTTTTTGGTTGGTGCAGCATTCTAATTATTTGCCCACAGCTTCCAGGTATTTTCTAGCACGTCTGTTCCCAGTGTGCTATGGAAGTGGTTACAACATATACAAAATTACTGTAAGCTTTTATTTTAGTTTGACTATGAATTCTAGTATGCATCAGCTTCTCTGCCATGTCTGTAATACAGGTTCTGTCACAGCATTTCATAGAAACATGAAGCTGTGATGTTGCTTCGTGTAGAAGATGGTTCTCCTATCATTTTTACACAATCTCTGCTCTCCCTGTTTTTGAAGAAGGGACAGATAGGTCACGCTAATCTTTGCAGTTATCAGACATATGCTGCGAGTTTATGATAGTGTGTGTGACAAAAGTAGTTTTCCTGTTTCTGGAAAATTATGTCCTAAAATTGAATTGAAACAGGATTTGATGAGGTGTCTTCAAGGAAATCTGCAGTAGCCATGAGGTATACTCTAGGCTGAATTTGAAGAATATTCCAGAAATCTAAGAATTACTGTGAGTTAATGTTTTGGTTCTTCAAAAAAGGGAATAGAGTAAGTGCTTGGAGGTTCTGAACATAAACAAGACTGGTTGGCTCCCAATAAAACTAGGATGCTAAAATCTCTGAGGCACGCTAAGGGTGAGAAGGGAGCTGAAGTTTGTGGAGGGATAAATGAGGGGGTTTACTACAAAGAACTGAGGACAAGGAGTTCTTTTTGTTTGATATGAGAAACTAAAGAAAAGAAGTTACTGTGAGTGAATGCGTGGAAGGAAGGAAGTTAATTCTCCTGTCAGTCCGGGAGAGCAAGCAGCTTGTCGCCTGCTGTGGCTGCTGTGGACCACACAGGCTTTCATGCTGTGATGGGTCCGAAGCCATTCTAATCTCCACTTGTACCATTATATATATATATTTAATCTTTGTAAATTGAAATAAATTAGTAGCATCTAATATTTTCTGTAAACTCAACAAACACTTGCTAGTGTAAACGTGGAAGCAGAATCGGTCCCATAAGTCTCTCCTTGCCTTGTCATTCACATGGATCCATGGAAGTGCAAGTGGGAGGTCGTGACTCCCGTCAGTAAATTTGTAGGGCTGCCTACGCCCTGGCGTCCCACACGGGCTGTCATTTTGTGTCTTTAACATGCAGAGGTGCCCTTTCCCGTTCAGTTGTTACAGCAGATGTTTAAAAAAGAGTGAGTTCCCACTCGCCCTCGCCCGAGCGCTTTGCAGGAACGGGGTGGCCGGTGCCGTGCGTCAGCCAGGGGCTGTCTCCTCTCCCATTCCCCGGCGCCAGCCCACAGCGCTGGTCGTCGGTAGAAATGGTTCTCCTACTCTTCCTTCTGTCTCAGGGAGGCAGTTTACCAGTCCTGCTTTATTTAAATCACCATAGAGGTGTCAGGTGGGTCTAGACCAAGGAAGAGCATTTTTGCTGTCAACTGGCCATAGAAACAGTCTGTATGAAGGTTTCAGTTTTCCCTTACTAAAGGACACTGTTAGGGTTGATAGTAACTTGGTAAGATGGAGAGCAATAAAGTGTATCATATATGAACACTTACAAAGATAGCAACAGAAATGCCAGTCATTTTGGCCTACGAAAAGGTTTCAGCTCTATCTGCAGAATAAGAAGCAAAGTCCTTGTCTTTAAACCAGGAATTCATGCCTGTACACCTACCCTGTCTGATTGATGGGTTACATTCAACCACAGTATCTCCTTTCTAGGCTTCTGCCAAGCAGACATTTGATAAGCCATAACTGGAATTCCTGATTAAATGTTTTTTAAAAAGTAGTAACTGCTCATAAAGAAGTTGCATATCTAGCTCCATCACTCACCTGCATCGTACCTCTCTGCCACCTCTGACCAATTGACTTTATACTATCTAGTGAAGTAGGAACAACTTCATTCTAGCTCCTGCCGTATTGCTGGTGCTACAATGAATCGCGTAATTTTCATTTGATCGTACAGTCTTGGCACAATCCAGTGTGTCGTTTTGGAAGAGGCAGTGGTGGCACCACCTCTCGTCAAGCGTGCTTGTGCCAGCGGGAGTTCAAGGAGCACCCCCTGTCCCGCGCAAAGCACCCACCTCCGCCGGTGCGACAGCTCGCTCTTTCAAACAAACACCTTTTGCTCAAAAAAATCTGAGGAAACGAAGTAGTTGATTGAGATCTTACTCAAATCTGAAGAAATATTTTAAGTTGAACTCCCTTCATTATGGAGTCCTGTGTTTTGTGCAGTAACTGGGATCTTTGCAAACTCCAGCCAACAAATGTGTGCGTGTATGTTTTTCACCTTGAGTATTATTTGCAGAAGATGCTGTGAATCCGTCAGGAAAAGTGCATGTAAGAATTGAGTGTTCTCGTTGTTACAAACAGAGCAGTCATTTCTTTTTAAAAACTTCTGACTTTTTTTGCTTTGACAAGTGAGCATTCAGGAGAAATTAGTAATGTTTAATTGCATTAAAAATACTGTTGTAGCATAAAGAAGTGTATATAGTCGTGGGCGTACGCAATTCTGCCTCCCTGTCCAAAACCAAACTAGACGTTGTTGTCTTTCCTAGACAGGGCTGACATGCAGATGTCTATACGTCTGCATTTGAGATCTCAGCTGCATCCATTTAATTTACAGCCAAGTGATAAGCTCTTGCAGGTGCTGCGGAATTCCTCAGCGCCGGATAGATGAGTCGTCTGCTGTGCGACAGTAGTTCTGGACAGTGTAGCACGGCATCTGAAGCACTACAGTATTTTTAAATCATGTTCTATATCTTTGGACTATTGTTCTCTTTAACACAGTTTATCTTTAGAGTATTTTCAGAAAACAAACTTTGTATTTGATGTTTCTTCTGGCTATGACTATATTTTCCTCAGCAATTTTGTAGAACAAAAAAAGTAGAACAAAAATTGAGAAACATTTTTCTTTAGTAAAACCATATCGTATTGATACTTACTATTTTAAGCATTTTATAATTTCCATAGATTTCATGTTTCTTCCCTTATAAATATAATCTATTTTGACAATTACAAATAATCTGGTGATTTAGGGTTTGATCACCACAAATACCGTTCCATTTAGTATGGCAGAAAATGTGATTACAATTGGAAAATTATTAAATTGGAAAATGTTTAAAGTGGGGATTGTGCAAATTGTGTTCGTTGAAACCATTTCAGCACAGTAATGCACTTGCAGAGAAACACTGCTAAACGAAAATACAACATTAATGATCACAAAGATTACACAGGGACTATGTTGGCTGTACTATTTACAAAATAGCTGATGTTTCAAATCTGTAGCAGGGGAACTAGAACGCATTTTCAGAAATAGAAAAGAATATGTATTGGAAACCCGTGCTTAGGGGACTGTGCTCTAGTTCATGGGTCTTGAATTACAGTTGGAAATAACTAAGTTGGGTTTACTCTTCAAACTAGACTATAAACCTGTCTGCTAATACTGGTTCCTACCTTACCTGCATCTTCAAACAGACCTAATCGTAGAATATAGGTCATCTAGTTTGGAAGGAGCCTCTTGAGATGTAGTCTAACCCCTGCTCAAGCAGGGTCACCTAGATCAGGTTGTACTGGACCGTGTCTGGTTCAGAATATCCCTAAATCTGGAGACTCCACAACCTCTCTGGGCAGCCTGTGCCAGTGCTTGGTCATCCTCAGAGTAGAAAAGTGTTTTCTCATGTTCAGAGGGAAACTCCTGCGTTTCCGTTTGTGCCCGTTGCCTCTCGTCCTGTCACTGGGCACCGTGAAGAGAACCTGGCTCTGTCATCTCCGTTCCCTCCCATCAGGTGCTTCATAAATGAGTAAGACCCCCCGGAGCCTTCTCCAGGCTGAGCTGTTCTGGCTGTCTGAGCCCCTCCTCACAGGAGAGATGCTCCAGCCCCCTAATTGTCTTTGTGGCCCCTCGTTGGGCTCTTTCCACAGTGTCCCGGTCTCTCTCGTAGGGGAGCCCAGATCCGGGCACGGTACTCCAGCCGTGGGGCCCCCGGTGCTGCGGGGAGGGGAAGGGCCGGCTCCCTCGCCCGGCTGGCAGCGCTCCTCCAAAGGCAGCCCAGCACGCTGCCGGGTACCAGATCATTTCTGAGCAGCAGCGTGTCAACCTGCACACTGCAGTAGCTGCACATCTGGTTTATATGGGACTGCTGGAAGCTTTTCAGTTGCTACTTCCTCACCGGTAAAATGAAGAGAAGTCTGAAGTACGTAATTGGCCTCATGGCTGTCTGGTGCTAGGCGTCAGGAAAACCATCTTAAGGCATGAAGAAGCACTTTTTCCTTAGCCTCAAAATATGAAAAAGCTGTCAGTCTTTCGTTTCACCGCTTTAATTCTGATTTCTCCTTCTGCACATGAAGCAGAAGGAGATTTCCTTCCTCACACAAGAAGGAAAAAGTATATGGAAAAGTAATCTTTTTCTAAATGATAAGAGTATGAGAAAGAATGTGGTCAAGAATTGCTGATAAGAAATTACTCGTAGTTAGGATTGTGAAGAGTAACTTAAACATCTGTGTACCATTCTTTGGTGTTTGGAGATATAATTAGATTATTTTATTCTCTTTTGAGACACAAAATCTGCAAGAGGTGAAATATCTTGTACATGTTTCATAGTCTATTGTGTGATGCCAGAGTAGATACTGAATATACACACGGCGATAAATACACATTTCCAGGTGATTTGTGTATGTTTTGAGGCTGATCTCAAACCTTATTGCTCTGTAGTCAAGAGTTAGTCAACATAGTTGGAAGGGTTGGAAATACTGATGCAATGAAAACTGTCAAGAGTTAAGAAACCTATTTTCTACCTATTCTAGGCTTACATCAACGTTTGTAAGTCTAATCTTCTGTCTTTCCTCTGCTTTGAGAACTGAAGCTGATTAATGCATCCTTTTAGATCAACAAAAGTGCCGTTTCACACACAATGAACGTTGCAATTATGCCCCTAAGCCACGCAGAATCTGACTCACAGACACGCAAAACCCACAAACTCTTTGGAAATTTCTGAGATGAGGTATGTGTCTTTTGGCTGATTGCTGCACTGAAGAATACTTAATTGTGGTAAATGAGAAAAGAGCAGCCCCTCTTCCTGTTGCTTTTTCAGCAGGACAAAATCAAAAGGCACGGGTGTGCAAATGCTCCCGCAAGCAGACCCCTTCTTACAAAAGTAGCAAATTAATTAAAGCTTGACCAAGTGTTGACTGAACCAGGACTACCGAAGCCTTGTTATGTACTATTAAACCTTTAAATAGTTAGGAAGGAAATCTTCTAATATAGTGCTACAGATCATGCAAAAGAGCTCTTTTTTATACGTATGAAAGGAATTGTTCTTTCTTTCTCGTGTTCTTCAATCAATGTGTTCTTTTGCTCCATAGTGGCTGGTTGTTTAAAACTGTAATAGGGTTCCCTGCTTCCTTCGGTAAAGTGATAGAAAGCCATCACTCTAAAAGAAGAATGGCATTGCTTTATTTCTGAGATAAACCTGCATATCATGGAATAAATTATTCTTAATAGCTTACAAGCTTCAGAACATGTTTTCATTCCAGTTAGAAATGTGCATCAGATCCTGGATTAGTTTTCTCTTCTCAAATAGTTCATTGGAGATAACTTTGTCTCATGAAGATTTTAACTTTTTTTAGAAGCTAAACTGATTCTAGGAAATGTTGGAAAGAAAATCCTGTGTAAAATGAAAATGTAGTAAAGATTTATTAAATTAAAATGCATAAAACTTCAGGTCTAATAAGGACAGTTTTATTAATGAATGTAAATTGCAGGAACCCATCTGAGGCACCTGCTAAATGTTCATTATAAATTACTCTCATAGACATTGTGATGAGTTTCATATTGTAGCCAGACTTATAAAAGCATGCAGATTGCTTCCCCAAGGGACTGTATATTTACTTAACAGTGTAGTTAATTGCAATTATTTATTTTCCAGTGATTGCAAATGGCTTCTGCATTAAAGATATATGTGGCTATTAGGAATTATTCAATTACCTCTCTTTTTCTCAGCAGTCTGAGTCAAACCTGAGCTCAGATTCCCAGAGGTAAGTCAGCAGCGTATTAACTCGGGGTGTTCCTTGGCTTTCTGCTGGGGCCAAAACTCGAGTCTTAAGTCCTCTCAGCGGAGCTACCTTGAGAAATACTGATTACCTGTCCCCACGGCCGATTTTTTGACATCTTCCATTCCGTACTGACGCTGCCGTACTTACTGGCAAGATTCATAGGAGGTTAATTAAATCCATCTTCAAAACAACGAGGGGCCAATGAGCCATATCCTCGTTGCAATAGTAAATTAAATGATGCAATTGTTTCTACTTCCATCACGGATAAGGGGAGAGATGAGTGAATGAATTGTTCTCCGGCTGCCTCCTCTGGGGCCCTGGAGGGTCTAGGAGCATGTGGTCGTAAACCGGCTTTTAATTTGGGGCTGCAGGAAAAGATGACAGGGTTATCAGCAGGCAGAGGTCTCGCGCAGCATCACGGTGTGAAAGATGACACTGTTTAAAAACTAAAAGGAACTCCATTCCCGGTGGGGTTTAGCAGCTCCTCCTGTTTCAGATGCAAATTAATACAAACGTAGTTACAGAGCAGAACAGAAAAGATGATATGTTGATCAAATTTGGCACTGCTTGGGCCATAATTAAAACGTACACAAATTAAATACAATTATCTTGTGCTTTCTAATAGGGCTGAGCGTCATTAAACTAATTAATAATGCAGTCTATAAGCTGGGCTCTGCTGCTGGGATTGTTCGGAGTGTATGTTTTACGCCTTGCGTGGCAGCGACTGGCAGCTGGCAGGCTCAGCTGGCACCGGCTGCCGGCGGGTGACAGCGGTACCAGCGGCGCCCGTCTCCGCACAGCCCGGCCCGAGCCGGCGGCTGCGGCACCTGCCATCCATCACCTGGCTGACGGGCGGCCGCGGGCCGGGGGCAGGCCCTGCTCCTGCTGCCGGGGACGCTCCTGCTGCCCGCGGGCGGCTCGGGGGGCGCGGGGGCTTCTGAGGACAAGCTCCCGTTCCGAACCGTGCCGTCAGCGGGAGAGGCGCGGGGGCAGAAGGAAGCTCCTGGGGGGCGCGGGCCTTTCGGCAGGGGCTGGCGGATACCTGCTGGCACAAGAGCAGTGCCCCGGACAAAGCGGCCGGCATTACCTGGGGGGGACGTTCCAGCTTTCCTCAGCTTGGCGGGTTGGAGAGGCCGAGGCGTTATTCAGTGCACGCAGGGAAATGGCCTTCGCGACGGCGTACGGTTGTGAGACACGAGTGACAGATCCCAGGCGTGCGCCGCAGCCCTCCGGCTGTAGCAACACACATCTGTTTACAGGGTCGCAGGTTAATTTCTGCTTGGTGACGAACTCGTTAAGAAACAGATCCCGAGATCTGTGTGCCAGACCGTTGGCAGTGCCCGGGCTCTTGCACCCGTGACACGGGGAGCTTCGGAGTCCGAACCGGGGAAGCACTTCCTTCGTGCTTGTCTTTGAGCCTTAGCAACCGACTGCTTTCAACCAGGGCACGAGGGCTCCTCGCATTGCAGGGACTGTAGCTAGAAGAACACACATGTAACTATCCACTAATAATAGCCTGACTTGAAAATTATCTTTATAAAAGCAGGTGTAATTTGAATAATCAGAATATTGTAACACATAGTGAAGTCTGTTATAAATATTTAACTAAAGCCACCTATTAATTTTTTCTGCTTGTATCTAAGTATAGAAACTCATCAACTCAATGTCACCTGGGCAGAGGCTATAAAATATTTTTTCCTCTATCTAAGAACTATGTCATTTTAGAAGAAATAGATGTTCCTGGAAAAAAATGCTTTCTTCTTACATTTCGATTTATTCCTGGTTGTTACCATGATACAAAATGTCAACATCTATGGATGAATTATGCACTAGTATTTGAAAGGCACCCAGTGATGGGATAAAATAAAAGGCGAGGGGAAGCTTGCGCACTGCATAGTTGCAGCAGTATATCAAAAGCATATGTATACCTCTTTTCATTGTCATAAAGCCAAGCCTAGAAGGAGTCTCTTCAAAAATACACCATGTAGTATAGATTGATATTTTGCTTGCTTATCATAAACAAAGCTGAGAAGAAAGAATTCGGTATCCATCCCAAAATCAAGGAACAGGATCATATGTGCCTCTGTATTATACACAGGAACTGCTGTTGCAATGGCAAGTTTGAATCTTGAGTTGGAGTTAGAAATACACTGAGAGCTGATGAACTCAATACACCAAATCTCTGGGTATGCACGCAGCTGTGTGAAAACATTTAAAAAATGTGTTTAGCAGATTTTTAACTGAAAACAGTCATTCTCAAAAGTACACTAAGGAATGAAGATTAATATTTTGTGGAAAAAGAAAAACCTCATTTTTATTTAGGTTTGGACACATGTTTAGTGTTGGAGGAAAAAAAACCGCTCTCGTTACTTTTGCAGGGATGAAAACTAAAGTTTGCAGTGGTACCTCCTTACCGCTGGCTGAGCGGTACATGGTGTCGTACTCCCGGGGAACGGGCACGTTGCCTGTTTGTGCCAGCCCATTTATAGGAGTCAGGCAGCAGGCACCTTTGTGCAGAGACAGCAGTTTGCTGTGGCGTTAAATTGTTTAGTGTGTAATTTGGATCTTGATCACTTCTGTTTCCTTTCTAGCTAAGGCCACCTTATCTAAACTGTTGTGTAGTGACAGATAAAAATCTTCCGATTCGTATGGCCTGGGGTTTTGTGCGCAACAATGGTACAAGAGCTTTCTGATTAAAGGACAGCTTCTGCGTCTCCTTTCATAGAGGCACAGTTAATGCAGCATCTTCCCGCAGGACAGACTGGGTTGTGTGTGAGCCGCAAGACACGGCATCGCTCCGCACCCAGTGCCACGCCACAATGCGGCTTTATGGCCGGGCAGGCGCTGGAAAGCGGCTCTGCTTTGTTCAGCTCCGCTGGAAACGCGTACTCAACGCCCTGCTTTTCTAGTGGAGGGGCAGAGCTTTCCCTCAGAGTTCTGGGGTAAAAAAGCTATTTACCGGCTCCACTGGTGAGTAGTTGAGGCACTACTGCTTTATCAGTGACTAATGGCCCCAGGACCCCGTCATGTCTTGATAATATAGTACATGACAAAAAGACGCTGCTGTTACCCGCAGTAACACTCAGGGAGAGATTATCTGACGCGTTTCAACTTTTTGACCTGTTACAAACTTTATTCATTTTTGCTTTTCAAGATCGGGAGAAGCTGTCTTAAATAAAGCAAGATATTAGCAATGTTTAATGAAAATAAACCCAGTGGCCTGACAAAGAGTAAATAAAACGTGCAGTCTTTAGTCAAAGAAATCCTCCAATTTGGCTTTAAAAAAACCCACATACCAGAACAAAGTCTCTTTCCAGACTAAATTTTTCAACTGTATTTAGTAATTGAACCAAATTCCGTTAACAAGAAAACTCCCACTAACTTCAATGTACTGTAGCCCTCATTTCCTGCCCCGTGCCATTTCTTTTTTTTTTTTTAACACATTCCTGCTTCTGAATACATGATTATCACTCAATAGATCCCTTTTGAGATTATATCTGTTTGATTCCATCCCACTCAGACATGCATAAAAATTGCAGAAATAAAAAAACGTGATTACGTATTTCCACAGTTGATTACTCACTCATCGGCGAGTTATTGAATTGCCCCTTGCAAGAAGAATACAGCTTCTGAGTTTGGTTCTTAATGGGGTCTCTGCCATGAAGTCATTGAGATAAAGGTGTTCGTACATTTTATGTTGGATTGTAACCTTATGATGTAGACATACATGTAAAGCTCTTTGGCAGACATAGATTTTTAGTTTGTTTCTCTTTCTTCCGGCTTCTTTGGACCTCTCTGAATTAAGATCACCTTACAAGCAAATGGGTCTGATTTGAAAGTACCCATTTTACTTCAGATTAATGTAGACATCAGTACTGATTTTAAGAGGGTTCAGAAGACACACCTTTAACTACTCAGCAACTTGGAATATGCACATGCAGCTTGTTATGTTTCTGTCTCTCTCGTGGTATTCTCTGTGTTATTTCTGTACCAAAGAGTTAAGAAATAGTCAAGTGGCTTCTGTTCATCAGTCTTTCTGAGGAGAACTCACACAGGGGTAGTGAAGAACATAATTTCTAAAAGATTTTAATTGGATGCAGGTCTTCCACTATCTTTGTCAGTTTGTGCATCGTTAAAGGAAATGTTGATTTTTTCCAATCCACAAGATGTATCCGGGAATCTGCTTTATTAATATTGATAATTCAGACAGCAGTTTTACCTTTCTCAGACTAGGATTTCCCTGGATGCATCATATTTCCCAGTCCCAATTTGAGATGAGAATTTGACATGTCAGAGCAAAATACACAAAATGGCAGTCCAGAAATCTCAGATCGCTATAATAGTTATCATTTTTAAGTTGCTCCTTCTCAAAAACCCAAAAGCCCCTGTGTAGCTGTGGGGGTGAGGAGGGAATGGCGCATGGCGGAGCGCCCAGGCCCGCTGGGAATGGCGGGGGGCGCCGGCCGCGCACGCCCACAGGAGACGGGTCGTGTTGCTGTACATGTTCCCCCTGCCCAAAGGCCTGTTGTTCCAGTTGTTCCAGCCATCTGCTGGGAGGGTCGGGGGGTGAAGCGATGGTGTTGGGGCCGCTCTCCCGCTCCGCGCTGGTCCTGCCCGGAGGACCACCAGGGGTACGTCCGCTGCGTGCTGCCGCCTTTGTCGTGCTGGTAGGTGGCCGTAGAGGTTCTCTGTGCCCTGTGCTGCCCACAGCACCTCTTGCCTCTGCAGCCCCACCGGGGAAATCAGTTAGTTTCTTCTTACAGCCGGCCAAACGGCTTTCTTACTGAAGGGTGGGAATGGGGCGCGATACGAGTTCCTGGTGGTGGCTGATACATTACCTCTTGTGAACGTTTTAGCATCTCATTGCTCTGTTATTCAAAATCTAATCCTGAATTTTTGCATTGCTGCTCACACGAGAACTCTGTTAGCATGTTATTTACAGCTATTATAAGCTTTCACAAGGATCAATAATGTGTAATAATTTAATATGCAAAGCCATTAAGGGGTTAAAATGAATTTTATGAAAAGAGATTATAGGATCTTTATCACATGTTGTTTATCTGATCAACAGTTAACAATTTAAGACAGTATTATCCTAGTAAAAAGAAGATTTGTTTCAGATACTGACATAAACATCCCCTCATAATAGTGGCTTTTCATTTACTGCATTGCAATGTACCATAAGCTTAAAGGCACAACAGCTTCTTTGTGTGTCTCAATAATGCCTGTCCAGAGTGATGTCAGTCAATTTTTGACCTATACAGTCTGATGTTATTCTCAACAATCATAGAATAGATTATTTTTTTTTCCTTCAATGAGTGAAGAGTATGCCAATAAAAATCCTTGAAAATTATCATATTCCTTTATGGTGTCTTCCTCTGGAAGGACAAGGTGTATTACACACGTGAACAGTTTTGCAAAGTCATTAGGATCTTTCATCTGTGGCTTCTAGTGGCTTTTGTTGTTGCCTTGGATTATTTTTCATGCATACCCTTGGGTGGTTAGAGGACCGTTTCTGTGTGGCTGACTTTCCAAACACTCTGTAACTTGCCGTTTCAGTGGGATAAATCAATGCTAACAGTTAGATAGCACTTTCTAGTAGAGGTTGAAAGCAAAACTGTGTACGTGAAATGGCATCCTGGCAGGAGAGTTGTGAGTTCCGCCTCCGTTGTGGCGCGCTGGAGTCCCATAGAACAGCACAGAAAAAGTAAACGAAGGGTCACCCTCTTTGTGCTCCTCAGAAGCCGTTTCTCCAACATGCAGAAGGTCTGCAGAAGGGGCTGGGGTTCGTCCCAGATGCACGTCGTGCCTGCGGGCACAGGGCTTCGCCCCCGGCGCATCCCCTCGGGGAGCTGGGGGAGCTGGTGCTCCCCATCCCCTGGGGTCCCGGTGGGCGCTCGGGCAGGACTGAGCCAGCTGGCCGCGGCGCAAAATGGTGTGCTTGGCCTCTCCCGCTTTCCTGCCTGAAAAGGGGGAAGATCAGCTTCCTGGAGGAGACGCGTCTCCCTGAGCTCTTCGTGCAGCATAGACCGTGCGCGGGAGCTCAGCCGGAGGCCGCGGAGCTCCGTCCTGCCCGCCTGGTTAAGTGCAGGGGGGCTGTGAAGTGGCTGTTGGAAGGTTTCCATCATCTGCCATCCAGCCCTCCGGAGTTACACCTGCGAGTCGCCCTCAGACAGTTACTCTCCCACCTGGAAAAGTCCAGTAGGGATTACGGAACCATTTCTGCTAGTTACAATACACTCCTGTCGTTCCTGCCTTCTGTGTGGCACTCGGGTCACCTTGCTTCCATGGAGACAGTAAAGAAATGCATATACTGGCTGAACTCTTTATGGAAATCACTTTGCCTTTCTACAGCACTAGTTCTAAATTACTTTTATTCATATAACTCTAATGCTTCCGTGAAAGTTAAACCAGTTTTAATTCTTCACACGTTTTCAGCTGAACACAGCGTGACTGTAGTACTGTCACTAAGCTTGCAGAAGCACAAACTTAACCTGGATAGAGCTGGACTTTCACATGGATCCCACATATCCCCCTCACTGTCATCTGGGGTTTTTTGAGTCATGAAGTAACAGCCCCTAAGCTCCCCTTGGAGAAACACCTCCAGACTGCATTTGCCACTGCTTTCTTTCTCTGCCCTTCAGTGTGAACCATTGAATTAGCACAGTCGGTGGCGCGGTGCAACCCAGTCATTACCAGCTTTGGAATAAAGTCAGGTATGTGCCAGGTGCTTGAGTGACAACAGTTGAACTTAAGCAAGCCGAAGGTCCAGAGCATACAAGAGGTTTGAGTTAAGATTGCCAGAGTGGGATTGAAATTTGTTTTTCTCTGTCTACCAGGTATTTTACATTATATAAAACGAATACGAGATGATAATTGCCGATCTGATGTCTTTCATTGATTTAATTCAATAAGCAGCTTCACCTCCACCTTTTGCGTGCACTTGCCTTAAAATATATGCATTATGAAGACAGTGATTCAAAATCTTAAGGAAATCAATATCAAGAAAGGATTCTCTTCTTCTAATATTGACAGCAGAATAACTCTAAGAAACAATGACAAACAATAAAAGCAGGGACAGACAAAATTAAGGCTGTAATTATACTGGAGTAAGGCTCTACAGAAGTCTCCAAGAGTTTCTTGATATTGCGTAGTGTATGTGCTTCAGCAAATAGCTTGCGTTGACCCCTTGCTGTTAGAATTTCTGGTTGAAAACCTGTGCCCATTGAAATGAAAGGCTGTTTTTGCCAATGATTTATATACAGTTGGCTGTTTCACTTGATTTTTTGCCAATAACTTGCACAGACTTTTTTTTCAGCCGTGAGCATGCACTGGGAAGACACAGAAGGGTGTATATAGGCTGTTAACATTGTTCCCACCTTTGATACCTTCCCTATAACTAAATAAAACTTACATCGAAGCCTGTAACGTTGCAGTATTTAAACTGAGCAGCTCTGTGTGCTAATGTACTGTGGTTTTGTAATGGTAATTTTAAAATCCTTTAATACTGACAGCTGAATTCGCTGCACATTGAACATAGTTCCAGGAAGTTAAAGGGTGTCTTTTATGGAGTAAAACACGTTACAGTTAGTGCAAATGGTACTGGCTGCTGGGTTGATATGGTTCTGAAATCCAGTTGTTGTGGATAGTTCACTACTGCAACATACAAATAATGCTATGTTATTAACATTCATTCAGGAAAAATATTTTTAAATGCCATTCAAAACCTTGGTCTGTTTTGATTTTCTCACTCTGAAATATCTGAAGACAGTCCAAAAGTCTAGATAATGAGTCATGAGTATCCACTATGTGAATATGAGTGTTTCTCTTCCATAGGCATCGAGGGCTTATCGAGTATCGAGTTTCAAGCATTACCCCACTTGTAAACATCATTGAGTAAACCACTAAGATTTATTTTTCATTTCTGTCTTTCATTTTTGCAGTTTTAACAAGTGCTGACTTTCATGAGGATGTCAGTGTTGGACCCAAGAGAAATGTTGGAGAGCTCTGTTCACAGCTGATAGTAGAAAATTCAGAGTTAAATGTTTTCCTTGAATGTATTGAAAATCTGTTTAACTTGACGTATTTCTGTCCAGTGCCTAGGTGATGTGTGCTGACCGTTCAGTCGGTAAGTGGCAGTTGGGTGCGCTCTGTCTCCTGCTCCTCGTCCGCTTCCACGGTGGCGGCGAGCGCAGCGCTGGCTCGCGGTGGGTTTGCTGAAGCAAGGCTTTGGGGGGTTTAGATCCTCGGAGAGGAGCCCAGACAGGTCGTAGACAGGAGGTGCGCGTTCGCAGAACAGGGCAGTTTTGATCAGTAGGGTGTTGGATTTCTCCAGGATCATCACTCCAGCAGTTCCACTGTTCCTTCATTTCTTTTTCTTTCTTTTAGTCAGGAGCGTCATTTGCTGCGTTCATTACTTTTAGACACTTAGAACAGGATCAATATTTTACTGTGTCTGCCCAGGTTTCCATTTAGAAAGTAGGACAACAAAACTTACATCTTTTATTTCATACACACAAAAAACCTGAAAATGGTGTTTTAGAAATAGCAGAAGTCTTCTGTATGTATTTCTGCTGTGCGTGCTAAAAGAAACAGAAAATGCTCATCACCTGAAGTTATGAAGCATACAATAGTCTGTTAGTAACAGAGAAGGATTTTAACTAGTGGGACTGGCCAATTTTAATTGTCCATCTGTAGCCACAGTCTTTAATGTTGGCTTAGAACAAATTGGAGTACCCGGGACGTTGCAGAACGCTAAAAGAAGGATAGATTTCTGTCTGTGGGTAAGGGGGAAGAAAGGAGGGAAGCACCAAGCAAGGTTCTTATTAGCTGAAACCTCATTAGCTTGACATTAATTTCAGGCAAACTAACAGAAAAGTTGCTAGTGAGAAAAAAAATTGAAAGATAAAATGTGATCACAAAATATGCTTGACCAATGCAGTTTGTTGTGAGATTAACAGCTTGGATGAAAATGGTAATCAAGTGATCATACGGCAAAATGAGTTCATTGAAAATGTGTCATGGTTTAACTTTGCGTTTGGCTGTTTGCGTGTGTAGGAGCACTGAGGACTCGTTAGTAGTCGAAGCGGTAGGAGACATCGAAGGTAAACGCTCAACCTCAGCTCCCATGGCAGTGCCATGGCATATATAATTAATGCATCTTTAGATATATTTTTTTAAAATTGCAAAGTTGATCTTACATGCGGCTGCAGAGCCGGTATGTTGAAAACCATCAAACTTCTTCATTCCATGTATTGAAAAAGCATGACTTGGGGTGAGAGGAGAGTAGGGCACTCTTTCTTTTTGCCGAGACCCTAGGCGGGATCTGGATGCCAAGGAGGAATTCCTTTCACGGGTAGTACCAGGTTTGCTGAACCTAGACCTCCGTTGAATTTAACTGGAGCAGCCCTGGCTGGTAGTTCAGAGAGGGTTTCCCGGGAGTTTGTAGTTAGGAGACTGTGGTCTCCACATTCTGCTATGTTTACACCAGTGGTCCCGTCCCTTTCATGTCTAAATGATACTTAGAAGCCTCTAACAGACAATTTAAAATGAAAAATCACGAATGAGATATTAGTCACAAGAGTGATTTAATGAGAGGTTCTTTTCTTGGAATAACTGTGCAAGGAATTGGTGAATTCCCCATGTCTTACCAAGAGCCTTTCTGAAGATTTGCTTTAGTGAAAGAGATGCCATTTGCTTTGGTTCGGGAAGAAATCGGTGCAATATAGCGGTCTGGGGTATGTACAATTAGACTAGGCAAATGCATGGTCACTTTTGGCTTGAGTTTGGACTTGTAATTTGTTAAAGCTTCCTAAGCAGACTTGGCTACCTTCTGTCTCAGATCTTCTTTTCAGTAAAAGTATTTCAACAAAGTTTTGTGCTGGTGAAGGAAGATACCACTTCTTTGTTTCTTTACCATATGCATCTCATCGATACTAATAATTAACAAGTTAAATCTGCACCTGACTGTGAACAGCTGATGAAATATTTCTTTTAGTTATCCACTATATTCCCGATAGAGACAATCAATAGGTAAAATCTATGCAAACTCACAGAGTTCAAGTGAGGGCTATCCTACACAGGACTTAAGCTATGCACCAGCCTTTGTGCCAAATTTTTCAGAGGTTTTTTTTCCTGTAATGAATACATGTATTTTGTGCATTAGACCATGGCACAGGGCCTTTTGGATGGCAGGCTCTTCAAGAAAGAGGAAGAGAGTTTTAATCACAAAAGCAGAAACTTCAGTCAGAGAAGTGATTCTACACTTTGTTTCATTTGTAAATGGTGCGTATTGGCTTTTGTGAAACAGAACCCGGGTCCAATTTCAGGACAGCGCTTCACAGATTCTTTACGTGGGTCTTTTTGAGTCTGAAATAGCGCACATGAAAAGAGAAGGAGATTGTACATAATTTGTTCCAACAGCTAGTCTAAGATTTTTTCCAATCAGGATTCTTTAGGCATATTCCTCTTTGTTGAGCTATAAGCAGCTTTTAAAATAATAGCATTAGCCTATATTTCAGGACTTCACTGTGTGTTCCCAGCTATGGTGATTACTTATAAGAAACAAGAAATGTGTGTATTGTAACCTTTTAATGGATATGGGAGACTTGTAAACTCAGTTGAGATTTGAGCAATTCGTAGATTTCAAAATGAGCTGTAGAGTTCATTGAAAAAGAAAAATGCATCATTGAAATTCATGGTGCCACTTTGGTTTTCTTTGCTGAGATTTATCATTGAAAGCCATATTGCTTTCCCTCTGCCTTTATTTAAAGCTCTTCAATACATTGTTTTTAAGGTCCATTTCTTTTACAAGCTTTTCCTTTCAGCTTGCTCAGGGTATCGGGTCCTATGAACATCTGTTTGTGCCTAAAATCAGCCAGGACCTGGACTGTATCCTGCCTCCCTACTCCCTTTTGTTTCCAGGGGCTATTGTTTCCGATTTCATGCTATCAGAGGGGCTGCATGTTTTCCTGTGTGAAGTTGTCACAGAGATAAAAGCACAGGAGCAGGGTCACATTTCGAGGGATGGGCATGAAAAATTGGTAAAATGTATCTTGAGGGCCACCCACAAGACTTGCTTGAAGAAATTCAGAAGCAGAGAGCAGAATTATCATTTTAAAATTGTGCAAATTCCAAAGTGGAGTAAGTAGTGGTGAAATAAGTGTTTAACTGGCAGAAATCTCTTAGTCAGATTTACACTTAGTTGGCTTATTCCTGTTAGGTAGCTTAGCTTGAGAGTCTCCAGCTGGACTTTACTAGAAAGAAAATACCGTCATCTTCATTGTGGCGCCTGCTCGTGTCTCCTCAGTACGAGAGCGAGATGCCGGCAGATCCGTATCAAGGGCGAAGCACCTTTCAGTTGTAATAATACACGGGGAGAGGGGGACGTTGGTGAGGGTGTGTACCTGTCCAAAATTACCAATATCTTATGAGATCTGCAAAGAGTACAGTAAGGATGGTAATAACAGAAAGTCAAACAGTGCAGCTTAATTAACTTAATGAAGTACATTTTTCAGGAAGAGAGCACAATACTGGGCTTGTAGCTGTGGCTTATAATGCTGTAAACCGTGGTTAACCAAAACATACGTACTCTTGTGTCTCATATGGATTCCAGAAGTGGTTTTAAAAAAAAAAATCCTGGTTTTAAAGGATGCAAAGTAGTTTAGCTGGTGGTGGGAGGGAAGAACATGTGCAGTTACCCGTACAGCTGATTTAGGCAGTGCAATAGAGCATCCTCTCGCGTCTGCATTAACGCAGGAGTAAGAGCTTACGTCTTTCTCCGGAAGTACTAAAAGCCAGTAAAAAATTCTGCCTGTTCACAATGTAGTATCAGTGTAACTAAAGCGGTGTCTTGCTAGTTCTTACATCATATCATCTTCACTGTTTTCACTAAGGTGTTGACTAGACAGAAAATTAAGAAAATGGATTTAATGGTACTCATTTAGGTCAGTGACTCAAGATGGTTACTTTTATTTTAGGAGCTTGTAATGAGGATTTTGTTAAAGTACGTGACAAGAAAACAAATGATATATGTACGGTTTTTTATTTTTCTTAAATGCATACATGATTTGCAATTTAATGTGAGAAACTAAATATACATTCTGGGATTTGTTGAATTAAGCAACATTTTTGGCTGTGGAAATTCGGGGGGGACACTAATATGCAGATTTTTTTGCACTTTCATAATATAGCAGAAAAAAAATTACTAAACATGTTTTAAAAGTACAGTGATTATTGAGTTTATATCCTTTGTGGTAATACTTCTAGAGATTAATTTGTTTATAAAAAGAAAAGGAAAGCAACAGGTTAAGGAAACACTGCAAAGTGTTTAACAGTTCTGGAGGCGAGTTTAAGTAAGAGCACCGAGCGAGTATTTTTGAGGAGCAGTATCACTGATTAGCACTCGTGTTGCAGAGCTCGTCGTGGCCGCTGGTGGCCTCGGCCAGGTTTCGGGGTGGTGCTGCCGGGGCGCTGCGCAGGCGACGTCCCCTCCCGCGCATGTGCCGTGTCCTGCGTGGCCCTTGTCCCCGGCACCGCCGGGCGGGCAGCGATGCTGCTCTTCCCGTGGTCCCGGCCAGGCTTCCGGGGCGCGCAGCACGGGCTGCCCCCGGGGTTGTGCAGGACCCCCAGCCCCAAATCCGAGGTGTGCCTGGGGGCTCTGACTTACGGCAGGCAGCGGAGCGGGCACGTCCTCCGGCTGGGCACGTGTCTCGGGAGGCACCTAGGCCAAAAGCCACACAAGCAGAATTTCGGTTTTGGGGAGAAAGCAGTTGTACCTGTGCTTATTTGTCAGCGTGCTGACAACCATACTTTGGCACCTTGAGTCACATCAAGTAGTATGGAGAGGCATTTCAGCTTCTCTTGTGAATGCTGCCGATCGTGTCCGTTTCTGGTCTTAGGGGTGTAAGTTCCTTTTGAAATCACATCTTTTTTATACCAGCAGTTTTCTTTGGCGTACCTGTCTGATTTCGGATGGGTAAAAGAATTTACTTTGTTTAGCTTTGTCTCCAAAGGGAAAAGAGCAAAGGCTAGAGTAAAAATTAATAGCACATCTTAAAATCCATTACAACATCTCCCTTTTTTCTGACGAAAAGTGAGTGAAAAAGGCCTCTCTAGAGGAAATAAAGAAGAAGTTATTACAGCTTTCACTTTTTTGTAGAGTATGAAAAAGCTTTCTGTATGTTAAACAGTCTTGTGGACATCTGGCATGATTGGTTTTAATCTGCTGACTAAAAAGTCAGGATTAAATCTTGCTTTACACCTCTTTGTATTGCAGTCAGTAAAGTGACAGAGCTGCTCTGAAACAATGGCACTACTTATTCCACCCAATATGCCATGTGGTAGATCACCCCCTTTTTCAGCACCACTTCTCTGCAAAGACAATGCAGCATCTGGTGGGGTTTTCCTGTGTCCAAGATATTTTTTGTCAGTAATTTCACTCAGCCGGTCTGCTTAGCTCTCCCTTGGTGCTACTTTTTGAGACGGGGTTTGCCAAACCCAGTGGCAAGAGGTCAGGAGGCCAAAGTGATGAATTTTTATGTGCCTGTTTCTTGTGTTTCTGCTCAGTCATGATTCTTTGCGCGCTGTACTGCCTCTGAAAGGGAGCCACAGTGAGCAATTTGTCCTCCTGGGCTGGAGAGAATGGGGAGGCAGATGAGTTAAAGTAGCATGTATGACTCCGGACAGAGACGCACACAAATGTTTTCTTATGGCGGAACAGAATACTCCTGTCACTATTCAGCGCGAGAGGGGCTTGGGAGATTTGTAGCCTGTTGGCTTTCGATCAAATGACAAATGAATTTAACAGCACTTAAGATACAGCAAAAAGAATCGCACCTCGCTAACTAGTCCACAGCTGTTAGCTTTAAAGTGATGTTGCATTAACACGTTTGAACTTGCCTTTTTCCCTCTCTCAGCGTAATTGGGAGCTCTCTGTATTTCTCAGCATGTTTCAATCCTGGTTTGCTTTAAGGAAAAAAATTTCATCTGTGTTTCAGAAACTCTGTAGAACGTGCTTTCTGGTGGTTTGCCCAGTTGGGCCCCCGTCCCTTCCAGATGGATCAGTGATCCATACGAGCAGGAGGACCATGGAAGTTGCGTTTCTGGCAGAACTTTCTGCCCTCTCTCAGTAGCACCCGGTGGTGTCAAATGAGCCGGGGGTCGGCATTCGTGGCTGGTTAAATCCCCCTGGAGCCCCAGCCAGTGGGGTGAAGTGGCTGTTCTCCAGATCCTCCGCTCTCTCTGATCAGCTGTGTCACTCGTTGGTCAAGGGCTGCGTTGCAATTTGTTGTCGATCCGTAACTGAGCTTTGGCCCCGTTCAGTGGAGGCGTTGTCGTGGAGGGAATGCTGAACATTGCTGTAATTCACAAACCCTTCATTCTTACACCATCAGAAACCACACCAAAGGGGACACAAACCTGCCGTACCAGGGCTGGTGAGGAGAAGCATTGAGCAGAACGTGCCACCCTATTTCCTGCTCTCCACATTGACTGTTTTACCCCACAGCTGGTTTTTATGTGTTGCCAGTCTTTTTACTGAGGGTGGTGTATGTGTTGTGCACATACTGATCTGTCGATCCATCTTGCCGTTTATCAGGGAGAATATGTTAAACCTTGGGTCCACACCCAGCATGGTATTTTACAAATACATCTTTCATTCATTTTATCCAAAAAGCATTTATTTCGGTGTGTGAATAAGTGCTCCTGGAAATAGGTGCGTCTTGCTCAAGAAGCATCAGTTCTTTTGCCAGTGTGCCTCCTGGGCTCCGGCCGCAGCCCCGCTCCTCGGCGTCTGCGGAGCCGGTGCGGCCGCAGCCAGCAGCTCGTGGGCTGCGTGGCAGCGGCCACGGGAGAGGAGGACGATGCAGCAGTCCCGCGTCGTGCTTCTCTGGGCTACTTGAACATAACTAGCTGAAAAGGATTATTTGGACTTACAGGCTGCTGGACTGATACTCCACTTCAAAAGTGAAAAAAGGAGCAAATGGTGTGGAACCAGACAGGGAGTACATCGATGAGCCATGAATGAGATATAGCAGGGTGGAAAAGAGCCAAGTCAGGGAGGCTGGAGAAACAGAAAGGGGGAAAATACAGTCAGGAAATCGTCCACGTGTTGCATCAGCGAGGCAGCACCTGACCAGCCGCGTTTTGGTCTCACCATAACACTGAACAGCACATTCCTGTTACTGACACTGTGAATTTCATTTCCCATTTGGAAAACTCGTTCAGGTCAGAAAACCAGATACAGTGAACTGGAAATGATTTTCCTGACACATTTTCTCCCTTAAAAGTCCACTTAGAAGGAGGGCATTGTTTTCCCATAGAGGGGAAGTGGTGGAAGAGTATTAACGTCCTGCGTTGCTGAACGTGCTTGTGGTGCTTTGGCGAGGTGGAGGGCACACGTCCGTCTCACGACTCTGCTTGGACTTAGCAAGAGCTGGCAGCCCAGAGCTCGCTCGTGCCTCACCCAGGTCGCTTTCCTGTGCCAGGGCTCAAATTCCCTCTCTAAGGGATTCATTATTAATTTGTAATTAAAAAAAAAATTGACTATTTTTGCAATGGGAAGAAAAAAACCCACTTTGTCCTTCGCTATATTTCTCAGCTTGTGATTAAGAGTAGCTAGTGTCTGCCTAAAGGCATGTAGATTTTAGGTAGGTAAGTGGTTTGATTTCAGAATTGCCAACACTTCATGGTTTAAAAGTCAGCTCTAGTTTTCATTTCTGAGGGTAAGCTTAATAGAATTTAAGTGCAAAAGTACTACTGCACAGCGTATTGGGTGTGCATCATACACTGCACAGATGATACCTGCTGTTAGAAGTCTACTTTGTGGCAGCCAAAGGTTCACGCTCTTCAGAGGCTAAACCTTGATCTTGAGCCATGTCACGCCATTGATTTTGGACAACACTCCCCGTTAATTTACAGGACAGACTCCCGAATTTATTGGTTTTGTCAGTGCTAGTTGAACAAAATACTGGATGGGAGTGTGTCTGAGGCTTGCTGTTTATTCCGAGCGAGGTAACGGGGAAATACTGGGCCATGTGGCAGGGCTGCCCTGGCAGCGTGTGCTCTCCTGGGTCCCCAGCAGGCTCGGGCTCAGCGCTCCCTGGGGCCGTCAGAAGGATAAAGCCAGCAGACTCCAGTAACGTCCAGTTCTGGAAGTGAGTCAAGACGCACCAAACAATTTTGTTAGATGTTGGCTTAAATTTTTGCTACTTCCTGTTACCACTCCCGTGTGTCCCTTACAGCTGTAAGAAACCGTGAAATATGGAGGCAGCAGAAACGGTAACACCCTCAGCAGAGGTGAATGTTACCACTCAAAACAAAGGCAATTGCAAGGCACGCAGGAGCAGAGGGGGTTCGCAGGCTATTTTGCTTTTAAAATGAAAAGTAGAAGGTTCTTAGTCTGAAAGTTAGATAAAAACAAGCTTAGCTGTTAGGAGAGAAGCTGCCTCTTATTTCATTCCTCCTGAATTCAAGGGCACAGGGGATTTTACATTTCTCTACAGAAACAGATTTACATCACAGATCCCGTGTGCTTCATCAAAGTCTTTGCTTAACAGAAGCAATACAGACAGTGCTCTGCTTAGTCAGCGGGAGTGAAGAAAGGGTAAGTGCTGTGAAAGTTTCCAGCAAGGAATTTTTCAAGCTGCTTGGCCAAAGGAGAAAAGATAATGGAAGAGAAGTAATAGAAGAGTGTCAGAATAGATCTCAAGAAGGTCACACATTATGGGACAAGACAACATATATACAGAAGCATTCCATAGGAACAGTGGGACTGCTCCGGTTCCTATAGTTATGGGAAAGCTAATCGCTGTCTGAAAACTCCCCCAGGACCCTACTTGACACCAAGTAGTGATGCCCAGTGGCTAAGAAGATGGACAGGAGGAGGGAAGGGATTTTGCTAGCAGGCTGCTTCAAATTCCGGATCTTCTAGAGGTGTAGGGTTTATCCAGACCTAATCAAAGTCCTGAATGCATTTGAAACTTAATGTCAGCAAGTGACTTTAAACTGAGAGCTTAAAAAGGGGCAGCGGAACCCTTTACCCGCAAACGTCACCATTGCCTGCAGAGGCCCTCCAAAGTTTCGTGTTCCTGACGCGTGCAGGTGCCGAACAGCTCAGGGGAATTGTTTGTGCACCAGTGTGCAGCTGAACTCGGACTTGGAGATCATAGCCAGGAAAATCAAACAAGAGAAGCCAAAAAGATGTGGAACCATCAGGTAGAGAAAACTAGAAGCTAATCACCATGCAGGTGAATATGCAGGTGTGATGGAGAAGGAATTCCATCCTGATTTTTTAATTCTTAGAAGGAGATAAAAACCAGGGAGGCGGAGAGGGGCAGGGGAGATTTTAACAGTAAATTTATTTTTTTAAAGGTCCATTGAACACCAGTATTGGAAAAGGAGAATCGTTACAAAATGGGGGATTGTTATACATGCAAAACTGTTAGAACAGAGCACCACGAAGTGTCTAATGAAAGTCTCTTTCTCGGTTTGATGAAATGGGGTGTGGGAAGATGCTGTGGGGAAAAATTTAGGAGTGTGAGAAACTAATTATCTCTTATTTTTTCTCTTTGGATCTATGTAGCTGAGCAAGTAGTAATTAATGGTCTGCTATTCATTGGGTACTGATGAAAATTTTAGAATTAAATAGTGACATAGAAAGTAACATCTAACTGAACAAACTGCTTGGTTTCAGAAGAAAACAATGGTTAGGAGGCTTAGCCAAAATTAGGGAAGTCAGATTTAAGCATCAGAGGTTTATAATTAAGTGCCTAAGTAGCTGAGTTAGGTTATGCTAAGCATCTAATAAACAGATTGTGTTTTACTGCTGCTAAACATGTAACAAATGCCAAGGGGAATTTCTTTCAATTGCCATCAGAAGTGTATGTTCCAGGTGAAAAAGATGCTGGGAGGCAGCTGATAGCTGCAATCTAGTGGTCCTGTCTCCCGGGAGAGTGCTGTAATAGCACATTCTTCCCAAGAACATAAGGTGGGCGTTTGACACTGTCTTCCAGACCTGCAATCTCGGAGAATCTTGGAGGCAGAGGCCTTTTGGACTTAATTCAGATTTTTCTCTGAAGAAGAGCATTAAAAAGAGAGGCGCCATTGCCACCAGCTGTTGGCACGGAGGAAGGCTGCAGAGGCAGGAGGGCACAGGTCTCTGCGGCCGGGGAGCGCGGGCAGGCTGGCGCGCAGGCTGCGGCACCGGGCTGGCACCACCGCGGGGGCCGGGGGGCTGCGGCCAGGTGCTGTGGGGACCCCGCTGCCTCCCGTGCCAGGGCAAACAGTCTCGGCCGTCACTGCGCAAGGTGACTTCGCCAGAGCTGGGTGGCGTTTTCAGCAGCGCCAGAGTGTCCCCGACCGCAGGCAGGAATGGCTGCTGCCGGACAGGGCTGTGCCGCTAAACCCGTCCCCGGTTCACTCGGTGCACGACCTGAAAAACCGATGGAAATGGTTTTGCGTTGCCTAGTGATGCACTGTGATAACATTGTCGTGAACGATCTAAGTCTCTGGACAAGAAAATGGATTTCACGATGAACTCGGTGCAGCTGACGTGAAATTGAGCCCAAAGAAACGCAAGTTGTTTCCAACAGGGATTACTTATTTTAGGGACGCAGGAGATCTTTGAGAACGAGAGCATGAAGATAGGGTCTGAGGGCTGAGCTTTTTTGGTCACAGATGCCACCCAAAGACGTATTTTAGACCACAGACGGGCAGAGGGGTCGTGGTGGAGACCCGAGTGCTGCTGCAGCTCTGGGGCAGGTTCTGGGCCGAGCTGCCCCGGGTGGCGGAACTGGTGCTGCCCTGAACCGCCAGGGCACTTCAGGCAGCCCTAAAATGAACACAGCCAGCGCTGTCGTGTGATTTGCATTGATTTGCAATCCCAAGGTGGACCGTGCACGTGCTACACAAGCAGGGTCTGTGAGGAAGGACGGGAGCGCGGCAGGAGGCTTCGCTCTCCATCCCCCCCACCGGCTCTGCCCCCCGGACCTGAGCTTGCTCCTCTGGCAACGTTCAGAGAGAAAGTAATTTCACATATTGATGCTTTAAGTGGCTTCTCGTTAATACTTTTTTATATTTGTTCTTTATTCAACTAACATTTATCTCACCGCTGAGTTAAATTCCTGCTGCTGGAAGCTTATTAGTATTAAAAGCGTAGTAACTTCTCTGAGACATCATTTTTTCAAGTAAAAGTGTATGTCCTCTCAGATAGGTTTTGATTGCTTTACATTGGGGAATTTAGCTCTAATTTCCCTAATTGTTTGAGGCAGCTGTATGGCCAAATACCTCTGCACAGTTGGGAAAAATTAGCTGAAATAAGTCTCCGTTTCAATGGCAGATAGAGTTTAAAAAGCACAGTGTTACCTGTCCTGTAGCTAAATGCACACATTTCATTGACTCAGAAACTTACATTTAACTTGGTTTTTCTCACTTGCAAATTTTATTTCTCTCACATCACATAATTTGGTGAATTTACTGTTAGTATATTCCCAATACCCAGGAAATCATATCAACCCCTCAGAGGTAAGGAGGAGCCCAAACAAGACAGATATTCCTGTTATTCCCAAAGTAGCAAATCTTTTACCTCACTGATTGTTTCAAAATGCAATTTGCATCCAGATAATAATAAAAAAGCATTTGATTATCCTAATTTAATAAGTGTCAGATTGATTTGGGGGTTTGAGCAGCATTTCAGAAGAAGCATTTCACTGCCATAATTAGATGATACATGTACCTCCCTCTTTTCTATCTTGCCAGAATCCACAGAGTAACTGGAATAAAATGAAATATCTTAAATTTAATTGATTTCGTTGCTCATGTGCTCAACACCTTATTTCAACTGGCTCATGTTAGCATTCTTCAGACTCTGCACTTCTCTCCTGGCACTTTTAGCCACAAACACTTCTGTTATAATCCATGTGACTTACTGGAAATTGCAATCACAACTACTGCAGAACTTTTTTTAATTATAAAGGAGCAATGAATATGTTCTACTTTCTTTTTTTTAGAAGAATTCAAAGTAACAATAAGTCGTAAGGAGTATACAGATCATTGGGGAAAATAATACACATCTTTAGCATGGGTAGACAGAGGCAATAGGAAAGTTTGAGGCTGTATGTGCTTGGGTACCACATTTTTTTCAAAAAAAAATTGTTGAAGTAATTGCAAGCATGCAATAACTCAGCTCACACATCAAGAGGTGAACTCAGGAGTCTAAAAGATGTTCAGAAAGCAGGAGTGCAAAATCAATGAAAAATCAGCTGCAGTTTTCAACAGGGCGCTGCTTGCAGGAGGCGGTAGTACAGTTCACAGCTGTTCACAGTGTTGCCATGTAAATGCAATAGAAAAAGCAATTCGATATTACAGAATATTGTGTATGTTTTATGTGTATAACTCAGTTGCTTTCATGTCCTTACCCCTTTTTACTGCAAGTGTACAGAGGTACAGTCTAAAACATGTCAATGTGTTGTATCTGGGAGCAGGCGTATTTTGAAGGTTGCATTCATGCCGCAAATCAAAAGGCTTTCGGTTTCTGAGGATTGCAGAGTTTAGAAGAAATTCCAGATTTGTCTCTTGTCGATATAAAAAACTTTCACTCCTAGCTTTGTGTAACAGTACGTTTTTATTACGTTCCAATAGGCAATTAGCACAGAAATTATTGCTGTATTTTTCAATTCAGTGTAGGTAAATTATCGCCAAGGATTGTGTCGGACGCGCCCGGAAGCTGCGGACAGTGCGTGAGAGCAGCAGTGAGCCGGGGCAGCGTGTGCAGCCGGCGCTGGGCTCCCCCCGCGCCAGAGCTCCTTTCCGAAGAAAAAAGACTTTTAAAAAAGATGACTCGGGTAGAGTTTTGATCTCTAGTTTCTCCTCTTCTGACTTTGTAAAAGAGCACCTTTGAGGGAATACCCAGAAAGAAACAGTGTGTTTTCATAGCGTTTTGATTTTCTTTACCAGCAACAAAACATCCCTTCATGAGTAGCCTTGCCTAAAAAGGCACATGTTCCCCAAAGTTTTCTGCTTGGGTGACTACGACTGTGTAGCAATTGAAAGGAGAGGAAAAAAGGAGTGCTCCAGCTTGTATAAGAAATGAACTTTGCGCAGTCACTTTTTGTGTGGGAATAAGGTCGGTTTTGTGCGGGGCGGGAGCGGGAGCTGTGCGGGCCCTTTCTCTGCCGCTTCTCAGAGGCGATCGCGGCCCGAGGGTGCGAGATAAAGCAGCTCAGGGAAGAAATGTTCTCAAGCAGATGCCTTTAAGAGACAGAAATCATGAATTTCTTGAATTGCAGCCACTCCGGGGGTGGCTACAATGACTTTTTGACAGTGACAGTAACTCTGCCGTGTCTTTTCGAGCCCTTCTTTGGCCCATTCACTCTGGAAAGCTGCTTAAGCGCACTTAAGCGCATTAGCATTTGGATGCTCGGGGACCGTATTGACCCTCATTTGGAAAGTTTAAATGAGTGAAAGATGGAGCGATTTGTTAGGGCTTTAGAAACCGGCTTTAGAGAGCGGCGGGTTTTCCGCTTTGGTTTGTTCGGGTGCTTGTTCTAATCCGGTGCGCGGTTTAAAGGCGACCAGACTGACCGGTGACACATGAGCCCGAGGCGCCATTTCTGGGGCTTTGACCCGATTAGCGGAATGTGCGCGGAATGTCAATGGCCGCGGCGGGAGGGGGCGCGCGGGGAGGGCAGCGGGCGCCGGGAGCGGGCACCAGCCCGGCCCCGGGGATCCCCGGGAATGCGGCGGGCTCCAGGGAGCAGCNCCGCGCTCCCTCCCCCGGCGGTTCCACGGGCGCCCGGGGCCGCGCGGCGCCGCCGTCGCGCCCAGCGGTTGGGACAAACCCGGGCTGGGCCTCTGCCACCCGTGGCACGGCGGCCTGGGGGGACACGAAGGGCTCGTCGGTAAGGGACGTCGCCGGTCAGTGAGATGGGGAACCCACTCGCTCCACAGGCTTCAAGAAGAAAACCAGATTTGTATCTTGTTTTTACTGAACCACACTCCAGTTATCCTTTAACAGTGAAACTGCTTAGCTCGTTGCGTTTTGTTTGTACTGTGGCAATACACCGGGGCCTTTGTCAAGGATCATTTTTTAATGTCTTTCTCTCAAATGGGGGCAAAAAGTCTGTTGATAGGTTGTTTCCGTTCTAGCACTGGTAGCCTCAGCTGAGAACTACAATATTTGGAAGCAGATGGATTTTTGTTTAAATACACGTTTGGCATCTCCTTCAGAAGAAATTCCGAATGGGAAACGGAGAGATAAGCTGTAGTTCACGGCGTTGTGTCTGATAGAAGCTGCACGTCTAGTAACGAATCCCAGTAGAAGTATTTACATTTGTGAGAGAAAGAAGCATCTAGTAGTATATGGAATTCTATTATCCTGTTACCACAGAACTTACTTATTTTACAGGTGAATATTGTGCAATCTCTGTTGTCTGACCACCATGAAAAGGAACAGAACAGGCGGAGCAGGGAAGTCACCTTTCTGCCTCTGCTTGACTGAGTAGTTCCCTTTAGCACGCTTTTGTTCGGAACCTCTGGCAAAATAAGCTTGTTGGGAAGGATGGTCCTTGCCAATATCCTTATCCAGGGCTGCGCACGGGCCTGTCAGCAGCTCCTGGCCTGGCTGCAGCCGAGGGTGCTGAGGTGCCTCCCGGGTGCGGGTGCACGTGGTGGCCGTTTGCTCTCTGCCTTTGAGTAACACCGAGCTTTTATCAGTTCCCCTCGCTGGCTTCTGCCCTGCAGGTTCTGGCAGCCCAGATGGACTGGGGTGGCATCACGCACCCCCCGGGGGCTTTGCCCGGGCTGGGTAGGTGGCGAGCGCTGTGTGACCCCCCAGCTAGCGTGTCGTCTGTTCCTGCGTTTCAGAGCACTCCACACTCAGAGCGTCGCTACATGTGCAGGTTCAGCGAACCTGAGTAGGTTTTTGAGCGACGGCTTTGCTGAAAGCTGGGGGCTCTCGCCTGTCACGGCGCCCCGGCGCAAGCCCTGTGAGCGACCCGTTGTGTCACTGCCCAGCTCGGCCTTGGCTGTGGCTGAAACTGGCCCCACCAGCCCAGCGGCGAGTGAACCGAGGCCTGGCACCTCCTCAGAAATTCATACCTCTGGCCTGGGCAAAATGGCGGGTTACAGTGTGTTTTAGACACCCAGCCCTCAAAGTATCTAGAGGTGATGCTGTCCCGTACTTAAACGGGTGATGTGCGGGGAGTTTGCTGTCCAGGCTAAACCGGGAAACTTGCTGTCCGATTGCGTGAGTGTTGCTCAGACTTTTAAATTATACTTGGAACATTAATTCACAAGGCAGAAGTTTTTGCGAACAGGAGTTAATCCGCAGAGCTGTAGTGCCAATGTAGTTAGCTTTTAAGAATGTGGTGGAGAAACCGGCAGGGCTATGGAGTCATTAGCTGTAGGAAGTGGCTTTTGAGGATGTTTACAAGTAACGTGTGATACAGTGTCAGACCTGCGAAAGAACCTCCTTGCGTGGTAGTCAGTTAAATGGATATTCGGCTTATATGATTGATACGTTCTTAATACTGTCTGTTTCTCTCCAAATGGTAATTCAGTGTATTGTTTTAAATCCATCACAAGTGCAAGTAACTTAAATTAGCAATGCTTTGTATTTTGACCTGCAGCAAATGATATTTTCAGGTGGGCGCTGAAGATACAAAGATTGATAAAGTTCAATGAAACGTGGCCTTACGTTTTGTATAAACTAATTTCCCTTTCTCCCTTTGTGTTTTTTATTAGACACTATGTGCAAAGGCTACAATGCAGACTATCCGGGCAGCTGACACGAATGAAGTAGTCAAGCTAATATTTCGTGAATCTGATAATGACCGAAAGGTAAACAACTTAATGCCCTCTGTACCCCCTGGGCAAATAGGAACGTTGTTGAAAGTTCACTTTCTTTTCTACAAAGCATGAATATAGTTGTTTCAAACTGATAATTTAAAGGGAGGGGAGGGAGATGGATTGTCACACCTAATGCTCAGTTAATTGGATCTTTTTAAGTGATTGCCAGTCAACCAAATGGGCAAGCTGACAAGGAGCTTTAGACATGTAGAAACATCGCGTGGTTTTAAAGGGTGGCGTGTCTCTGAAAAGGGTCGTGTCCAACAGCTGGGTATTAGGTAGATGAGTCCAAGAGCTTTGCTGACCTTTCTCCTCTATTTTTTTAGGTTATGCTACAATTAGAAAAGAAGCTCTTTGACTATTTTAATCAAGATGTATTTAGAGATAACAATGGCACTGCGGTAAGTTCATTGCTGAACACTTTTGAAGGAATAAGTTGGAAACTCACATACAAATCGTTTCTCTGCCAGCCCCTTATCCTTATCAATCCTCCTGTCTACAAAATGAGATAATTTGTCTAACACAATAACTGCTCCAAATTTCCTCCTCACTTAACCAGTTATTTTATGTATGTAGCGCTTAACTTTGGTATCCGTTTGCCTTCTTTTTCATAGAAAACCACTGTAAATTAAATATATGTGACCGTTCGCTTTTCTTCTCTGTCATCTGGTCTGCATTTCTTCAAGCATCCTATTTCTTTTACTAGCTCTTCATTGTGCACCATAGTAACTTAGGAAAAGCCCTTAATGCAAAGCTGCTCTGGAAATATCTGGGTCTTCTGAGTGTACAAAGAATAATAGGGACGCGTGAATAAATAGAATAGAAAGCTCAAACCCTGCATCAGACTGGCACTGTTTGGGCAATCAGATAGGGCTTCCTACGAGGAGAAAGCAGACAGGGAACACTAACGTTCTGATTTGTAATGAGGACTGCAGTTTTTCTGGGGAGAATGGCGTTATATCTTCTTTAAGGTGATTTTATTTCAAAATGGGGCACTTTATTTTGGAAAATCTCTGTGTCGCCGCCTGCAGCTTTCTCAATTTCATCTAAGGTTCCCAGGAGTTATCTGTCTAAAGTAAAAACATTAAGCATAAAAAAAAACCCCCAACCAACAACTATCAAATAGTTAAGCACAGACTTCAGGAATGTGCATATTGCCTGTGGGAGCCTTATTGTGGATTTCACTGGCCAGACGCTCCGGCTGTGGAAATCGGCCCCACTTCACTGACAGCAGAAGAGCTGTGCTCGCTTGTGTCAGACCTGCTCTGCCTATGTATGCACAAGCTGTCTTGAGTATTCTGAGCTATATAAATAGGGCAGGCTGCACCAGACAAAGAAAACCTTCAGAAAACTTGGTGTGTTCTGTGGAAATTGTGTGTGTCACAGTCGTTTGTGCAGGCTGACGAGCTAGCCAAGGTTCCCCTTCTTTCTTCACTCCTTTCCTCAGAGTGACTGAATTTTACCTTCCTTCCTCATACGCAAATGAAAGAAGACAAGGAATTCATCTTCTGTGCCTGGGCTTTTTGGAGAACCCCTTTGTGTTTGCCCTCGTCCCCACCTCTGGATTCTGCCGCGCTCTGTACCCGTGTCCCGGTGTGGCTGCTCACACCGCGTATTGCTGCTTTTTGCCTCGGGATGGCACGTACACAGGATCCACAACTCTCCCTCGCCGTCTTCCTCGCTCCTACCTGCGGCTTCTTCTCTTACTGTTTGTGGCGACCCGGGCTGTTTGGAGGGCTGTCTGCGAGGGTCCCGGGCGAGGAGGACAGCTGAAGCCCTTTAGTTTACCCTCTCTGGTTTTAAGTTGACTTATACCTAGGGGGTTAATTCCGTGTGAGAATGTGAGATCTCACTCATTTTTTGAGGTCAGAAGAGTTTGATGAATCAGACTCCTAGGAAAGTGAAGATGTGTTTCTCCTTTCAGCATCTGATGACATCCATCCTGTGGGTTGGGACTGCTGTCCCTTCTCCCAGCAGGTCTTCCATGTGCAGCATGGATGCTTACCGCAAGAAACATCTGTCTAGGCAGCGTAGCTTAAAACGACAGTTACTGTGAGATAAGTTGGTTTGGGGGCTGTTTTTTCTAAATTTACAAGGTGAATACATCCTTGGGAAATACATAACATTTCTTTCATGGGTGTTTTTCAGTTTGGGGGACATTCAATTCAAAGTAGTAACACAATTTCTGTTTCCATACCAATCCCATTCCTGTTCCAGATTTTCCTCCATGTCTATTACTATTACAGGTTTTTTAGGTTTTTTTAAAGCAACTTGAATGTTTGTCATTTATATTTTCCCCCAGTACATTTCTGAAGCTGAGCAAAGCTTTTCCTGTTGCTGACATTTACCACATCCTAGTGGTATTTTGGATGGCTGCTGGTTGACTTTGCATGCATGGACGTGGTGTGTGAAGGCATAGGCAGAATCCCACTTAAGCACATTCCATTTCAAAATCAGCAGTCATTTCATTCATGCATCAAGAAGCGGGAAATCTTCCAGATCAAACATGGAAGGAAAAGATAAATGGTATAATGAGCCATTGGAGATAATCTAATCTTCATGGTCTAGTTAAACACGCAGCACCATGATCACTAAAAACAAACTACCTATCTAAAAGGATAAATGTCTCTGTGCCGAATTCAACCCAAAAAATCCATCGCATCCTTCATCAACCGCCGGTCTTGTACCAGCCTGACAGAAATTTAATTCAAGCTGGCTCCTGAAAATAATTATTGTATTTTAAGAGTAGTAATCATTGGTCGGGACATGATTGAATGTGTCCATGCCTATTGACTTTTTCTATGATTTATAGCTTTGTTTAGTCGATATTCCCATCGAAATTGTATAATTAATTATAAGTGGGGCTGTCAGGTCTGCAGGATGGAGTGCCCTGATGAGTATTTGGGAAGATTAAATTTTCCTTAGCTGTACCAATGCAAGGCTTGGGAATTTTCACAGCTCTATGGCTGTTGGATAAAGATGTTTTCTGTGTGTTTAGCAACTGCTTTAGCTCAAAATCCATTGATTTTTCTGAGGGTATTTTTTTTTATCAGTGTGGTGTCTCTTCAGTAACATTGGAATGTGTACAGATGTGACAAGACCTGACAAATATTTATTATCAACAGGCTACTTTATCATTGTCCATACATGGTTATTCCTTCCTTTTTACATTGTAATCAACAAAAAGAATCTTAAGATATATTTATAAAAATGAGTATTTTTTATGAAAAATCTGATATAGATACAAATTACCTGTTCAACAGAAATTCAGTTTGAAATGCACACAGTAATCTGTCAGGTCTAATTTTTCCAAAACTAGTCTGTAGCTTATCCTATAATCTTTTCTGTAGCTTACTCCAAAGTTAGCTTAGCGATTACCTATATTTATTGCCTCGAAGTGCAACAGCCGTTCTGTATCATTTTATTTCAGAAGGGAACGGCCAGATTTATCCAGCTGTATAGAGATGGGGAAAAGGGAAAACCTATTTGAAAGTAGCCGTAGCAATAACGCAAAGCTGTCTTCATATTTAATCCATACGTTCTGAACTGTATGTCAGAGTCACAGTGTGTGGGATGGACCAGGTGTAACTCCCATGATTACCACAGAAGCAGCCTGTCTCGGTGCTGCGGGGCAGGGTGCTTCGAGCGGCGGCGGTGCGAACGGTGGGGCAAGAGGAGGTACAACACGCAGCATTTCACCCTAGTGGTCGGGCAGGTTCCAGTTTAAGTTGGTGCTTTTGAATTAGAAAAAAGGTTAACACCTCTGACCTTGGCGGCAGGGCACAGCCAAGCCGTGCTGCCCGGCCCCGTGGTACCTCCTGCTCCAGGGATTTGCCCCTGAGCGGTGGCAGGGAACAGAAGAGGCTTCTCGGCGGCACTGCTTGCTCGCACCCTTCCAGAGGCGGCAGTCCCAGCTGGGAACTGCGACCGCATCCCAGCCCCCCTCTTCTGTGCTCCCGCTCCTCGCTCCCCCAAAAGGCACAAGGAGTCCCCACGCAAAGGGGGATGCGGGGAATGTCCATCGGCTTCCCGGGGGAAACTGCAGTGCCGGCCGCTCCCACCTTACCCTAACTCACCAGTCCGCTGCTCGCGCAAAACCTGCTCACAGCTTTGGATTTGGCAGTGTTCAAGTGATAAAAATTAGCATGTCGGTGCTTTCAGGAGACTAGCAGTGTGCAGGATGTTCTTGAATAAATCCACACTTCCACCTTTTGGGGTTTTTTCAAATTCATTAATCATTTATGATAAATCAGGCTATAACGGTTTTTTCCAAAATATCCTGTGCTTGGGCGTTCCCTGTTAATTTCAAAACAATCAACAGAAAAGCAAGCCAGGGATAATTATTTAATTAAAAAATTACAATCGTGTTATTCATTTGTACAAAAGAGCCAGAAGATAAATGCTATTTTTCAGTAGTCAGTTAAATAAACACATAGTTAGAATGTAAAAGTTCTTAGTGACTACAGGGGAATGATTTAATCATTAGGAATCGTTTTATAATCTTTAACCACAATCAGAAATGAGAAATGGTGCATACATTCCTATCTTTCGTATCAGCCATATTAAAGAATCAGTCCGGACAGAAACTACTGTACTGTCCCATAAGATTTTAACCACAACTGTGTAATAATTCAGTGAATTAATTGTCTTAAGAGTTGAACCTGATGTTATTCCTACTAAGATCAGAGTCTCTTGTGCCCGTTGAGGCTGGTGGAAGCTGGTGGCGAGTCACCCAGCTGTGCTGACAGGGATCGTCCCCGTTCCCGCTGTGCTCCGCCGCGCGTGGGCAGCGCCAGCCCCGCTCTCCCGCGGGCGCGCACCGTCCCGGCCGCAGAGGTGGCACCAGGGTGCCAGCACCGCCGCAGCGCCGCACAGCCGCTGGCTCGGAGGACGCGGTGCCTGTTACCAGCATTGACTCCAGAACAGATCGGAGAGGGTTACGCAGAAAAGCCCAATGAGCAAAGAGCTTCACGTTGCTCTCAGTGGTCCTTCAGCAGTCCGCACACTGCGGAGAACAAACAGCAAACTTCTCCGGAGAGCACATTCTTACACAACTCCTATGTTTTGAACAATGAAATCAGCCTTCGAGGGTAGATTCCCTTTATTCTGTGCATCTGTTTAGCTTCCACTGGTGTGGTATAAGAAGAAAATTATAATGTGCCGTAAAAATGGATTGAGTTATAAAGGTCCTGTTCTCCCTATGCCAAGTAATGATTTAAAGTGATTTGTTATCATGCTAATTAACTTAGAGGTGTTATTACAAACAGTTCAGGCAAACATACTTTTAAATTATGAGTAATTTATTTGTGGGTTTTTTTAATATTCTCAGGAAATTCTGAAATGTTATGCAAATTGCAAAGAAAGGTTTAGTTCATGAGAGATCTTTATTAAGCGTTTCGTGTGAATATGTGTGCGCATGAAGGTTAAGGATCTGGCATCACTGAAAATGTATTAATCAACAGACAAGACATAGCACAATGCACTCTTCCCAATGGCCTTGGCTCTGACCCTTTTAAAGATAATGGGAATACTGTCCACTAAGAACTAGATTAGGACGATCAAGTGCATTTCATCAGGGTTTGACTTGAACCATGATCCCAGAGGTGAAAAGGCAGAGGTTTATCCACTAAGCCAACCAGCCCCTGTCCAGATAAAATCTTGAATATGATGTATAAGGGCAAATTAGGATAGAGGAAGGAAATTGATTGCTTAGGACCATTGTTACCTAGGACTGGTCTTAAGGAAATCCTATGCACCCTGAAAGTGCCGCTTTTATTTAAGGTGGGCATCTGAGATGCCTGACTTTCATAAAGTACGAGTAGGAAGATGACTTTGTGCTCTTTTCCTTTAGTCAAACCAGTATTCCCATGCTTGGAATTGCATTTGCTTAAGTTAGAGGTTAGTTGATATGCCATTGGATAAACTGCAAAATGAGTAATGACAGAGATAGGAAATAGTATCAATAAATTGTTCTCACTGGCAAACATAAATTTAAAGACAGATTGCAAGCAGAAGTCAATCAAGATGTGCTGGGTTAGCTGTTTGTGTTCCAAATAAAAGAATTATTCTGGTGTAGAATTTGTGCATATCACGGAGCTAAAAATATTATTTCAGGACCTTTTGTCCCCCTGTCCTGTTCTACACAGCTATTGTAAGTCCTAAGGCTAATTCAGATGTACTGTGCTATAATTAGTTTTTTTAGCCTTTGGTCCTTGTTTAAGTACAGTCTAAAGAGGAGGTCCAACATCTACATTTGCACGCTAATCCAGCCTGTAGTAGTCAGTGTGATCTGCTAACGTGCTTCAGCCTGCACGCACCCTTTTTCACCTTTGTGACATGCAAGAGGAGGATATCCAGAGAGGCACTATTTGCACCTGTTTTCCAGTCCTCAAGAGTGTATGGATGTCACCGTCACCCCTAACAGTTAATATCTGTGCATATACAAAAGCACCCTACCTAGGCTTCCACATCTTGCCTGAAGTCTAAAAAGTTTGGGCAAAGGCCATTTGCACGAATGCAATTTTGCGGAGTCAAATTTTATAAATCAAGGAGGCAAGCACAGGAGTGGCAGGAGAGGGAGGGACAGTTTGTGCCCTTAGAGGAGAGGAAGCGTGCGTTCAGGCTTCGGCTGCTGAGAACGGGCGCTCGCCGAGAGCTCCTCCTTGCCTTCCCGCTCCGTTGGCGTCCTAAAGAGCAAATACCATCCCTGGAGAAAAGGGGCTGGCGCGCAGAGCGGTGGGAGCTGTCGTCTCTGTGTTCGAAGGCTGTGAGCAGTTGTGCTGCGTTTCAGACGCTTCGTGCTCTTGGTCGGGCGCTGGGAAGCGGGAGGGATGGGACGGGATTTGCTTCTGCAGAGCAGGCAGGGAGCCCTTGGGATGTGAAAGGCGCTTTTGTTGCCAGCAGAACATTAATGCGAGTAACCGCTGCTGCATGTTACGTATGAGTTGAGTCCGTACTCAGCCTGATGCAGTGCTTTTAGCTTCTTAACTAAGTATTTTATTCTTTACATGTACTTACGTTTAGTCGACTTACTGAGAACTAATTACCTGAGTAGTACAACAAGACTGATTATTTTTTTTCAAGTAACAGAAGTATCCCAGGATAAGATCCGGGTTTCCTGCGGCATGTTGCAGATCAGAGGGGTGACTGAGCCCTGGGGAGCTGCCAGCAGGGTGCTGAACTTCCAGTTTGTCCGTCCCACTAGTGTCAGCCTGCAGTGCATGGACTTGAACTGAAAACACAGGGTGCTTAGGAAAAACAAGATTACATGCAAAATCCGAACGTGTGAAAGGTCTAAGAGGGCCACAGCCTCCACTGGAAAAATGCAAGGGGTGCATAATTGGAAAAGTTGGAAAGCACTGCTTTACCCAGAGCAGTGTTCGGGTGTGTGTGTATCACAGAACCGACAGATACCACGAGGCACGGAGCGTCTTTCGGGGTGAGGGACAGTGCAGCCCGTGAGCTCCTAGAAGTGCTTGCGGTAGCTGCTGGCGCGAGCTGCAAGCCCCGGCGTGGGGCACGCTGCCCTGCAGGGTGCTCGCCCGGCCCTGCCTGTCGCCTGAACCCCTCGCCGCTTCGGGAAGCCAGCACGGCCTTCCTGCCGCTGGGGTCACGTCCGCCTGCTCCCCTGGGAAGGGACCTGCGCCTCGCGGTGGCCGTGCAGCCGCAGCCGGCTCCAGCCCCGCCTGGGCCCTGCGCTGACGCCCAGCTCGGGCTGGAGGAGCGGGGGAAACGTGGGAACGAGAGAAAGGAGGGAAAGGCACGAAAAGGGAGCTCTAATGGGACAGAGCCAATAGAAGTCTCCAGTAATTACTCTAGAGATCGATAGACATCAAGGGAAAGTGTAGTTCTTTCTAGACATTTTAAGCAATCTTGAGTATTTCCGTAACAGGAATATTTTTAAGTTCATTTTCCAGAGCAGTTTTCTGAAAAAGTTGGAATAGTTACTAGAAAATGTTCCTGTCCTTTAAGCCATTGGAGTGTCTCCTGAGAGAGAGGCATAGTGTCAAAACAAGACCAAGACAGCATTTTCCTGGAGGAGCATCCACTGAAATCAAAGATTTGCTGAGTTAGTATAGGCACAGGGAGCCTTCGGTGCTGACAGTCTTACACTGCCTGTGCCTAACTCTCCTAATGCTAAGAAAAGTGTATTTTGTGCAGTTTCCCTGTGTGCCACATATCCGCATTTATGTAGATGTTTATGATTTGACAACACAGCCGTGCAGGGTGCATAGACAAATTCTCAGACATACACAGAAATATAATAATACACAAAAGCAGTGTAAGTGGTACATTTATATTCAATAATTTTGACTTTTTTCTGTGAAACATGATTTTAAAGAATGGCTTTATGAGAGAAAGAACATTAAGATTCAAAATACATAGTAATGGGTCATTTTACAAAGTCTTGGCTGGAGAAAATGGTAGCTTTAAAATAAGGCCCGAGCAGATCCATGTATGACATTTTCATGGATAAGTGGGAGGGATCAGCACTTCCACAGACCTTTATTTGAAGTCAGTAGACTGCCGAATCGGTTTCTAAATATTTTTCTTTGACTGGAATGCTGGATAAAATTAGTGTATTTCCAAAGTCTCTTGAAAAAAATTGTGTGCTGTACTAGGCTGGCAAAGGAGGCTAAAGTGACCAGTGTCCACGTATTTTAATTCTCTAAGGTCATTTCTGTATGCTCATCTCCTCTTTTTGGTCTGAAACTTCATTTCCCTTTCACAGCTGTGAATTCTCTGGTGGGCCCTGCAGATGGATTTGATAAATGCTGCTAATATCACCTTCTGATCTACCAATGCTCTGACTTTGGTCTGTAGGTCTTGATGAGTAATTGCCGTTGTTCTACTCCAATGACTGAATTAAGTCCCCTGTTCTGAAGGGTTCACACGTTTGTGATTTTAGCCAAGGTGGCCCGTTGCAGCGTGCCGATGGACACTGACCTTTTAAGGGTGCCTCATCGCTTCAGGATGGAGCAAGCCGAATTACCTGGTTTCTACAGCTGGCTAAACTCTGTTATAATCCTTTGATTACTGCCAAGCCGCAGAATAACAAAATCTAGTATTCCAGTTAAGAGTTTTCTTCGGCCAGAGCGCAGGCTGCTTTACCAGTTGCGGGCGCAGGAGCTGTAGGGCCAGGGAGCTCACGGGAGCCCCGTGGGAAGGACGGCACCGCACCCAGACCCTCCGGACCGCCCGGCTCGGCTTGCCCTTACTAAATGGCGTGGGGCTTCTGCAGACAGTGCCCCTGCAGGACCGCAGGCCCTGGTATGGGGCATCGCCTTCTCCTTCACCCCTCTACGTAAAGGCACTCATACCTCCTCCTGCTGACAGGAAACAGGGAGGAAAAACCAAAACTCTCTCCAGCAGCTTTTACAGACAACACAGTTGCTGGGGAAAACAGTTTTGTTAATTCCGTTAGGAGATGATGGGCGTGCAGCTGATACAGGCAACAGCCCTAAGGGCTTTTAATTTCACTCAAATTAAACAGGGAATATCCTTTGCTGCAAAAGCAGTCATTCTTTAATTCTGTGCAGGGAACTTCATTGATATCAAGCCAATTCCTGTTCAGGTCAATAGGAGCTTGAGTATAATGAAGCATTTGGCTCATGAAGTTTGCTAAACAGAAATACCTGACTTCAGACTGCAAGATCCTAGCAATAAATTTAACCCGTTTTTCAAAATAATACTCTGCTCTGTAAGTTTTTTCTCCGAGCCACAGGCCTGTGGATGCGTGCTGCGTGCCTTTCACACGCACTGCACGGCTGCATTCCCCAGGGCGTAGTACCTCTGTGTCTCATGGGGGATTAGCTAACTGTAGATATATTACTCACATCTATGGATGGTATTTGCATTTGGAAGGTGCTAATCGAACGTTCACATTGGGCTGGTCACTGGACATTGGAGAGAAAATATCTTGACATAATCAGCAACTCAGTGGTTACAGCGGATAAAACCTAGGCCCTGCATCATCCTTGCTGTCATTTACGTGTAAATACATTGGTGAAATTGAGTTGGGGGAAAAAAGTCTTCTGAACTGCCTATGACACATAGTTCTGAAATTTACTTCCAGCCACAGCATTTTAAAATCTCTGTGTAATTGCTCAACTTACCCCAGCACGTCATGTAACACCTTAAAGATACGGTTCTTAAGGATGATCTTATAATGAGTAAATTAAATGGAACAATATATTGATTTTTAGGCTTTGAACTTAATTTCGTTGTCATTTTTAAGGCATTTAGAGTGACAGACATACTCATGTTTACATTTACAGCAATGACATTATTCACAATGCTGTTTAGTGTACAATATGGCAATAAGTGAGGAGTTTGTGCTGGAAGTTGCCATGGATAGAGTATGTTCAGGGTGGGGTTTTTTTGTGTTTATATGCTTTAAATACCAAGACGTTACCCTGTGAGATTCTGACTGATCCTCACTATCCTCTGGCCCATATTAATTTTCATTACTTTTCTGTAGTGCGAAGGCGCTCCAGACACCCACGTACCTGTCATAAGGCAAACGCGATGAAATGATGCCCGTGTCAGGTCCCATTCCTATTCTTACTAGGTTGTGCTGAAAGTGACATTTATAACTGTGTGTGACGAGACCGAGTGAACGCCTTGTTTTTTCACCGGTAGTAATTGCATTTTGAGATTACAGGCTTAAATGAGAACCCAAGTGCTTTTAATACCAAAAAAAGTAATAGTTAAAACATGCTCTTCTACTGAAAAATTAACTGGAGTTTCCTCAAAATGCACAGTTCCAATTTTCATCATTTCTCCACCTCATCTCCCCCACTGTATGCGGTGCTGCCAGGTGGATACAGAAGAGCTGTTCGGTGGGTTGGCAGTGCGCAGCCCTGCACGCGCCGGTAACTTGTCGGTGCTCTCTGTGAGAACGAGCGGGTGTCTGTTGGTGCAGTTGGCAGACACGGTGGAGCAGAAGGTTACACATACTGTAACACAGTCACTTAATATCTAGGCAAAAGTTAATAATATGTTAAAATAAAATAATTATTTAAAATATAGGAAGAAATAAAAGGTGATGTAAATAACTCAGAATATTTAACTGTTCTGTGTGAATTGTCTTGTGAATTGAAGGTGAATTGTCTACAATGAGCATTCCCGAAATACTTCTTTTTGGCACCTGGTTGGGCTTTGACATCCAGCTGGGTCATCGTGAGTTTTTGGCTGTGTCATTTCAGGTTAAAGATGTCCCTCTACCTGGGAAAACTTGGGGAACTGATAGCGAGCGCACACACAATGCAGCCCTGTTCCTATTATCTGTCCTCTGTCACCAGCGTCAGCAGCTCCTCTGCATAGCACAGGCACAGCTAAACAAGCAACTGCAGCAGATAAACACATCAGAAACTTCTTTGGATAATAATGCACGTTAGTCCTCTACAGCCCAGCCTTCATTTAGTTTGCAAATACCATCATAGCAAGAACAATCCGAATGTATAAAATTTTGCAAGAGTGAATTGGTGTGAGAGGACAATGCATCTGTTTAACACCGCCAGCCCTCGGAATGCCCATGAGTAATTTACACCACTGTGTTCTATGCAGCATTGTTCTTTTATTCAGTCCTTGCAGTTTTCACACTTCAGAAATAGCCCTCTTTCTCCTGATGCTTCCACTTTCCTGCTATCGTCTGTTTACTTCGCAACAGTGGGGAAAATGTCCTTGCACTGTATTAATAGATACGTATTTCAAAGAAAAGTTTTAACTGGGAATGGCAGATTTTTTTCCCTCTGTTAAAGTCACATTGGGCAGATCATATCTTTAAGGTGGAGACCCTTGGAGCAGGAAGGGACTGGTAGCATGTTCATAGCCAGTTCGTACCTATGTGTGGTGGCGAGACATCTCTCTGTACATACTTAAATATAGATCACAGGCTGGAAGCATGCACAGTGAACCATTTCCCCTGAAGTGTGCTGAGATTGCTTCAGAAAGAACAGTGGCTGAACCGCCCCAGCATTTTTAAGATGGAGCATATTATTAGGTACATACTGTAAGTTTCCATGCAGATGTTTATTCATCCAAACATCTTGGATACTCGGGCTTTGGATCAGATGTTAAAACATGTACAATACTTGCAGTTATTTGTATTGCGAAATCTTTTCCACCGTACCGTCGCAGAGTTTGGTGTCAGATGCACTAAAATAGGGAAAGCTGCCCGTTACTTGGCATGCTCATGTGAAAGTACGTCCCTATAGCGGCACGGCAGCGAGGAGCTGAGGCAGGCCGGGTGGGCCTGGGAGGGGTGGCTAATCAGCAGTGCAGGTGGTTCAGGTAGCTGCTTTTCACACAGATAATTAATGTGTACAAGTAGCTGCTAATTGCACATTTCAGGAATGATTTATGAGGTGGCAGAGGGGAAAGAGGAACACAATCTAATTTCTTTGGGAACCTCTGCCATTCATACAATGGTATCAGCACAGCTGTGAGATGGGACATGATTAATGAACAGTGGGCAAACACGCCGCCATCCTACGGGACACTGTTTGGATGACGCGCGTGTCAAAACAGAGAGTGGCACTTAGAGCGACGGCCAGTAACAGTGCAGATTATGAGCTTTTTGTCTTTTAACTTGCTAATTCACTCGGACGTCAGGTTTCACACCTGCCGCGGTTCTGAAATAAGGTCGTTTATGTCTATCAGAGCAGTTATTGGTTTAATGTGGGCGATTATCATTGACGTGTTATGAGCGGGTTTGCGTTTATGAACAAAAGACTGCAGGTATTTATTTTCTCTTCAGAGATCCAGGGGAAAACAAATTTGGCAAGGACTAATATTTATCCAGGACATTAAATCTAGACTTATGAACATCTCTGTTAAATATCTGCTTCTAGTCCTATATCGTGGCTGCTGCCTGGGAACACATTTTGCCTATTGTCACGTATCCCTCTTTCTGCTATCTGACATGCACCACCCAAAATAGGTGTACAAAAACACTGCTTGTCTTTGCTTAGGAAGAGTGATGTGCACATCCTTGTGTTTATTGTACCTTCTTATCTGAGCTAAAGATAATATAAAGTAATATGATACTTTTGGTTGGCATTTTTGTGGGCTGATTAGCATATCAGTTTGCTGTACTTTTTTAATGCTAGTCTGGTTTATCTTTGAAAAGATTGCTAATAAAACTTGAAAAAATTTAGCCGTCTTGAAATAGTAAGTGTATATATAGGTCACTGCTGTAAAGAGCTAGTGTGACGTGTTTCAATGAGAGGAAAAGGAACATTTTGAACACTTTCCTTAATGAACTGTTTATGTATCGAAATAGTACTGACTGTTTTGTACTGTTTTAAAAATGATTATATGAGGGATTTACCTCAAGCTGTGTAATCAAAGTGTCTGTTTATTTCCTTTTATATAAAGTAGTATTTTTAGATTGCTTCAGTTCGACGTTACAGAGTGAATGCATTTGTTTCTATCTTTTATAGCTTTTAGAATTTGACAGAGAGCTGTCAGTCTTTAAAGACAGATTGTATGAACTGGACATCTCATTCCCTCCCAGGTAAGATTCATATATAATCCATTTATTTAACTAGCTAGCTGAAATGTAATTGTTACCATAGTAAGCATTTACTGCAGTAAAATGTGAGCATTCCCTTACATACTGTAGAAAAGATAACGATCTCCGTTCCTTTGAGGAGTCTTCGTCTTCCAGCATGCCCTGCCTCGCTGCCTGCACGCGGCGGCAGCGGCAGCGCAGACGTGACGATGGCGCTCTGCAGCTCCGCTCTGCGTTTGGCTGGCCCTGTCTTCTATAGCTGCTCCTCAGTGCACCAAACGCGGGTGCGTGCGAAGAGATGCATAGCTACTTTTAAGCGCTGGACCCAGATAACCTGTTACAATACTTTATTGCAACCATAAAGGCAGCCTTTGCCTCAAGCTGTGGAAAAGGGAGTAGCCGTGGCACTCGCTAGGAGGGGGCTGGAAGTGGGGGTGCAGAGCCCAGTGCCGTTGCTCAGGGGTGTCCAAGAGGAGCATCAGGAAAGAGGACAGGAACTTTGATTCTGCTTTTTCAGTTTCAGTGACGTGTTCTGTAACTGCTAAGACTGTTAGAATAATTGGGCTTTTTCAGTACACATGCATGATTTTGAACAGCTGTATCCCTTAGGAGAATTCCAGCATGACTAGGCAAGTATTGCTATCGTACAAACCCAAGATTTTTGCAAATGGCAGTCCTGTTCAGAAGAAATCTGTGAAAAACTTGGCGCAGTTTTAAACATGTGTGGCCCCTTTCCAAGAGCGAAGAAGTCAAATCTCACAGTTGCTTTTAAGGGAAAGAAATACTGCATACGCAGAGAAAGTTGAAGTTACAAGAAATGACAGATAAAAATATACTTTTTATATACCTTTTTTTTACTAGATACAATATTCTTAAATATTGCTATTTTGTCCTTTGTGGACAGATAGAAAAGTATCATGTTTTGGCATACACTAAGAAAAAATTTGGAAAGCTTGCCTTTTTGTTATCATAATCTCATTATTTCTCACCAGCCAGCTGCGATACTGATTATATTGATCCCTTGGGACAATGGAAGTATGCATGGAGAGGTTACCGCTCCTCTAAATTGTTCTTATTGATTGAGTATGATAACAGCAGACCAGCAGTGTGTACATCTCGGAGTGTATTTCATTAGTTGTGTACCTGGCCAGGGTAAAAAGAGGAGATGGGAAACAGATAGGAATTTTGTAACGGAAATACTCTTCTACTTGATTTCACCAACATTAGTGCTTTGAGCCACAGCAAGGTTTGGCAAAAATATGTTGTTGCCTGAATGGTGTACAGATTCTTCAGACGTTTCTGTCAATATGGTTTGGTGTCATTCTGCTCTCAAGCAAAGATCAGAAATTTGGTGTGAGTAGTCTTTGTATTGAAGTTGTACTTTTGATCTGTCTGTAAGACAGTGTGAACATCTGGCCAAGGTCTACACCCTTGAAAAGTTTCTTTTCACAAATATGTCCAATCTCAGTAAAGATTTCTGTTACTATTGTAGTGGTTAAGTTTCTTGCAAATTGCAGCTGGACTGGATGCATCCCAGGATTTTCCTCGTGGCTACCAAGGGCTGTGCCCTGTGAGGCTGTGGGCAAATAAGAAATGAGCCTTCCTCTCCTTCACATCCCATTGCAGGAAGCAGCAGTGGGAAACCAAGGATGAAATACAGGCGGAACAAAAGCCGGACCCAAAACTGTGCAGGAGGCAGCTGGTAACTGGGCAGGGAAGGACTTGGCCAGGACTCAGAAGGGTGAAGGCTCAGGCCAGCGCTGGGTCTCCGAGGAAGGAGAGCAAGACTTGCAGAAGCAGCCGGAAGAGGAAAGCTCTTCAAATTGGCTGATGAGAGATGAGGACAATTGGACAGGGCTGCAGAGGAGGGAGGACTGGGCAAGGATGATCTGGAGTGCAGGGGGAGAGCGGTGAAAATCGTAGGAAGAGCGAGATGGCTGCAGGACGCTGCCCATGGGACGTGACAACTAGTTGGTGTTGTCCTTCCCAGCTGAAAATGGGTGCTGGGAAAAAGATGTTCTGTGTCCCTTCCTAACGCTGATCCACAGAGAGAGTGGTAGACTGCTGCTGTCAGATGTCGGATGCTGGAATACCCAGGAATCCCTGTCAGTTCGAGGTAATGCCACTTCTCCTTGAGGTACGGCCAGAATGGAGCTTGGAAGTGGAGTCATGCAAGACTGTATAAAGAGATAAAAAAGTCTTGAGGGAAAATGGAAGGTGTTTAACAAAATAAATAGGCATTAAACTGGGAGTGAACAGGAGGGCTTGTGAGAGCTGTGACTGAGAACTGCTGTCGTTGCTATAAAGCCAGCAGCAACCTTCAGGGGGTGGATGGAGAGGACCATATGAACAGGAGCAAGAGGAGGTAAATTAAATACTAGTTAACAGCATTTGTACTCTCTGATGCCTCAGTATCTGAATACTTTGACCCAGAGCATTAACATCCAAATAATGTATTTCAATGCCATTAACATTTTAAGCTACTGTATCTACTGTATGAGTCTGTTATTGTCTAGAACAAAAATACTAACTAGAGTGCTACACCGGAGATGAACCCCTGGTAAAAAAATGCAAGACCAGGCGAAAACGTTCCATCCCAGAAATCCCTGTGGATGAAACATAGATTTTGATTTTGTCTAATTGATGTAATGAATGAAATGAAAGAAACACCCTGTAATACGAGCTAAGTATCGTCTCCTCTCGTGTCCCTCCCCTGCCCAGGTGCTTGCAGACTTGGCAAGGAAACTACAGGAGCAGCTCTCTGGGGCTGTCACCAGCTTCTGACGGCAGCTTACCTGCTGCCAGCCCCTTCTTTCTCAATTTTAGTACTTGGTTTTGTTTCCTTGCAAAATTGAAGTCAAATCTAGCTCATATCCTTGTTTTGTTTTGTACACACCACCAATATCAGAGATTAAATATTTCATTAATTACAATTTTGGCTTGCAAAGTTAAAGTCGAGGCACTGAGCCCTTGCTGTCATTGAGCTGCATTATGGGATGTGGCGGACTCCAGTCCTGCATTCGGTCCCCTCGCTCCCCCGGGACAAGGGACCGTCACCCACTTGCTCTCGAGGTGACACCTGCTGCGGGCATTTCGGTGTGTGTCTGCGGGAGGCAGCGCCCTGTCCCCAGAGCCGCGGCTGAGCCCCGCGTGGGGCGGCAGCCAGCCCTCGCAGTGCCCTCACGTCTCACCAAGACCCTGACCGCTTCCTGCCGTGAAAGATCCCGTCACGCTTTTGCAGGAGCGTAGACCTAGACCGATGTTCTGGCCAAAGTCCCGGTAATTGGATCCACCTCTGGAAACGCAGTGTTCGTTGTGTTGAGTCCGGTGGTATTCTTCACTTCCAGCCCCAAACTGCTGCACTGCGTGCTGGTGTCATGCTGGTGCCGTGCTGGTGTCGTGCTGGTGGCTGCTGCGCCACGTGCTGGTGCCATGCTGGTGCCGTGCTGGTGCCATGCTGATGGCTGCTGCGCCACGTGCTGGTGCCGTGCTGGTGCCGTGCTGGTGGCTGCTGCGCCGCATGCTGGTGCCATGCTGGTGTCATGCTGGTGCCATGCTGGTGCCGTGCTGGTGCTGTGCTGGTGGCTGCTGTGCCACAGCGCTCAGGGACGCGGAACTCGGTAGGTGCCAACGGACCGCAGCTCTTCAAGCTCACTCAGGTGCTTGCAAACAAAGGTCTGCCCTGCCAGGGTGGAAGCAGACGCTTCTGAGCAGGGACCCCGTCCAAATCTTGGGAAACAGCCATAGAGGGTCGTTTCCACCTTCACTCGCTCTGTTCCTGCTCAGTTTCCGGCCGTGGGCTGTGTGAGCAGCCTGGGGAGTGGGAAGGGGGCGCAGCAAACCCTTCCTCGACCCCCAGAGGCCCGCGGAGAACCAGCCCTGCGGCGGCTGTGCCCACCTGCGTTGAAGGGGATAACACGCAGCTCTGCCTCCTGCTTGCTCTGTTTCCGGCTTGTAACTAAATAATAGTAATAGTAATAAGTATGATTGCTTATTATTATTACTATTGCATTACTATACATTTTTTTATACTGAAAGCTGGCACTTCTTTTGTGGTGTGGAAGAGATGCTAACAGTGAGTTTATATGACAAAATTTTGAACTTAAGCAGAGAATATTGATAAAAGATGAGAATCGAATATGAGAATATTGCTGAATACACTAGATGTAAAGCCAACAAGCTGAACTCATGCATATACGAAGAGCAAGTTGGCTTTACGGTAGGGTGCTTTCTTCACCCATCCCTCCTGGTGTTCTGGCTCGTGTGGCAAGGGGATCCCGCTTCCCGCTCTGTAGTGCCCGCACGGAGGCAAGCTCAGGAAGTCTCGCCTGAGCCAAGTACTGCAGAACTGGATTCACGGTTGGTAGAGCTACTGCAGGTCAGTGTCCTATTTCTGTTTGTGAAATGAACACACTGATTTTCCTGGAAGAAATAAAATTATTTATTTTTCTTTGTATTGAAATAATGACCACAACGTGCTATTAACTGCAAAACCAGGTATTTTGAATAGGAAAAAAGCAGTCGGTTTAATGTAGGACATTTTCGTTTTAACTTGGAACCTTTTCATTCATGCAAGAAAGAAGTGAAAAATATGGCCTAAATGTCTTGGTTTCACTTCCTAGTAGTTTTTCCTCCATTTTCCCCCCATTTTTTCTTTTCTTCTGGAAAAAAAAAGTATTTGTAGTGTATCATGACTTAGCTGCTGTTATATACTCTTTGTAAATACACGCTTAATATAGAAGGTATATGTCATATATCCAGCCATACTAGATTTTGGATTTTTAACCAAAGGAGGACACGATCAATCCTGCATATTTAGAAACTAATTCTTTAAGCTTCTTGGTATTCTTAGCTGGAAAGCGTATGGTATCCGTTTGTTCTGCAAATGCATCAAAGCAAGCCTTTTTCACTGGAGGGAGAGACAGCGAAAGCTCTGGTCACTTCCTGTGTCAGGCTTACGGGCTTAATTAGTGAGCATTTGAATTTAGAAGGAACTTGTAACTAATTGTAATGATAGCCTTAAAGTCGTATTTCAGAGTTTATTTTATACATGATATTTTAATTATGGTCCATTGATTCAGTCTATGAATTACTTTCTCCTTCTGTTCTTGATCCATGGTGGTACAGTCTTACATCATGGGATGCTGGCCAGCAGTTGAAGACAGAGTACCTCGGTTAAAATGGTACTGAATGCATTTAGTACTACATTTCACATCTCTCAGAAATGAAAGATCGATTAGAACAGTTTTCTCTTTCTTTCATTTGCTTCATCATTTGTGCATACAATTAATTGCCCAATTTGCACACAGAGTCCTACAAATCGATAGCGCAGTTGCATTCCTATCTTACTTGTAAATTCTTCCCTCAAAAAGCGTGTTTGAGATTCAGCGTACGCTAGAGATAAATGGAAAAGGTCACATCCCTTTGAGTTGCAGCAGACTAAGTTACTTATAAATTCATTTTTTATCAGCATAAACTGTTTATTTGCTGGACTTTATCATGAGATCTTATTGATACTCTGCCGAGGCTGCCCTGGGGTTGAAAGCTTGACTGCTCCAAGTCAGTGGTATTTTCAGGGTTAACTTCAGTGGGGCCAAAACTTCACCCTGAGCGGTTTCCTGGGTCTGTTTTCACAGCCCTGCTAGAGCAGCCTTACACCGCCATCCAGACGCCTCCGGTGTAAATGTGGATAGGTGGAAACGTACTGCACCGTCGCTGACCCGTGTTTCACATGGCTCCCCTGCGTAACACCGACCGTTACGCAGCGTGAGATCCTGATCCTGACCTGCCAGCCCCTGCTGGCCGGCGTGTCCACTGCTGGGCATCCAACTCAGTTCTTTATCAGAAGGCTTTGTTTTTACTGAAAACCACTGCTTTTGCAGCATAAACATGGGCAAATTCCTAATTAAAATAATAAGTAAGAAAACACGGCGCGAGGAGCGCGGGCACTGCTCAGCCCTGTGCCATGGCAGCGGTGGCACTGGAGCCCGGTGGCGTGGCGCAGCCCTGGGGACGGCTCGCGGCGCCCCTGGGCAGGGCGAGGGCACTTGCTGGGGGCAGGCGCGGGGACGCCGCGGGGCACGAGGGGCAGGGCAGCTGTGTGCTTGGTTCTGAGGGGAAAGGAGCTGCTGGATCTCCTTAATCCATTGATAAACATCTCCCATATTCATAAATGTTTGGGAAATGGGCCTTCCGTGAAACTTTACAGGGATGATAGGGAAGAGTTACCACCCTTGCTGTATTTAGGGAAAGTAATAAAGAAGAGATTAGTAAGTGAGAAAAACGAAACAAAGGGCATTTTTAATGTGCTTTCTCATAAAGTATACCATTTAGAGTGTTAAAAAATGCAAATTGTCTATTAAAAAAACCCCTCAAGATTCTTCTTACGTCTTTATTTAGGGACCTAAAATTCTGAAGTTGTCAGACCTTCTTGTTTTCAGTTTTTCATTACACTGAAACAGCATTTCAATATAAGTAGAAATAGAAATGTTGAGTTATTGAGTAATTTTATAGCTGTAAAATGCCATAATGAAATGATGATGAGTTGTAATATTTCTCTGGTTTTTCGTTCTTCTCTGCTGTATTTATAGTTGTCAATTTCATGACGTTCGACAAAATTGTTACACAGTGCGCTTTCCTGCTTTTACCTTCTCTTCGCTTGATTGTAAACTACAGTCAGTGATTAGTGAGAGCATTTAATTCTTACCACTTGTTAGAAGCAAACATCTCAGGAATCGTTATTCACAGGTCTTGGCAAAAAATGAGGTCTTTGTATGTTACCGGCTACTGCATCATGCTTTTTAATACCAGCTTTTAAAAACTGAACTTTATATAAACCTTTTCTTCTTTTCTTTCCAGCCCCTGTGCTAATGGTTCCTAAAAGTAAAGTTTTGATATGGTAGTAAGTGTCAAAGAAAATGTTTTTTTAAAATTCTGTAGAGAGCAGAGACCCTGTACTGGGTCAAGAATACTGTAAAATATTTTTTTTAAACTACTGACTTCTTGCTTGTGTCTACGCAATAGTACAGATAATTCTGTAAAGAAATTGAAATACCAGAGAGCTCTTTCCCTGCATTGCTCTATTTGCCAAGTCTAGACAGGCAGGGAGAAAAGAAGAGCATTGCTGTAGAGCTGTCTTTTCACCGTTTGGTGTCTAAAAGAGAACTGAAACTGAGCTGATGCCCTCCATAACGAGTTAATGCAAATCTCTGTGCTTTTTGATCCCTTTGAATGAGGATCCACCTTTGTTTCAACCCTCTGTGGGAAGGTGTGTTGATTATCCATGGTGGGAGGCTGCATTAAAAACACAATGTAGCTAAATTAATATAACCTTAGAGTCCTGGCTTAAATCACTAAAACCTATTTTTCTAGGCTTTATCAGTTTATAATGACCATTAAATTTTATTGCGGGTTGAAAGTTGACATGAGAGGTTTCAAGAAGTCAAATCCTTACTTCCTTCACTTTGGTTCACAGCAAGATTTCAGAAGACAAGCACCCTGTCAGGCTGTGGCATGAGTATTTTCCTACCCCTATAGCCTATCTGCTTTGGGTTATTCATTTTGAATAGAGCAGGCAAAAAGGTCAAAAAGACAAAGCACAAAAGTAGAGGATGCTGTCACCCTGTGGTCAGCCATCCCCCTGGAAGTGGAGGACTGGAGAGGAATTCTGCTCTCAGGGTGGCTTCTGCGTTTCACAGGGAACAGTCACTGGGCAAGGTATAACAAACAGTTCTAGAAGTGGAGACCCCAGAGCCTCGGCGTGGTTGATGAGACTGCAGGTGAGTGGGGATTCTCAGAATAACCACTTAGGCCTCAGTTGGGTATGAACTAAATGGAAGTTCTTTGCTTTTATCTGGCCATTAATCCACAATTTTATTTTCTCCCTGCCCTTTGGAAACAGCAGTTTACTGTTAAGTTTTCAAACTACTAAGCGATGCGCAAATGGCATTTGTGGGATTTTACATAAATACGTTAATATTTTTGATCATACATTAATTTTGGTCAGTATAGACCATAATTATATATATAATAATAATAATTGTATGAGAATTTATAGTTACAGTGTATTCTAGTTACAAATTGAACTTGTAGCTATAAATGCAATGGTATCAAGGCAGCACAGTAAGCTCATGTTAATGTATATGGAGGTGGGTTTGTGCCCTGTCCGGGGAGGCTGGGCGTTAGTGAATGTTAGCCTCGGGACTCTTCCCAGTCAGCTTTGTATGTGGGAAGGATTCCAAAGCCACTTCTCAGCTCTCCTACCAGCCACATCTAAAAACAGCACTTCTGCAGGCATACTCGTGGAACTGGAAACAAAACTAAACTATTGTTCTTCTCCAGTGCAAAACTGTAATTTAGTTTAAGACCGTATGTCTGATGGATGTTATGTGAATTCTTCCTCCCGCCCCGCGTGACCGTCCTGCTGCAGCGAGGCGGGCTGGTGGTCAGGCAGTCGCCCCTCAAAGCCCGTCAGAACAACGCCTTGACTGAGCACAGCACTCACAGCGTCTGCCTGAGTTGCAAGGCTGTCAGTTACCTCCTCTCTGTCCAGCAGGGCACTTAATACCTAGGCATTTTTCTAAATTCCTCTTCAAACCGGAATGCCTTCTAATCTTAAGTGCGTGTGTCAGCCTACCCCCTGCGTAGCCCGCACATCCAGAGAATCACGCTGGTGGCACCGTGAACCAGCGTGGGCAGAAGAAGGCGGTTGCCCATGAGCCCGACCTCTGTGCTGCAGCGTTTACCCCGGGCAGCAGCCTCTGCTGCCGCGGCTCCCCAGCACGTCCTCGCGCTTCTCAGTCGGGATGGCCAGAAACCTGCCAGGGAAGAGGCGTCTGCGGAAACGCACCCGTCTCTCCCAGCCGGCAGGGAAACGAGTCCTAGCCCTGACGCGGGGCCGGGGGCTCCTCTCCCCAGCCAAGAGGTTGGGCCCCGCACAGCCCACCCCGGCCGCGCTTGTCTTCCCGTGGGCTCAGCGTAGGAGACGTGACCAACCACACTGCCTTGAGCAGCAGCAAATCCTTCCTCGGTGCTCCTGAAACGTGCCCGAGCAAAGGCAGGCTGGAGGAGGAGCCGCAGCTTGGTCAGAAGTCACCGGCTGCATTACAATCTGCTATCTTTACACAGGATATAAAGACCCCTTCTAACACAGTGGTTTTCAGACGTTATTCACCCGTTCCTATACTCCTATATTTTGAGGTTTTTTACTTTATATAGTGAATATGCATGTTTTCATCTCATTACCCTTTGTAATCTAATGTAGCCCATAGCAACCTTAGCCATTGGAGACTAAATACAATTCAGAATTTTAAACTCTGTAAGCTCTGTCAGTCACAGGCTGAACAGCCTGGCCGTGAGCAAACAGCAAGCCCAGTGTGAGGCTGGAAAAGAGTTTGTGGTAGTCAGCAATCACTGCAAAAGGCAGTAGGTGTGAAAAAAGGAGTAACGACACTGTGGTCAGTCAATATACAGGTGGGCAATTGTTACCTTTATCACCGCTCTCCATTAATTATTATAATTATTCTTGTAGCTGTTGTATAGCAAAGATAGGAGCTGACTTTAGCAAGAGTTCACACCCACCTACAAGGTTTGCTTTCAGATAAGTTTGCATGCACAGTAATCTCATGTATTAATCATTCTCTTAAAGTGACCTATTCTTGTTTGTTGTTGCATTAGGCTGTCATGTAATTTACTGGTTGGACATATGTTTGTGTCTTAGATATCCTCGGACTGGTATTTTTCTCAAGCAGACCCTCTGCACTGGCAGTGTCTTGGCTTTGACACCTCTCGCCAGGAGACAGGTTGAATCTCATTTGTTCTTGGAAGAGTATTTCTCCTTTGGAATTCTCCCTGGCTCTGTTCCCTTATTCTGCCAGAATTCTGTTTAGTCTATAATCTGTTTATTCTCCACCCTTGTATTTTGTCCCATGACCCTTTTTTATTATAGTAGGTTGTACAGTGATACATACATTTTTTTCTGGTCTAATTTGCACTACCGAGTGAGCCCGTCCGCTCTGCGTGAAGCAAAGCCAGTTCCAGATGGGCTCACTTGTTCCTTCCCTTCTGCAGAGGCACTTCAGAGAACAGCTCTGCCTTTTGTACTCAGCCCTGTGGGTGCCATTGTACAGATCCCAGTTGTCGCCCTTGGGTGCAAACTGGGCAGACAAGATGGTGGTTTTGATTTCGACAAGCGGCCTTTACCGACCAGGCTCCTCGCCGGCTGCCCTGCCGGATTTCAGAGCGTACAGATCATCCGCTGCCAGGACCGGCACAGTCGGTACTCCGGAGGCAAACGGGCTTCCCTTTTCTCAGAACATTAATTACCTCCGTAACACTCCTGGGCCCTGCTGTCTCACAGAAGGGGGAGTTAGGCACTCAAAGAGATTAAAAATTGTTAAAGCCCTAGATGATTTTTACACTTGCTTTATCAGTTACTTTTATTACACATGATTTTTCTGCCAATTAAGAAGCATTTTCCACCAGATACAAATACTCCATACTCATTCATGCACTGGAAAACACCTTCCAGGTATCAGTGAGGCATCTTAAATGGCCAGCCAGTCCCTCAGCCCCTGAGGAACAAATTCCCACAGGACACTGTAATTGTCCATGTTCGTCCAGCAGCTAAGGCTGGAGCCCAGAAACACCTTCCAGGTGAAAGAAGAAAAGACAGCTGTCATGTCCCCCAAAACAATGAGAATTTAATCATTAACATGGTTTTCAGGCGGCTTTTACCCCCATTTCTCTCCACACATTAAGCCAGTACAGCTATCAGCATCATTCTCAATTAATTGTCAAATTAAAATAGGCTGTTTCTTTAATTTGTGAGGAACGGGGTAGAATTACCCAAGTAAGGGGTTCTGTTTGTTTTAAGGAATTGTGGCAAAGGGCAGAAGCGGAGAAGCAGTGAAGTGAGAAGGTTTCGAGGGCTGAGTGTTGCTGTGCGCCCTGCGTCGGGCAGGGATCACAGACGGTGCTGCGGGCACAAAGCGGGGCAGGTTCTCACCAGGCGATGGTCTCTGCTGTGAACAGGGCTGCTGGCTCTGCGCGCCCCGGCCGGTGCTCTTGGGAAGCGGGTGGGTTGGAACCCGAACCCTGGCCCACCTCCTCCCTCAGCTCTGCAGTATTTATTTTTTTTCCCCCAGTATTAGAATTTGTAAATTACAGCCCCAAAGTACCTTACTCTAAGCCAGGCACGTTCCCAGAAAAGACATTTAGCTCAATCACAGTCACATACAGTAACATCGGGCTATTTTTCTGAAACAACCAGCACTGGGTCCTTCCCAACAAGCCGACATTATTCATCGCTGTGTTTATACACTTGTAATAGTAGCAGTGTTACATACATTTAGTGCAGTACAACATTACTGTTATTAGAGCAATAGAGCGCGTCACTCATTGTCCGCCCGCTGAGGCGTTAGTATTGCTGAATAACCCGTTTCTGTTCGCCGGGCGTCTCCGCGGTGCCGATGCGGAAGGGCAAAGCCCGGCATCGGTGCCATGAGCCCGCCCGGGCCTCGCGCTCCCCCGCGGGCTGAGCGTCCCCGAGGGGCGCTGACGGGCGGTCTCCCTGTGGGGAGCATTCCGGGCGGGAAGTGCAGGGCCAGTTGTTGCTCGCTGGAAAAAGAAAGAGGCTCTGGGTTTCTTCTTTTCTAACTGAAAAAGGTCCCGAGTTACTCTGGTGGTACAGGAATGTTAACTCTGAAACGAATTGTAGACGTGTATTTTCCAAAGCAGCACGTTAAGCCAAAACGCAATGTGCCCAGCGTCAATCCATGAAAAAGATTTGGCGAAAAACATCGTGTTGTTAACGCTGCTGGTCTGTGTGTGCCGGAGGTGAGGCGCGGGTCCTCCGCAGCGCCCGGCTGACCCGCTCTGCTGCCGCCCTCCTCGCGGGTGGGTGCTGCCATCCCATCGCCATCCCATCCCCACGGTGCCCCTGTCCCTCTGTCCGGAGCAGCTGTCGGAGGCGTTTGGAGGCGTTGTGCTTTAACTGCCCTGTTTGCAGGGCTGTGTTTACCCTCCTGATGTGGGTGAAGTGCGGTGCGTGCCGTGGCCGGTTAGCTCAGCAGAGCGTCACGAAGGCTTATTAGTATTTTGGTACATGTGAAGCAGCTAATTTAATTCAAACAGCAGTGTGTCTTATTGCTTAGCTTTAACTATCAGCTGCCTAAAATGAGCATATGAAGATAAATTACATGGGGTCATTTGTTAGGAAGAGAACTAGGGAACCCAAACCTCCCTTTCGGATTCAGGGAAATAGAGAATGGTAATTCAGTTTGGAGGAAGAAACTAATGACCTGGAAGCTGACAAAAATTAGATACCATACTTTGGTCGAATGACATTTTATTGAAATCGCACTCATATACCAGCTCACACTAATGCTGACTTGTGCTCCTGTCAATTAAAAATATAAAAATATTTTTATTTGTATCTTTGGCCTTACAGCTTTCAAAGCACCCAAAGCTTGAACTGGCAGCCCACATTCACTGTCCTTGCTTCTGGTAAAAGCATCTTGGACAATCTCAAAGCGTGTCAGAGTTAAAAGTGAATTGGTCCAAACTACAAAAATAGTAAATAATTTTCTGATGAACAGTGGTTGGTATTTTTCCTCTTTTGAAGTTCTCTCTCAATATCATATGTAAATAGAATGACTTCCAAGTGAGAGAAGGGCTCATACCCGAGTTCAAAAATAAAATGGACCGAATCAAAACTGTCTCAGCTGTTCTCATAAAGATCTCAGTTTTCATCAATGCTTTATGATTCCATTCTATCTCAAATATTTTGTATTAGAAACAATTCAGTGATATAAAATGTGGGGACTATTAATAGATGAGAACACGTTGTCTTTGAATAGGAGGCATTTCTACTCCCTGAAACATGATAAAGTTTGCCTAAACATCTGCATGTGAATCGAGACCTAGGATGCCCGGTTTCAAAAAATGACCTTTATTGTACTAAAAAAGATTACGTAGCTTAATTTTCCCCCACTGTGCCTTGACCATAGAAAGCAGAATCCCTAAAGCAACAGCAAAGCGCACTATCAGCAGCGGGGCGTATTCACGGTGTTCACTACATGCAAAAATGAGCTGGAAAACAGAACTGCATGTGACAGGCAGCTTTTAAAGGTAATAATGCTCCAAAGTGAATTAATTGTTTCCTGTTAGAAAGTACATTTCACCCATCTCAGTAACACATTTTATCCGTTCTTACACAAGAGAAGAGGTCATTAGGAGCATTTTTCCTGACTGGAAATGCCAGTTAAGGAGACATTTATATACACAGTATTGTTGGCTTGTGTTTCGAGTTGAGACACTGCTGACAGGATGGTTTATGATGGCAGAAGACTTTTCACCCCACAGTAAGTATTTTTGTAAAGGTGTCCAATCATCTTTGACAATACCTGTCAACAGCAGTCATGCAGTAATATTACTGACGCTCTTAATGGTTTATTTTCCCCAAACAATTGCCAAGTAGCTCTCATCCTTATTAACTGTAATACCAGCAGTTCATTGGACAGCTTATTCCTTATTAACAGAGTTAGTTAACAATTCCTCAAAGTGTTTGGTTAAATTTTGGCAACATTTAGCATTATATTAATGATGTTCCTTTTGGTAATTTCATTCAGAAAACCCATCTGACAGTAATTCTGGTTAAATAAAATGCGTGTAACTGAAACAAAAGTTTGTGACGTAAGGTGGAAAAGCAGCTAAAAGAAGTATCTTGAGAAAAAATAAATCCTGAACAACTGGAGCTAAATCGCACAAGCCTCTTGCGTGGATGCTCCAGCTGCAGAACTGCCTGTCTATCCATGATCCAGAGGCACATAAGGCAAAGTATGTTTTACGTAACTGTACTGGCTGGCATACGCAGAGAATAGCAGACTATTTTTGGTATTATTCAGCTAATGCGAGTGGTTAAGGTCCTAAATTTCAACTTTTCTACTGTTTTAAACAGGGCAGAAAGGTGGTTCCCCATGGAATTCCTCATTTCTGCATTTGCATATTTAAATATATGTAATAGAGTGTGTGCAAAAAACCATCCTGAATACTAAAGTTAGGAGGTGTGTACAGTCTTAACTTAGCTATAGCACCTGTGCGTGCTAGTGTTATATCTACTTATCTGTTATATTTAAGTGGTACCTAGAGGCCTTTATCTGTTCCGTCACCATCTTCACATGAGCACTCGCTGTTCTTTCTCAAGATCACAGTTTTCTGTACCTTGCACAAGATAGATTGTGATTGAGGCAGAATGCTGCTGAAAGGAAAAAAGAAAAAACAAAAAGACATTCTTTCCTGTCTAGTCATGGGCCTGAGAGAGCTGGTTCTCCCTTTTTCTCTGCCACAGTCACAGTTCTGATGGTAAGGACTAATAACGCATGCACAGAAAGGTGACATGATGCTTACCCTCGGGGAGACTGATACCGGAGTTTTTAACTGTGGATTATTTGGTGTGGAGTCCTTTAAATTATTTTTGTCAGATCTGTAGTTGTTTTTATCAAGCCTGTAATTATTTATGCAATTTGTAGGCCAGAAAATCTGTTAACTAGATTTATTAACTGAGGTTTGAATTAAGAACTGGGAGTTCCTTACTTGCCTGGAATAGTTGTGTTGAAAGAGGCTGGAGATGTCAGGAAAACAAAGCTATTTTAATGCGCTTGGTAGTCGACAATCTTATGAATAATGCCTTTTGGAAGATGTGTATTACAAGAATAGTTCTGCTTTTTGCATGCACACAGATTTAAATTTATGTTATTCTTTAAAAGAGGCTGTTTATGCTTTATTTCGAAGAGGCAGGTGAGAAAGGAAGGAAAAAAGGAACTAAGTCGTGAAGTGGCTCTAGAGAGAACAGGATGTCTTCCCTGTTAACTGCGGAACAGGATGATGAAGACAATTACTGGAGCGTATGTTGTTTGAGAAGTTTTATTCTGGAATAGTATACATTCAGCAGTGTGTTCCATGAAAATTTCTTCTGGGACAGTCTTATTCCAGAAACCTCTAACAGAGCTTTTATTTGCAAAAATCTATTTAAGATAAATGGCATATAATGAGCTAAACTATCCTGTCCCTAAAACCTGTTAAGTCACAGAAAAGAATCCTTCCTGGCAATTTGGAGTCATACTTGGCTGTCATCACTTTTTGAGACCATCTAAAAAAGAAGGCTGTTTATTCCAGAGTATATGTGACCCTTGTGGAGCATGAAGGAGGAGAGAAAATAGTTTTCCTTATTTTTGGGGGTGTATCTAGTTGGGATTTTTACTATGTCAGCCCAGAGTGTGACTTGCACAAGCCAAGGAGGCGGAGGTGGCGGGGGAGAAGCCTTTTCATTAGAGTGCGGCAAGACAGAATGCTCCACGCTCCTGGCCTGAAGGAAGGATGCTGCCTTGCAAGAGGAAGAGCTTGCCCCACTTTATTGTATTAAATTATTACCTACAGATGATTTTGTCGGGATAACTTTTGCAGCATTTATTTTCATCTCTGTCCCAGCCATTAGAAATCTGATTTGTCAAAGATATTTGTAAACTACAGTAACTTCTTGACTGGGTGATCAGCGCTAAAGACCTTGAAAAATTGGCAGAAGTTTTCACCCTGTGAAAACGTGAAGATCAATAAAGCAAATTGATAAATACCATTTCGCAGAATATAGGCTCTCGGATGAAATGCTCTAACACATAGCAGTAACAGATCATTCCAGGTACAGAACATCATACTTTAAAAGCCATACAGTTAATACTGTAAAAGGAAGGATTATATGAAATGTGATTGATTCTTATACCTTATATCATAAAAAGTAGCTTCAGTTACGTGGGGTTCTTGAGCAACTAAAGTAAGAGGTTACCAGAAAAAGTCAACCCTTAAATTGCAGACAAAGAGCTTCTCCTACCAATAGTATTACATCATCAAAATATTTCACAGACACTCAGAAATAAGCTGTACTTCTGTATGTCAGTGAAGCAGCAAATTGAATTCTCATAATATGTTTTGAAAATGAGTCTTGTTAGGTTTGATGAGGTGGAAAAGGTACTGAGATCACTGGTTTGTTCCAATACGTTCAGTATGCTTTTCTTGGATGTTTGCCATGGCTAATCTTTTTAATGGCAGTGTAGCTTGTAAACCCATTTGGTGGAAAGCTGTATGTCTTAGTTTCAGGGTACCACACCAAGTAGGGTGGTAAATAAGTTTCTCTTCAAGCATGCAAACCCTTTTGTTACAATACCAGAAATTTTATTTTAACACACATATCGGGAAAACCTCGGTATTTTCTTTATGAATTCAGTGATGAGCAGAATAAAATGTACATATAATTTTAAATACGCCCACACGTACATGTTTAGATAATATGCTCTAGCCTTACAGGTTTTGTTTAAAGCCATTTGCCAAGGACAAACTTCAATTCATTCAGGCCCAATACTCAAGAAATTGAGCCTGTCACAGATCCTCTGGATTCCTCTAAAACCCCTCTGGTTACTCACCCATGCCGGTTTGGAAGTGCTCTGGGAAAACAGTGGGCCTTACAGCATGATGAGCTATCATCAAATTCAAAGTTCTATCGTATTAAACTGGTGAGAACATTTGGATAAAACGAGGAAAACTTTGGCCTCAGCCTCCTGCCAGTTGAAGCAGAGGTTGCCACGTTGGGTGCTTTAGACAATCTCAGCCTGCGGGCGCACACAGATGTGTTGAGTTAAATTAGTTTAGGCTGTTTGTAGGTTAAAATAAGCACTTTGTGTTGCCTTTAAAGCTAAGTTAGAATGCACTGAAGATCCCACAGCACGTTCATAGTGACCCCCGCAGCGTAACTGCCATTTAATCAGCTTCTATTCTAGATGTCTTTAAAAAATAATTTACTTTTTGTTCACGCAGTTTCATATAAGGGTACAGAACCTAAGGGTAGTCAGCATCATTTTCCTAAACCACACCCCTAATTCCTTGGTTCTGAAGAAATCCCCCGAAAAGCCTCTTTTCTTGTCGCATCTTCCTTTCTGTCAGCCTTAGCGAATCCGTACAGGTGGGGTTTGTGTACAGGTGCAGAGATCACAGTGTTATGAATTGTCTTCTGTTAAGTTATTCCTGGATAACGCTCCTTGAGAGAATCATGCAAAGAAATCCCGTGAGATTGAGCTCTTTTCCCCTAGGTTGCCTTTTTCATCTTCTACCTATTCCTTTTCCATAGTGTACTCGAGCCTACTGTGTGCTTGAGCTGCTGTTGATCTGCTTTTCGTGCTTCCGCGCAGCTGAGTGGCCCGCTGTCTTCAAACGCTCGCGTGCCAAAACGCGAGGTAGGAGGCGAGAGTTTTGAAACTGTATTTTGAAATGTATCTTAACACGTTGGCCTAAAGTAGGATTGTAGGTAGGGAAAGAGCACATGAGAAAGGACGAGGGAGGAGAAAAGGAAGGTAAGTATGAGAGGTGTCTAGAAGAGCTGCTTTTTCCAGGTGAATTTTTTAATGAGCGTGGTCATTTGTGGTAGAGGTTTCCGGCTGCTCTGCAGGACGTTGCTGACGGTTGTGGCTGTGGTTTGTTTGCAGTTACCCGTACAGCGAGGACTCGAGCCAGGGAAAGCAGTACATGAACACGAGATGTCCAGCCTGGTGCGACAGGATCCTGATGTCCCACTCGGCCAAGGAGCTCATTCTGAAAGTAAGTAGGGACCCGCAGCGGGGGCCGCGCTGCCCCCACCGCCTGCTTGTCCTCAGCACAGGTAGGTGGGGCTGATACACTTCTGCTTGTCCTGGAGTTCTCAGTTGCCTGTGGCAAACGCTCCCGAGCTGGAGACGGCTTACCAGGGCAATAACAAACGGTTATGCCTCCAGTGCTTTCCACCCGAGCACGTGGATTTGTCCCAGTTAACCGGTTGGCTGTTTCCAAAGCACGAGCTTTTCCAGAGCTTTCACAAACGCTTCTTTGGGTATCCGAGCTGCCAACGCTGGCTGCCTGTCGTCTCTCCTGTGCCGCTTCTGTACTGGTCAGTGCTGCACTGGGGGATACAGCACAGGGAAACTCTGCCTGCTTTGAAAAAAGAGTAACAAAACATGGAAAGCCTCCATCGGTCCCCCAGTGCAGTCCAGTATACAGTAGCACAAGTAGCGGCACTGCCCTTACTGAGGGTTCAGCATAGGTGCAGACAAAAGTAACGAGGAGTGGCTGCTGACGGAGCAGTCACACTTTAGAAAGAAAAACCTGTATAGCAACAGCTCGAGGTACCCACGTTACAAGCGTGGTAGATTTCGGTTTCCTCTGTTGCTCATGGCGAGAACTGAATTTCCCAAGAACATGCCAGATCCTAGATGGGCCACGTCTCCTGTGGCTGCCCCCTGAACGAAGGCAGAGTCTCCAGCGCGTAGGCTCCTAACTTTGATATATCAGCTAAGCGCCTAAATTTTGACATTCCGTTAGAGCTTTAAAAATAGGATTGTGCAACATTTTTAGAACATATAGTTCCTCTTGGGATTTCAGTGTATAGAGGTAAGGTAAACTTGGTGATGCTCTATCCAAAGTTCAGTGACCGAAATATAGTTCAGGAGACTTCCAATTATCCTTTCCCCCTTCTCCTCCTTTCCTTGGGAGCACTGGCCCAGGGCAGCCGCGTGCGTATCCCAGCTCACACTGCCCGGTTTTTCCTGCGTGCTTGTTCACGGCAGCTGGAGACCCGTCCTGTTCACGCTGGCTGTCACTTGTGGTACAGGACGCAGAAGACCTCAGGAAGTTGCTGTGTGACATGAGATCTCCCCGGTGCCTCTCCGCCCTCAGCTCGCTTCCCCTGCTGTGACTCTCTCACACGAAATAGACTTACAAACCCACAATTACCCAAAGTCCTGGGGCTGGCTCTGTGTCGCAGTACAACTCACGCAGTTTAGTGGGACTGAATTGCAGAAAATAACCTTTGCAAGTAAATCCATATTCCACAGCTGCATGGCTGCTTTATTTCTGTTTAAATTACTGCAACCCTTGAAACCTGCTTTCCTGAAGTTTATAACCTTTTGTTTCTCTCTCTCATCAGGGTTATTTATCTCGTGATTAGACTGTTTACTCACTGAAAGGCTGAGAACATTTTTTCCATAGCTACTCAAATTTCAATTCAATGTACTTCCTCACACATTTTGAAGTGTAAGAAGTGTCTGCGTGGTATCTTGAAGTTTCACCCAAAATTTTAGCCGATGAGTGTACCACGGTATTTAATTAAAAAAAAAAAAAAAGCTAAGAGGAATACAGGCTTTATAGTAAAATAGTAATGTCAAAATCAATGTTATTTGATCTTCTTATACAGAAATACCATATGAAAAAGTGAGACTTTTCCCAAAATATTACAGATAGTACTTGGCACCCATGAAATTCCTAAAGAACAAAGGATTAAAACCATGGAAAGAGTGGCCAATGAGGGAAGATTTTTTTTTTCAAGCTATGAATAAGGAGATAGAAGTGTACACAAAGGCTTGAAGAGTGTAAACAGTACAGAGGGAAAGGAATTCTTTCAGATTACCTAGGGGGGTATAACTTGGATATAATGGGAGAAAATTAAACAAAGGAAAACAAAGTTGGAGCATTAAAGAAATTTGTAAGTGAGGTCACTTAGCCCAATTCTTAGTCTCCATTGAACAGAAACACAGTCAGTTGGATCATTCAAAGCTTATTTTTTTTAAAAATGCATAAAATTTTGTCTCTGCAGCTTTGCATTTGCAAATTATGAGCATGCAGTTTGGGATATATCCAGAAATGCATATGCAAAATTACAAATATAGATGAGGCCAAACTGGCATGGTGGTTTAACTCAGTGAGTCTGTACCAATAAAGGAGTTAGCTTACCCAGCTCAAAACCAAACTGTAATTCTGGCCCATAAAACCTAATGAAAATACTGAGTAGGAAAGCAAGCTGAATTGATCGAGGAAAGGGCAAAATGACCCTACAAGTTTTTGTGGTTCTACAGAGTGAGCAGTGTTTGCCTTGCCATTGAGAATTTATTTAATTGTAGAGACTTAGACTTTGAAGCTCTGAAAGGAACTGTGAAGAAAGCAAATGCAAATTTTAATTAAGTAATTACACTGTTAAAAAGCCTTAAAGTAAAAATGTATATGAATTCTAAAAGAATTTTTGGTTGTAACTAGGTATTGAAAATTCGTACGCAGGTAATTATTTTGCTGTATTAACTTCTCCTATAGACAAGTAAAGAATTTATTTTTCTGTCTTAACAATTCTGTATTTTATTACAAACAAAAAATCATAGTAGATCTGCATTTTGATCCTATGTAAAGAAAGGACAGTATGCACAAATTACCAGAGTGTACAGTGTGCTCCGCTACACAGTCGGCATTACAGATTGTACAGACATGGGGCTGTAAACAGCTTTCATGCAACATCATCTATCATGCCATGGTCGGTTACCTCACCGTCATGTTATTTTATGCTTCCTGAGCCCTAAAACACCAAAGGTTGCCCACTGCTAGGGAGTTGCGTTGATGCCTGATCGCATGAAGTAATGAATGCTCAGCCAAGTGTATATTGTTTCTGCTTGTGCACCGCTGTAATTTGTTTATCTGTCTAAAGATTATGCAGTTGAAAATCCACAATTTTATGCTGCCTTTGTAAATTATCAAGTCGCTTTTGATGAATGTATCCCCACTTCCGATGCTAGTGGCATTATGATCTTGAAATATTGGAAGGTGCTCATGCATACAATGCAGAAGGTTATGTTTTTATATTTTTGGCAGACAACCGTGCTATAAAGTAAATCTGACCTTAAGCTTCCTTACTGCATTAAAGATAATTCAGTTTTAACTTTATAGTCCTAAATGCTACTGTTTATATAAAGTTATTGCCCAGTCAAACTTGACTGATTACAGATGAGAAAGTCTTGACTGTTTCATACAAAATAAATTAGTATTGTCAACTAGTTTAAAGCACATCCATGATTGTATGAGAGACTTGAGAGTGTGCAGATTGCAGATTTAATTAGCTATAGGAATTGTTTAGCATAATAAGAAATTGTCTTGCATGGCAATGTATTTGTATTTATTCCTGAAGTACTGTGCTAGACAATCAAAACAGTCTCAAAATCTCGTTTATTGCAAATGGCAGAAAGATGAGTACATTTTATTATTCATTAAGCTACAAATGCTGAAGAAGTCAGCGTAGAAGGATAAAGTTCGACGTGGAACAAAATGACAGCAATTCATAATGGAGACTGGAGGAATGTCATCTTTCATTTGCTGCTGATTTTCTTAAAATCGCTTAATGCTTTTTTTCAGATGAAGAAATGTGTCTCATAGAAATGGTTAAAGATTATACTCATAGCCTGTAAATAATTCATTCATCTCTCTGAACATTTAAAATCACCTATATGATGAAATCAAATGCTCTTATAAGGCAAGGTGGGTTGCATTTACTTCAAACAACAACATATATCCCACCTAATTCAATAAAAAATGTGTGGTGGTCTTAAAAAAGGACTGGCCGAAGGTGCTAGCAGCATTCCAGCGGCAAAGGCAAGAGGGCAGTCAGAACCGAGTCGTCCATTCCGTCTCTCCATGCGTTGCTCACTAAAATCTCTGGAGGTCCCAGAAGCCAGGAGTAGGTGCAGTGACTTGGTGAGTCATTTTACGTGGACAAACCGCACAAATTACTGCAAGCAGTACTGGACCTAAAAATGCATTCCTCATGGTCTTTCTCTGGAGAAGCCAAGCAAAGATGTGTCATTATCACTTCATTCAGAAAATTGTTTAAACTGTTTGCATAAATTATTTCCATGTTTCTTTCTGTTCCTGTAATCTGGAGAATACTGGAACTAACTGTTGGGGTTTTGTGTTTTGTTTTTTTTAACTAGTCAGAAAATGATGAGAAGATAGTAATATATGACCACATTGGGCCAAATGTCTGCATGGGGGATCACAAGGTAATTACATTAAACATTTTAGTATTGTATATTCTAAGTCTTTTTTATTAGGAAGGAGAACGTATGCAGTAGTTTCTGTTCATTTTATATTCAAGTCAGCTATATATCTGTGCTATTTGTAAGATAAGTCCTCGAAAATGTTTTAAAGCTGAATTCAACTGAAATCAGCCAGTGTATTAGATACCTGTATGAAATCAAATAAAGAACAGGATGATGTGTGCTAGAAAGAAAGCACGATACAATCTTGCAACTATCCGTGCACTTACAACTATTCTTGTAAAACAAACATGTTTTTATTGGGTTATCAAAATTGCTTCCAAAACATAGTTTGAATTAATATGGTGCCTACCTGCGTATTAGTAAAATAACATATTGGCAGTTCCATATTTAAGCACCAAGTGACAAAAAGGATATAGAATTACATAAGTACCAGTTGTTAAAGTGAAGAAAAACACATGAGTTTTATAAACAATCTCCTCTGCTGAAGGTACCAGATGGAAAGCTAAGTTAGAAATACAGCAAACCCGAGTATTTGCTTTCTTTGAAAAAAACCTGCTCAAGGAGTGGGAGGTAACCTGTGAAGGCCTATATAAAAAACTATATAAAACCTACATAAAAACTCAACTAAAAACTTGGAAACGGTACGACAACGGTAATGTATCGATCCTAGAGGCAGCGCTGAGGCTCTTGAATGCTAATTGAGTGGTGGATAATGGGCAACTGTGTGTGTGTGCGTGTACACACACATCCACATTCACACACAGACCTCTGTTGACTCTGACGGTGAGAGTTCTTGGGAGGCAGAGTTTTGTTTTTCTAAGGGAGAATGCACTTAAAATATTTGGTCCAGAATCATCCCAGTCAGATTTTAAAACAGTTTACTAACTTCTCCCGTGAAATGAAAAGTTTGGTGTGACGGCAGATGAAGGACAGCCAGTTCCGAAACAGTGATTTTTGTTTCCTTTGTCACTGTGAGGTTTTTTAGCATGGCACTTTCAGCGGAGCCGATTCTGTGCTAAAAGGGAGTTGTGCGTGGGACCCGATCCTCTTCCCACAGAAATCAGTGGGAAATTTCCCCTTAGATTTCAGTGGGAGCAGAGATCTGTAAGGAGCGGCTATAGCTCTCTCATGCATTTTGTAGTTAAAAATTATTGCATCATTTTGTTTCCAGTCATGAAGCAATTTTTGTTGTGTTTACTGCTGAGTGTAAAAAAAAAAAAAATTTGTTTATATTTCCAATGTGTAACTTCTGTTTTTCCCTGACTTGCTGCAGCCTGTGTTCCTGTCCTTTCGAATAGCTGCTGGGGCAGGTAAACCTATTGCAAATGTGCACAAGTGTTGTGTCGTGCAGTGATGTGGTGGTAAATATCATTTTTTTCCTTTACGTTTACATTTTCTACATCATTTCCCCTGTGTTTATTTTTCTTTTTAAAAAAATGCCAATTCTGCAACAGGAAAAAGATGCCTACGAAATGAGAAGATTTTCCGTGAAACCACACTGTAGCAAGGAGGGGAAGGAATACGCAGTATACTGAAATACATAATCCTAACAACTGTATTGATAAATAAAGTCCCGAGTGCCACAATTTTAGACTGCTGATCGTACACTATGCTTCAGCATCTGGACTCTGTTCGAGAGAAGCCTCACATACCTCACTGTCTTGTATGTTCATGTGACATCAAGTAGAAATGTGGAATTATTTTTTATATATATGTCACTATTCTGTTGCCAAAACTCTAAGTAGACAGCAGAGTTATGTATTTTAGATTTCACAACTTTCAACTTTTAATAAGTGTTTGTCGATGTGGAAAAGCTATTTCAGCATATTATAAACTTTTAAAGGTGTCATGCCTAACATTATATATCTTTACCACTTTGGGGTTTTGTACATTGGATTGTATAGATAGAGATATTGATGGTTTTAAATGGTATTTTCTTTGTTGACCAAGGCTTATGGTTTGTGTTTTAGTTTTAGTGTTTTGTTTTTCATTTTTATAATTTTTTTCTCATGTTATTTACTATACTGCCATGTTACATGGTTTTTGAATCACACAGCAGCTGCTTTCTATACATACATATATATGTGTGTGTATATATATGTATGTATGTGTATATATACACAGATATATAAATAATTTATAAACCTGACCAAAACTTACGCTAAATATACTTTCCAATATGAATGCTTGAGAGTGCCATATCAGCAGTTAGTGTTGGAGTCTTAGCAGGTTTAGTTAAGTGTACATCAACAACCAACATTTATATAATAAAGAATATATAGCAGTGCCATCCTGGATACAGATATATATAGCGTACTATATAGCACATATATTAGCAGTTTCACTTTGTTACTCCTATAATCCCTTCTTTCTATGTAATATTAAGGATTGAATGTGAAGTTCTTAGCTAGGTTTGGGTGTAACTTTCCAGAATTTTGTAAACCGTTTTTGTCTGTCTTTTGTTACTGTTTTATGGTGCCAAGTATTCTATATTCAAACAATAACAACACGGGAGAAGAAAACAATAGTCTGCTTCAGGTAGCAACTGCATTGGACACAGACTGTATTTATACAGTGTTAAAGAAAAAAAAAGATTACTGTAAATTTTCCTGGTTAGTAGCTCAGAGCAGCCTACAGTATAATCTTGTTACCAACATTTTTCTCCCACCGCTAAATACAACATTAAAAGGTGATTAGGGAGTCTGTTGATGAAACACAAATGTATGTTTTATTGATTTAATTTAGAACACTACAGAGTTCACGGACTGCGCGATGGCATTAGAGTGATGCTGGATTCGGGTATAAATCACTACCACGGGAGGACTCGCCGTTCCCAGCCCCGCGGCCGGGTCTCGCCGAGCGCGTTGCCCGACGGGCGCCCGCGGTGTCGTTGCCGTCGGTGTCGCCGTGTCGCGTTGTGCCCGCGGCGATCGTGTCGCGAGCTCGGCGCGCGGGGACTGCCAAGGCCTGTAGAAGCGCGCGCTCCGGTTCTCAAGCAATAAAACCGATCGTGGCGAACTCGGCGCTGTC
>VZSF01005786.1:67238-81018 GCA_013398295.1 Chionis minor | reverse complement strand
CAACCCAAACCATCCTGTGTTTCCATGATCGGCGCTTCACCGCCATCAGCACCCTGCGCCAGAAATGTCCTTCCACAGGACCCCATCCCGCTGTCAGCAGGTTCCCTGGCTCCTGCTCTCCCTGAGCTTCCCAAGACTTCGCGTTTCTGCTCCTTCAGCTGGCCCCTCCAAAGTCCCACTCCTAAGCATGTGCCGCACACGCGGCTTCCCCCCACGCACCCGGGACCATTCGGAGCGAGCCAGGGAAAGCCGGCCGAGGCGGCCGCGCCGCGCGGGCTTCCCATCAGCCTCGTTAAAGTTTGGCAATGCGTTCAGCAGGCCATGCCAGCGCCGGGCACCGGGAGCTCCCGGGCACCTCCAGCCCAGGGGAGCAGCTCTCCCGGAGGTTGGCACCGCGCTCCTCCTCGGAGCATCCCCGGGCACATCCTATCTTCCCGGATTTCTTCCTGCGCTCGCCAGGGCTGAGCCAGGGACGTTTTAAGAGAGGCGGCGGTTGGCTTTGGGGCTTCCTTGGATCTTAGCTGGGCGCCGGGTCCCTTCGCTCCTGTGAGGCCACTTTGAGCCGTGGGGCTGCTCCGAGGGGCGACAGCAGGTTGTGCCCACGTGGTGCCAGGCACGACCAGGGATTGGGGCCGTCCCGCTGCCACCCGAGCCCCCCATCACCAGGGAGGGCAGGGGAGCCACGGCCACTGAGTCTCTGGCGGCTCTAATCCTCTTCCAATTTAGCTCGCTGAGCAATTAGTCTTTTTATGAATGACTTTAACGCAAGAGGCTGAATCACATTCTGACACCTCTTTTTTAGTTCAGTGCCAGGTGCCGCTGTGACATTGCCACCCTTCTCCTGTCCGGCGGCCACCCAGGGCACGGCCGGCCACCGGTCCGGGCAGCGGGAGAGGCGGCTGCGGCTCATGAGCGCCCCATCGGTCCCCTCCATCCCGTCTCCGCTCGCCAATCCCTGCCACCGCTCCCAGCACCCGTGGCTCGGATGCTCCAACTATGGATGAGCCACAGTGGGGGCACCCGCGTGGCACGAGAGGAGAAATGCTGTCCCCTGCGTCACGGGAGCCCAGTGACAAGGCAAGTCAGGGCAAGGCGGGATGGGAGCCGGATGGGTGCTCAGGCCAGCCGTGGTGGGGCTGGGAAAGGGGTGGCAGAGGGCAGGACAGCATCCTAGGGGCGAAGGCGCCGGGAACGGGGATGGTGTGGGAGATGGAGTGGAGCCGGGGTGTTCCCGGCGTAAGCAGGACACGGGCTGGTAAAAGCCACCGCAGCCTCACCCCGCTCCATCGGCCGCTGGGGACAGAGCGGGTCCAGCCCTGTCCCTTCCCACAGCACCCACACGAGACACCCGTGCCCCCGTTGTCCCCTGCCTGCCCTTGCCATGCCGTCCCCCCGCTGCGGCTCCCCAGCTCCTGCAGCCTCCCGCTCGCAGTGTTCCGAGCGGCGCTCCAAGCTGTGCTCCGGGCTCTGTCTCCCAGCCCTCCTTCGGCTCGCCCTATTTATAGCTCGAGGCTGTTTCTAGGTCAGGAGCCAGGCGCCGGCGCCCGGGGAGCCCGCCCGGGGACCGCGGGGGGCTGCGGGGACAGCACCGTGCGCCCCGCATGCCGCTCAGCTCCCGGTGCCACCGCCCCGGTCTTGGAGGATGGGCCATCGGGCTGCCGCAGGGCTCCAGGGGGCTCAGCAGGGCTCCATGGGGCTCTGTGGGGTTCAGCAAGGTTCCATGGGGCTCAGCAGGGCTCCATAGGGCTCTGGGGGGTTCCATGGAGCTCAGCAGGGCTCTGTGGAGCTCCGTGCAGCTCCGTGGGGCTCAGCAAGGCTCTGTAGGGCTCAGCAGGGCTCTGTGGGTCTCCATGGGGCTCAGCAGGGCTCCATGGGGCTCTGTGGGGCTCAGCAAGGTGCCATGGGGCTCAGCAGGGCTTCGAGGGTCTTCGCGGGGCTCACAGGGCTCCATGGGGCTCAGCAGGTCTCTGTGGGGCTCAGCAGGGCTCTGTGGAGCTCTGTGGGGCTCCATGGGGCTCAGCAAGGTCCCATGGGGCTCCATGGGGCTCAGTAAGGTTTCATGGGGCTCAGCAGGTCTCCGAGGGGCTCTGTGGGGCTCAGCAGGGCTCTGTGGGTCTCCATGGGGCTCAGCAGGGCTCTGTGGGGCTCTGTGGGGCTCCATGGGGCTCAGTAAGGTTCCGTGGGGCTCAGCAGGGCACTGAGGGTCTCCATGGGGATCGCAGGGCTCCATGGGGCTCCGTGGGACTCAGCAAGGTTCCGTGGGTCTCAGCAGGGCTTCAAAGGTCTCTGTGGGGCTCTCAGGGCTCTATGGGGCTCAGCAAGGCTCCGTGGGGCTCCATGGGGTTCCGTGGGGCAGACTGGCACTTCACCAGCACGTGGGTCCCCCGCAGCTTGAACACTGGTAACACGCACAGCGCCGGCCAGCGTTTGCATCGAGCTCCTGGGCTTCAAAGCGCTTAGAGAATATTAATAACTAATTAAGATTAGGGGGATGAAAGGAGCCGGATCAAACATGTTTCTCACCTAGCTCCATCCCAAACCAGGCGACGAGCCCATGGCTCCCCAAGGGACCAGGAATGCCCCCCGGGGAAATATCCTGGTTCGTGCCATGGGGGATGCGCTCAGGCAGGGCGGGCGGCCAGGAAATGACCTGAAAAGCCCCAAATATTTCTAGCGAGCCCAGTCCCCTCCACATTCAGCTAGAAGGTCGCTCGTCCCTTCGCCATCGCTTGATCCCCCCCACCGGCGGAGTGGGAGCACGTGGGTCGGGGTGCCACGGCCACCTGCAGCCTGTCACGCTCCAGTGACATGAGCTAAAACCTGCCTTAAGATGCTGGCAGGGATGCTGGGAAGGAGCAGGCGAGGAGGGAAGGAGGGAGGGCGAAGCGGGAGCGGAGCACGCCGGGAGCTGCAAGCAACCAGCGGCGTCTCCCAGCTGGTTTTTGGATGTTTTCCTTCCCTCCCCGGAGCATCCACCCGGCTCCGAAACCTCCTGCCCTGTCCCTGTGGTTAGGCCAGCATGGCTGCTGGCTGCCGGCACCGGTGTCACCTTCTCTGCCGGCCGGCCATCCCGCGCGGCCAGGGCTGCTCCGCATCTCCAGCCCGGGGTGCGGGACCCGTGTTGGGGGGTGCTGGCTGCCCCCTCGGTCCCTGGGGACAGCGCCCGGCCAGGGCGATTTCCATTGGGAAAGCTGGTTCCTGCAGTGCTGGGGCGGGGGGCGAAGTGCCCCCCAACTCGGCGGTGTCCCCTGCCAATACCCCTTGCTGCGGCTGCCGGGATGAGATTCCCGGCGGCTGCTCTCAAGGTCAGGGAGGAGACGCAGCCGGCGGCACCGTGGGGCACAATCCGCAGCTCAGCTGCGTGGCGGGGACACGCCGAGCTGCTGCCAGCGACCTTGGGGGTCCCGCAGCCCCAGCCCCTGCTCCTGGGGGGCAGAAGGTGGGCCCAAACCAGCTGGGGGGGGGTCACAGCATCCCGCACGCTGGCCCCCCTGGCACAGGCTGGGTTAGGACCTGCAGCACCATCTGCCTGCAGCCACTCGCAGGGAGCTTGGATGTGGTGTTGACTCTGGAGCGTAATGATGGCTGAACGCTACTGGCTTGAAAGGCAACAGAATGGTTTTCTTTTGATTGGGTTTCTTCCGAAAAGAAGCAGAGGGGGTTTCTTCATGGGGGGAGGTGGGATTTGGGGGTGTAGCGGGGTCATGGCACTGTCCTGCTCCCACCCCCATCTGGGTCTGAAGCTGCAGGTGCTGGCTGAATCGCTGCCTGGGGCTGTGGCACAGCCGTGCCTGCAGCTCCCGCTTCCAGCATTTCCCATCCCATCACCAACCGGGGCTAAAGCAGGGAGCGGGACTGAACTGGGAGCACGGGGAGAGCCACCGGGCCTGCCCCAGCACTCTGGCACCCCGGCCAGCCTGGAAACCGTCCGGCACTGCACACCCGTCGGCCGCCTCCGCTCGCAGCCCGTTCTCCTGGCACCATCTAGCGAGGCTGCGGGGACAGACACGCTGCCTCCGGCACCCACGTGCGTGGGCCCACGTGGTCCCTCCGGCTCAGGGTGACAGGTCCAGGGACGGGCGGTGGGTCGGTGGCAGAGCGGAGACCACTCCATGGGTCCCTCTGCCGGCACCGCCTCCCCCCCCTCCTTCCTTCCCCCAGTGGGAGCCCACCCCAGTAGCTGCTGTGCTGGCAGTGGCAGGCAATGACAGCCCTGTCCCCACGGGATGGTGGCAGGCCCAGGGAAAAGCTGTTAGGGACACACTGGTGACAACTGGGGGGGGAGAGGGGTTTCAGGGACGAGGAGTCCCCCCAGCACAGAAGCAGGGCAGGAGAGGGAGAGGTCTCTGGGGACAAGCCACAAGTGTCCCTGCTTCGCTGTGCCCCATGCAGGGAGGGGTGGTCCCCGCGGCTACCACGCAGGATCCCGGGCCACCACGCTGTCACTCTGGGTGCTCCCCTCAGCAGCTGAGAATGCCAAACTCATGCCACCTGTGGTCCAGCACAGGCTGGGTGCTGCTGGCCGGCTCCCACCCCAGCCGGGGCTGTAAGATGGGAGCCGCGGGGATGCTCCGCGCCCCTCTCCGGCCAGCAGCACCCACACCCGAGGTCCCTCTCCCACTGCCGGTGCCACCCTGCCTCCCGCCACCTTCCCAGCCAGCGCCGAGCTGGTGGGACACGACACCTGGGAATCGAGGCTCCAAAAAAACGTGATTTACACCAAAACAAATCCCACGGCTTCTTGCACACTGGGAGGAAAGACAGACTGCCTGGACTGGCACGTGCCCACAGCCCAGCCGATAGCCCTGCTGGCCACCAGCCCGGCACCACCACCCCCCCAGACCTTGCCGGTGCCCATGGTGGGGTCCCAGCCGCGGCAGGGTGGGAGCTTTGCCCCGGCGATGGCGGTGCAGGATGGGAGCTGGTGGTGGCTCGGTGCCACGGAGGAGCAGTTGGGCACAACATGTGCCGGCGTTCACACCTCGCATCCCTGCTGGCTGCCTGGCTAATTCCGGCACCGGCACATTTGCCTTGGCTGCCGCTCAGCAGCACGGATGGGAGAGGAGCTTTCGGGGAGGGGGGATAGGCGAGCACCGGTGCCGAGAGGGTCAGGCCGTGGGGACCCTCATGTCCCTCCTCGGGGACCCCCTATCCACCCCGTCGCCCTGACCCCCAGCCAGCCCCTGCTCCAGGGCTGGCAGCAAGTCCCTGGGAGCAGAGTCCGCCCAGGGACTGTGTCCAGGTGAGCAGGAGCGGGTGGGACGGCTCCAGGATGGTGTTCCAGTGTTTGCACACCACTGCCAACAGCCCCGCTCCCATGGGCACAGTGGCACTGCTTGGCACGGCACGGGACACCCCCCCTGTGCCCTGGAGAGCTGCTGCCGAGGAAGCCCATGCTGGATGTGCACACGTGCTGTGCACGCAACCTCTCCCTGGCACGGCACAGCACGGCACGGCACACTGCCGGGCCACGGTCTCCTCCAGCCAGGATGCGCCTGCTCCAAGGGAAACTTCGGCACGGCCAAGGCAGGCAGCTCTCACGCCAGGCATCATCCCCCAGCCCGGCTCAGTGCCGTGCTCCCATGCCCGTCACGGCATGGCGACATGTCCCCTCCGTCGGCGTACCGCCCGGTCGGCCACCGCGGCACTGACCTGTGCAGGTGCAGGGGCTGCAGCTCCTCTTTCTGGAAGCAGATGAAGCAGAAGGAATCCATCGCTCGGCTCTGGCGGCCGCTGTGCCTGGGCGAGGGGGACCACAGGCCAGGCAGCGCCGGAGGCGTGTTGGCATCTTCCTCCTCTTCGCCAGTGCAGCCGGCGGCTGGAGACTCACGCTCGCCCGCACAGAGCCATGGTGTTGGGGGTCCCGTCACCAAACCCGGCTGAATGCCGGGGCTGGTCTCTCACCGCGCACGGAGGCAGTGCCAGGCTGTGCCGTGTCCCACGTCGCCCTCGCTCCGGGGCTGGCGATGCCCAACGCCACCCTGGCACCCATGGCGCAGCCCTGCCGGAGGCAGCGCCGGTCCTCAGGGGGTGCGAGCAGGGACCTGGGGTGGCATTGCCCAAGCCAAGGTGTCCCTCAGGGCAGGATGAGGCCCCGGCCGAGACTTGCGGTGCTTCAGGGGCCAGCGGAAGCAACTGCCCCTCTGTGACACCCAGCGCCCATGTGGCACCAGACGGCGGCAGGCGCAGAGGATGGCCCCCACGGCACTGACAGGGAAAGTGTCCCCTGCACAGGGGCTTGCAGCAGGTGGGATCCAGCAGGTTCCGGCGGGATCCGGCAGGCAGGCGGCCGGAGGAAAGTTGTGTGGTCGGCGAGCTGCGGCTCGGCAGGGCTCGGGGCTCGTCTCACCGGCAGAGCAGCCTGGCTCTGACAGCTAAACCGGCGTGCGAGTATTAATAGCTCCAGATTCATGCGGCGAGGCTGGGAAGTTAACTCCTCGGCTGCCGCCGCCGGCCCTGCCCAGGCTCCAGCCGCGCTCTCCTGGCTCTGGGCTGCTGCCTCAGGGCTCGCCAGCACTGCAGCTGAGACCTGGCAAACTCAGCCCATCTTCTCAGCGCTCCGGGGGTCACCAAGAGACCCCTGCTCTGTCCCCCGGTGCCTCATCCTCCTCCTTCCCCAGGCTCTGCCCTGGCCAGCCCACGGCACAGGGCACATGGCACAACCAGGGAGGGGACTTTGGCTCAGCCTGGGTGCCCATGGGTGCCCAACGGTGGGGGAGAAGGTGTCCTGGGAGCCATTCCTGGGGGGCTGCTCCCCACTGCACGGCCGGGAATGGTGGGCACAGCAGGTGACAGCATGCCAGTCCCGGCTGCACACGGCAGGAGCATCATGGTGCTCCATGATGGGTGTCCCTGCCCCACAATGGGTGTCCCTGCCCCACAAGCGGCATCTTTGCCCCACGAGTGGCATCTTTGCCCTACAAGGGGTGGCTCTGTGTCAGGGCAGCCATGCCAGCAATGTCCGGCTACTCCCGGGGGACAAGCCAGGCCACCTCGGGGACAGCACGCTGGGTCAGGAGACCCCTCACTCACGTGGCCACCTCCCCTCACGGAGCAGCTCTGGAGTTGTGTCATTCTCCATCTGTTGGGACCAGCTCCGGGAGCAGTGTGGGCCCCCCATGTGCCAGAGCCCCAGAGCTGGGCCAGACCCTTGCCCCAGTCTGTGCTTGATGCCCTGGGGCAGAAGCAGAGGACATGGAGAGGCTTCCCAGCCTGGCCACCGGCTTCGTCATCTCTCGCCATGAATTATTCAGTGCGTGGCTCTGCTTGCAGTGCATCTGCTCCGGCCACACCCCCTCTAATGGCAAAAATCGATGGCTTTTTAATTTCTCCTGGCCAGAGAGCTCCCGTCTGTGCCGCTTGAGGGTCCCATCCTCGCTGCAGAGCTGCCCCAGGAGAAAGGGGAACCAACCCAGAGGGTGGTTTATCCCGAACTCATTTCCATCGTCTCCTTCCAGGCGTCTAGAAGAGTACTGGGCTAGATGGTCCCACACTTGAGGTTGTGTGGTGGGATTCAGCCACCCTGTGCTGGTCCTGATCTGGGATGGGGGCTGGAGCTCAGCAAAGACCCTCCAGCCCCAGTGCCAAGTCCTTGGAGCTGCCTCCGGTGCCTGTGGCCGGCGGGGATGGGGCAGACGTGTCCCCCGGGGGTGCAGGGGGAAGAAGCCCGGCTGGCTGTGCCCTCCTGCCCTAGTGGTGGGTGTGCTGACACGGGGGGCTGCCTGGAGCGGGTGTACCCGTGTGCGTGGCTGGGATGGGGGCATGTCCACGTGCCCAGCTGAGCTCAGCGCACACGCATGTGCACAGCCGTGCCGGGCAAGCACACGTTGCCCAAGGCCAGGAGTGGCAGGATCTTCGTGATTCAGAGCAGGGCTCATCCTCCAGCCATCCCCTTCCATCAGCTCTTTCAAGACGGAGCATTTCTCCTGCCGTTAATTAGGGTCTTTTACCCCATCCCGTCCCGTCAAGGGCTCGTGTTCTTCTTGGACCTGCCCGTGGCGAGCGGAGCTCACCCGCAGGGTGCTTGCTGGAGACCCACGGCAAAGAGGGGCTGAGGGTCGGCTTGTGCTGTGGGGTGGGGAGAGCGGGTCCCCTTGGTGGTCGTTGCACCAAGGGAGCCATGGGGCAGCAGAAACCCCCTCGGGAGCAGCAGCGTTGGGCTGTGCCTACAAGCAGAGCTCGCCCTTCACTGGTTTCCTACCTACACTGGGGGCATCGGCAGGGGCGCGGGCCACCGGTGGGTGGTGAGGGTCGGGCACCGCTCCTGCAGGGCGCAGGGGACCGTAGGGGTGGGCAACAGGATGGTTGCCTATCCCAGAAGTGATGTGGGAGGAGATGGGGTTGAAAGCAGGCCAGGTGCTGGTCATGGGGTGGCCGCGCTGGCTGGGCTGACGGGGGCTCGGCACCATCTTGTCACCCCCTGCCAATGTGGGGAGCCAGCAGGGACAGCTATCCAGGACGATGGGGCAGAGCGGGGTGTTTGCAGTGATGCTGCTGCCGCGCTTGTCCTTGGGAATTGGGAGAAGCGTCAGCATCCTGCAGGCATCAGGCCGCGGGGGAGCCCCTCTCCTGCCCACGGGGTGCAGGGGGTACCCCCCGCCACAGCCACAGTCCCACAGTCCCTCAGGTCCCCTGGGTGCGGCGCCAGGGCCCTGGCAGCCACCCAGGCACCCACTCACCAGGAACACGCTGCAAGGAGCAACAAAAAAATGTTAAAATTTAATGCCTCGGCTAATGGGCCGAGCGGAGAGGAGCAGAAACCCGGAGAAAAAGGGCTGCTCACCCACGGAAGGGAAGAAGCAACTGTGCCCAGCCCCACGGAGCCCCTAATTGCTTCTGGCTTCACAGGCCCCTCCATCCCACGCTTCCTGGAAGAAGGGGAGACCGAGCCGGTCCCTGGCGGCACCTGGCTGATGGGACCCCGCTCCCCCTCGATAAAAGCCCATTAGCTGCCTTCCAGCGCCTGCCAACCTGTGGGACCGAGCGGCCGGTCACAGATCCGCGTGGATCCTGGTAGATGCCCCACAGGAGCTCGTGGTGGGTGATGCGCACCCCCTGGTGGGACCTTGCCCAAGGGAGCCTGAGCTCCACCAGCCTCTTCCGCCTCCACCTGTACCTCTGCCAGTCCCCTTCCAAAGTCGCAGGCGGCTGAGAAGAGGGAGAGGTGCAGAAGGGCAGGTCGGGACATCTTGTTGCGTTGCCCAGGGGGTTTTTTGAAGTCTAGGAAGATGGCAGGGACAGACTCCGAACTTTGTGTAGGTTTAGAAAAAAGCCACAACGTGAAACTAGTCCTTTCTCCCTTGCCTGGGACGGAAGTGGAGTCTCTTATCAGGGAGTGAGCTGGCTCCTCTTGCTCTTTCCTTCCCCAGACCAACTCACCTGCCTCCCCCAGGTCTGAGGCTGTTCGAAGGGGTGATTTGGACACTGGGATGAGCTCCCAGGCCTCCCCTTCAAAGGCAGACGGAATGCCAAACCTGCAAACCCCATGTGAAGTGTGCTCTTGCCCGCACTCCCCTCTTGCCAGCTCATTTGGGCACCTCCTGTCGTGTCGCAGTCACCCTGGTCCTGTGGGCTGGTTTTGTCCCAGCCTAAAGCAGCTGCCCTTCAGTGGGAACTGGGAAAGCCATCTGTCGTGTCGGAGAATTGCTGAGGTTGGAAGGGACCTTTAAGATCCCAGTGACATAATCACAGAATCATAGAAATCATAGAATCATAGAATCATAGAATCACTTGGGTTGGAAGAGACCTTCAAGATCATCGAGTCCAACCATAAACCTACACTGCCAAAACCACCCCTAACCCATGTCCCTCAGCACCACGTCTGCCCGGCTTTTAAATACCTCCAGGGACGGCGATTCCACCACCTCCCTGGGCAGCCTGTGCCAATACTTGATAACCCTTTTGGTCAAGAAGTTTTTCCTAATCTCCAACCTAAACCTCCCCTGGCCCAACTTGAGGCCATTTCCTCTTGTCCTATCGCTTGTTCCTTGGGAGAAGAGATTGACCCCCACCTGGCTATAACCTCCTTTCAGGGAGCTGTAGAGACTGATAAGGTCTCCCCTCAACCTTCTCTTCTCCTGGCTAAACAATCCCAACTCCCTCAGCCGCTCCTCATAAGACTTGTTCTCCAGACCCCTCACCAGCTCCGTTGCCCTTCTCTGGACACGCTCCAGCACCTCAATGTCTCTCCTGTACTGTGGTGCCCAAAACTAACACAGCACTCGAGCTGCGGCCTCACCAGTGCTGAGTACAGGGGCACAGTCACTGCCCTGCTCCTGCTGGTCACACTGTTCTTGATACAGGCCAAGATGCCATTGGCCTTCTTGGCCACCTGGGCACACGCTGGCTCGTGTTCAGCTGACTGTCGACCGGGACCCCCAGATCCCTTTTTGCCAGGCAGTTTCCAGCCGCTCCTCCCCAATCGGCGTGCCAAAAATGCAGCACCCCAGAAGCCACATCGTCACAGACGAACCCCACCGGGGTGCAGAGGAGGAAGGACACCCGTTGTGGAGAGAGGTGTCTCGGGAGAGCCCCTTGCCCCCCACAGCTGGTGTTTTTTTTTTAAATTAATTACACACATTTGTCCTTTCCACAGGTATTTGCACTCAGGGCCTTTACCTGCTGTATGTTTTATAGCTTGCTAAATAAGCAAACTCATTTCCAAGGCAGTTATGAGGCACAGGGAGGGGTTGGGGTTGGCTGCACGAAACTTCCCCTTGCATTTCCCGGCGGCTTTACCTTATTTATAAAATACGCTTTAACCCTTTTCATCAAATTACTTTATATTAGGCGGCAGGGCAGCAAGATGCTCATTCATGCGGCGCATTCGGGACGAGTTACAGCTCAGTTTGCGACAGGAGCAATAAAAGGAGGCGGAAACAGACCCGCGGCTGGATGCGAAGTGAGGCGAAGGCTGGCGTGAGGCTCAGCCTGACCCCGGAGGCACCACCCAAACTCCGCCAAACGGGCGTAAAGCAATTAAATGCGGTGGATATTTGCATGTGTGCTTGAACGGGCTGGTATCAAGGCTGGAGGCTTTGATAAGAGGGCTTCAAATCACGTTCCAGGGTGTTTCAGTGCGTGCTTACAAAAAAAGAGGGATACCGCGTGCAGTAACGAGTGATCTTCACAAATTCTGTTCCCTTGGTCTCCCAGTGCAGCCATTCAGCTCCACTGTATTTCCCTTTCTTCCATTTTTTTTTTTAAACATAAAGTTACCAAAAAAACCCCCAAACAACCAACCACAAAAAAAAAATAAAAAATTAAAAGTTTGATGGCTTCTCCCACCTCTGGGCTGATTCAGGCTTAGTCTGAGCCTTGCTGCCTCCCTCCTCCTTACACTCCAGTGATGCTGGCGGCAGCCTCCATCCTTGCATCCCGTTTTCTGCCGGATCACCACCACCATCAGGTCCCAGCCGGGGCTGCGTGAGACCCCTGTTGCGGCCACAGCAGTGCCAGGCACGGGGACGCCGTCCTTGGCCGCGGGGCAGATGAGTCTAAAGCCGGGACGAAGGCTAGCAGAGCTCAGCGGTCACTGCCAGCCCCAAAATTCCGTGCTAAAAGCTGCCGCCAAACCCCTCCCTTGGGTTTGGAAATAGGAGTAGAGGAGAAAAGCGCCCCCGTAGGGATCCAGCAGTTTGGTGGAAGGTTCCTCTTCTTTCTTTTGGTCCCCACCACCTTGCCCTGTGCCTGCAGCATGCCAGATCCCTCCTGCCCCAATCCAGGGAGACGGAGACGCTTCTGTTTTGGACATTTCCCCCTTCCCCCGCAAAAAAAACCAAAAACACCAAACCCACCCCAAAAACTGCAGCGGTGGAAGCAGATCTCCATGGCTTCAGAGACGAGGTGTGCATGGCTCAGCAGATCTGTGTCCGGCAGCTGGTTTTCCCCTGGCTGGCAATGTGCGCCTCGGAGCACGTGTCGACGAACAACTCCACTGGAATAACAAACAGCGATAATAAGATTATCCTTTTAATAGTCGCCATGGTAACCTGCCCTCTGCTAGTGCAGCTGTAATGTCTTGATGTAACCGTTGCTGGGGTGGCGTCTCAAGGAGGTTCCAGCCTCTGTTAAACACACGGGCGGGCACAGGACGGAGTTTGCCTCGGCCTGGCGTTTTGGAAAGATTGGAGGGGTTTTGGAGACATTGGGGACATTTTGGAAAAGTTGGAGAGGTTTTGGAGATGTTGGGGACATTTTGGAAAGGTTGGAGAGGTTTTGGAGATGTTGGAGAAGTTTTGGAAAGGTTGGAGGGGTTTTGAAGATGTTGGGGAGATCTGGGAGGTGTTGGAGCAGGTTTGGAGGTGTCAGAAGTGTTTTGGAGGTGTCAGAAGGGTTTTGGGTTTTGGAAAGTTTGAAGAGGTCTTGGAAAGGTTGGAGAGGTTTTGGAGATGTTTAGGAGCTTTTGGAGGTGTTGGATGGGTTTGAAGATGTTGGAGTGGTTTTGGAGGCGTTAGAGGGGTTTTGGAGGTGTTGGAAATGTTGGAGGAACATTGGAGATGTTCTGGAGATGTTGGAGGGGTTTTGGAGATGGTGGAGGGGTTTTGGAGGTGTTGGGGAGGTTCTGAAGATGTTGGATGAGTTTTGGAGAGGCTGGGGGGGGGTGTTGGAGGGCTTGGAGGGGTTTTGGAGGTGTTGGGGAGGTTCTGAAGATGTTGAATGAGTTTTGGGGGTGTTGAAGGGGTTTTGGAGGTGTTGGAGCAGTAGGTTTTGGAGATGGTGCTCTTCCTGGGGTTCCATACGGTAATTCCTCAGCATGTGGCAGCAAACAGACATTATCTCCTGTGCGGCCAGGCAGCGTCTGCTGGGCTGCAAGCTGCACGACTCCTCCTTGGTGAGTTTTTATCCGCCTGCGCGGCCCAGGAACAGCCTTTCCACCCAGAGGGAAAGGCCGATGGGGGCGAGCAGGACGGAAGCTCCTGCAGTCAGTGCTCCGATGGAGAGTGTGGAAGGAAATCTGCTATGGAAAAGACACAGGACTGCTCAACCATAATCTTCTCGCGGAGCCTCGTGGTTAGTTATACCCCCACGGAGGGTTTATTTTCCTCCCTCTCGTGTTTTGTTTAATCCTCTAATGTAACTGCAAGCATTTGCAATATCCCCCGACGTACATTGTCCCCTCTAAAGCCTATTAAGCCGCCAGTTTCACCAATCTCTCGTAACGGTGGATGCCACTGGAGAATTTGGGGAATGTAAGAAGTGTTTTGATCTGTATTAGCTTGGCTGCTTTGGCGCTGTGGTCGGTCCGGGCTCCTCGATTTTGCCAGGCAGTGGTTAGGGGGTGAATTGTCAAAAAAAAAATTAAAAAAGAATTTTCTTCAATTCGCCTTCTGTTCTGGATCTCACTGTTAATGTCTTTGGAAAATGGCATTGGAAAAACAAGGGCCGCAAAGGGCAAGTTAAAACTGTGGATTGGGAATAGAATCACAGAATGGTTTAGGATGGAAGGGAACTTAAAAGACCATCCAGTCAGACCCCCTGCCCTGGGCAGGGACACCTCCCACCACACCAGCTTGCTCCAAGCCCCATCCAACCTGGCCTGGAACCTCCAGGGATGGGGCAGCCACAGCTTCTCTGGGCAACCCCGGCCAGGGGCTCACCACCCTCACAGCCAGCAATTTCTGCCCAATATCCCATCTCAATCTCCCCTCTGCCAGTTTGAAACCGTCACCCCTCGTCCTATGGCTCCACTCCCTCATCCAGAGTCCCTCCCCAGCTTTCCTGGAGCCCCTTTCAGACACTGGCAGGGGCTGGAAGGTCTCCCCGGAGCCTTCTCTTCTCC
>VZSF01005786.1:16949-66603 GCA_013398295.1 Chionis minor | reverse complement strand
GGCCGCCGCCGGCCATGACATGAGCGGAGCGCGGCGCCCTGCCTAGAGCCGCCCCGCGGGAGCCGCCGGCAGCCATGGTGAGTTCGGGCCCCGACCCCGGGGGGGTCGGGGGGGCGGGCTCCGGTGGGGCCTGCGGGCCGGGCCGGGCCCGCCAGCCCTCAGGGCCTGCCCCCGGTAAGGGCAGCGGGAGGCCCGGGGCCTGCTGAGGGGAACCGCCTGGGCAGCGGCCCGGCCGCGGCCTGCGGGTGCTCGGAGCGGCCTTGGCCCTCGGAGCCGCCGGGAAAATACAGTTTAAAAAGCTGCCGAGGTGGAAGTTCTGCCTGGGGGCGTTTGTGCGGGGGGGCGTCGAGAATCGGAGGGTTTCTCCAGGGCCGGCGTGCGGGCCTGCCCCGTTGGCCGCCGGTTTAGCCTGGGATAAGCAGCCGGAGTGCCCCGGGTTCCCTCCTGCATGGAGCGGTGTTGAATTCTACGGCAAATCCTGGTCTCCAGACGCCTTCCTGCAGTAGCGGCAGCCATGGCTGCGTGCAATCCTCCTGAGAGCTGAGATACGGCATGCTTTGATTTGCACAATCTCTTTGTTTTTTTATTATATTTTTTTGTCCCCTCGCCAAGCAGCAAGAGAAGACATCTTTAATCCAGTGGCTGCGCGCATGGTCGGGGCTTGCAGGGCTGGTAGGTGGAAATCTGTCTCCAAGGGATGGTGGTGGTGCTCACCGTCGCCGTACCAAGCGCTGGCAGTGGGTGTGCGAAGTAACTACTGCTGGTCTTAGTTTTTCCCTCGTTCTACCTGCAGGGAAATCTTATATCCCCAAATTTATTGGCTCGACAAAGGGAGGCCACAAACACGTACTTTGCAGTCGATCTGTAAGTAGAGAGGTGTGTTTGGCAGCCCAGGATCTGCTCGTGAATATCTGCCTCCTGTCCTGTCTCACCCAGAAGGTCCCGCTGGGCGAGAGCAGTAGTTACTGATGTAGTTCTCAACCGCTTTCTTGTTTAAGCTGTCTCGGATAACCTAGGCTCAGGCTTTGCGCTCCTTTTCTTGAGGAAGTTGGGATCTTGGTTTGCAGTTGTGAATTTCTTCACCCAAGAAGAGCCAAAATAATCGCATCCGCACACTGTTTGTGGCGTTCCTGGTACTGTCTGTTGCTCGTTTATTGAAACCTTGCTGTCTGTAGCCTGTTTAAATTGAATTTCCTTTGTCCCTTTGAGAGGCTTTGCCGCTCCGTACGGCGTCTGCCGGGGTAGGATATGGTCTCCTCGATAAACACCCGTAGCAGCGTGCTGCCGCTGGGTCTGCAGGCCTGAGGGAGGTACCTGCCTGCTCAGGATGGATTCCCGCCTCGGCCTGCTGCACGGAAGATGTTGCAGGTCTTTCGGAATTTAGCTTCAGCCAAAGGGTGATACTCCTGAGGTGAATACACCCTTCCAGTTGAGGAAGATGAATAAATACCAGGGTTGAGTTTGGAGAATTTGGTAGACCGATCGTGTATAACAAACTGTAGCTATGCACGTGGGGAAAAGGTTACAGAGTTTTGGGCTACAGGGTGTGTACACTAATAATTGCAGGTGGCGAAAGGACTTCTTAATTCTTTCCTTGCCTTCATCCAGATGCACAAGGCTGCTGAATTACACTTTTTTTTTTTTTTCCCTTTTTTTCCTTGAACATCCAATATTTCAGTTCAGCTACGAGCCAAGTACTGGCTTTGGGAGTTGAGAAGCAGTCATCGGGCGATACTGCAGAATTTACTGTTGTAATTCTTCATGTGAGTAGTGTGCAAGATTTTCCTTACGTTCCCATTTCCTTGGAGCTTACAGATGGGCATGTTCTGCTGTTAGTGTTCCTTCCTTCCCGGAAACAGTTGGAAAAGTGTGAAGATGAGGTGCTATGAGGCATACTGGCAACAAATAAGGCGTAATTAAACTCTGCTGTCAAAAACACAGGCTTGTGGAAGCAGGTTTGATTAGCTGAAGTGGAATTGGGTTGATATGGAAGGGAGTAAGCAATGGGAGCGGTAATGAGTTAGAGCTTGATTACCTGGGGAGGAACGTTGAGAACAAATTGTGAAGCTGGAGCACCCGGCGAAGGCAGGAGGGGAAACCAGCCATGTGCAGTGTGCTCAGAAACCGTGTGTGTGTTGTAGAATGGGTGCCAGTTCAGCGTGCTGAGATGCCACTCATGGCTCAAAAATCTTAACACCGCCATTAAAAACGCTGTTTAGCTTCGCGGGAAGCTTGAATCATTCTTTTGCTTTCTGAGGTATTTGTAAAGAGCAGCCTTGCCGTGTCACGCTTTCTGGTCATCGCACCATGTGTGGTGGTGATTACATGCCTGTGGTGCGTCTGCTAAATAGTTCTTGTATGTACCCAGTTTCTGCCTCTGTGAAAAAGGTGTGTGTCAACGCTGATGTCGTGATATCTTTGTAGGGAAAAGAGGATATTGCAAAATATGGGCTTCTCAAGTGGATTTCTGTGCACTTAACCTCTAAACACAGAGTAACTAGCTCCAGTTTCTGCTCAGGTGGCACTCTTGAAGCTTTTATCTTCTTTAATCGAGCAGAAAGTATTAACGTGGTTTCCTAGTCAACTTTTAGGATCCTTTTAGATGATCTTAGTGAACAGCTTCAAAATAAATATGGCTTGTGGATCTAGTCCTTGAATGCCTTTGTGTTTTGCATCCAGTTAAGCTAGGTATTTGTCTCATCGCTCGTTCTTTCACCTTTTTTCTGTTCCCCCTAGCAAAGATGAACCGTCTCTGAAGCCGTCAGAGCTCAGTGATGATCTCCTGAGCATACCGGTCCATTTGAAACTCCTGTGTGAGGTTGGAAGTCAGGTGATGACCTCCTAGTGAATGCAATCTTTGGTTATCTGGGATGCGTATCCTGCCAGCCACTATGAGAACAGCTTAGGAAAAGGGACTTCTTCCAGGAAACGCTATTGTGTTAGGTGTCGAGTTTAAAGACGTCGTACAGAGTCAGCCCCTCAGTCAGAGAACTGCAAACACGCTTCTGAAACACGTTGGGTGTCGTTACAAAACAAGTCACACTTCTTTCAGGTTATCGATAGGGCTCATAAGCCTGTGGCAAAGTGGGAAGCAGGCTGTCGAAGTCGCAGCGGCAGATCCAAAGAAGCTCGTGTCCCTGTTCTGCGTGCAGCAAATATAGCTTGCAAAAATGGAAGTAGGCAGTGGGTGTGTGTAGCTTGAGTCTTTCTAAGTTTCCCACAGCGGCATCCTAGCTTTTATAGCCCCTATTGTCACCTTCCGATTTTTTTTTTTAGCTGTCATTTTCTTACGCTTAAAGCTTCCTTTGGAGACCTGATGCTGGTTTAAGCCTTCCCTTTGCTAAGGAATAAAGTATGTCTGGATTGCAGCGTATCTAGCCAGGTAATGCTGGTGAGCCCTAGGTTATTCTGGCACCCTTGGTTGCCAAGGAGCTTGCTGCTGAATTACCAAAATAGCTCACATTTATTATGTATGTCAAGCGTAGCTGAGCTGATGGCCCTGAAGCTGGGTGAGGTCTGTGAGCTGTGAACCAGTCCTGCGCTTTTGGGACCATTCCTGATGTCTAGTGTGCAGGTGGCTGAGGATGTTGTTGCGCAGGAGGCGGCGGCAGCAGCTCCTTGCTCTTGCCGAAACCCTCTGCCTGGGTGTCCCATCGCGCTAGAGACACTTAAATCGTGTTTGGGCTGCCACTGCCTGGTCCTGAAGCAGGTGAGCGATGGGGATGTCCTGCCACGGCAAGAGATGGAGAAGATGGTAACGCTGAACCTGCTGCCGGTGCTGTGGAAGGCAGGAAGCGCTCGCGTTGGGTGAGGTGGCCTCTGCTTGACGGAGGTTTTTGAGACCAAGAGGAGCTGGAGCGTGTCTTCCCCTCCCCCAGAAGGCGCTTGCTCCCACAATGCCGGCTGATGTGCGGCAGCAAAACTAGACCGCTGTGGTGTAGTCTGAAGGTTCTGTCAGCTTTCTGTATATCCCCTTCAAGTACGTAGTTTAAAAACAAAAGTGAACCCTTTTTAAAGCCATTCTGACTCGCTCTACTGAGTAGAGAAACCAGAGAACAGGAACTCTGAAGTTCTAGCCTCAACTCCAACATCTGGCTTCCTTTTTTGGCCTTCAGGTCACGTAACTTTCTGTGCCCCTTTATTTATCCCTGCTTTATTCAATCATGAAATGGGAGCTCAGACTTAATGCCGGTGAACTGTTTCCACTATTTCCTAGTTCTGCAGCAAAGCCTGTGCAGCTGTGGAGTGATCCCGACTGGCTGCAACAACCCTGGGTGAAGCCTGGACCTCCATGTCCCTTGTGACAGGGTTAGAAGAAAAGGACATCGGAACGGAGTTTGTAGCCAGAAAGCTGGTCTCGAGCCTGGCTGTTAAGGATGCTTCCCCCAGAATGAAAGCTTTTTCTCTGAAGGAAATGGCTAATTTAGCTGAATGGTTAGACATAATACCTTTCAGGATTTGTAATAATTCCAATATGTATGCCGTATTTCAAAGACCTGAGTAGCTCAACGTAGGCTGCGCTGTCTCCTGTCGGACTAGAAGGTATATTAAGGCAAAATTGTTGAGCCTCAAGGTCTGCTCAACTGGCTTGAAAAGCCTCTTTCCACTGGGCTAGGAAAGGAAGGCCAGGAAGAGCCTCTTTCCACTAGGTGATGATCATGGCGATCCACTCGGAGGTGAGCGTCAGTGGTTGCCGTTATTTTAGTAGAAAAGCATCCAAACCTGGCCTGTACGACTAAGCTCCTGCAGCGGGGTTCAGCGCTGTGAAGACTGTGCGAATAGCAGAAAGGCTCCAAGGAATTTGTGTTCTGTTTGGTTATTTTTAAATGCACGTTGTTGGGTGTTGCCATTTAGATCAGGGTGAAGGAGCTGCTATTATTGTTATTGTGTTTCTTAACGGGTGTTAGTATATGCAAAATAGGGGAAAAAAAAAGTAGCTTTTAGGTGTATAGGCTGATACCTGTCTGGTAGAATGTGTCCTAAAATCCTTCCAAATCATTATCCTTTATTAATCAGCAGATATTTACCGTTAGTACCTTTATTTGTATTTGGGTCACTGCTGCCTTGGCCTTCTCTGCATCCAAGGTGTTAACATGGCAATCTTCTCCTGTCGGAGGAAAAAAATTAAGGTGTTTGCCAGCTTTGTTGTGTCAAAATGAAATACTTAGGGTAGCATTTGTAGAGGTAAAGTGTGTGGCGTGTGCCTGTGCTTTTGTGAAGGTATGTTTGTTCCAACAAAAGCGTGAATATTAAGAGTTTGGTAGAGGAAAAGCAATTGGCTTTTTTTCCTCTGCTGCTGGTGATGTTCAAGAAGTTGCTTACTCCTCCCGCCAGCCCCTGGGGTTTATTTCTGTGGGGGGAAAGGGAGAGGGTCCCCTGGTCAGAGCCTCTGTCCTCCGGAGGGTCGGGAATGATGCAGCTTCTCCGAGCCTGGGCTCAGGAGCACCTACAGTTCAGGAAAGGTGTTTCTGCTGTGAAGCGACTCTTTTCCATTCTTACACATGGTTTTATTCCTTTCTTTATCCACGTTTCATCATACAGTCATGATAGGAAGCTTTCGCTCCACCTGAACTGTTTCGGGCTCTTTTAGCAACATAACAAATTCCTTAATGTTTTCCCCCCTCGTCTTCCCTGATCCCTCTCCCGTGGGAATCATGCCCAGAATTACATCGCCCTTACCATTTCCCAGCACGTTGCGTTCACGTTCCAAATTAACTTTTATTTTGTTTCAGCATCTCCAACTTTGTGGCTGGGTCTGGGGGGGGCAGTTTTTCCCCCAAGGTCATAGACTTAATCCTGCCGGGCAATCTGTGTGTATTTTTAGCAGTTTGATTTAATGTTTTATTACGGCTTGAATTGCTGCATGAATTTTTTTCCCCCCGAGAGGGTTTGTCGTGATTCCTTTTTGTCCCCTCTTTTGAGAAAGGCGCGTACTCATCTGGTTTGTATACTGCCTTGTCAGGAGGCCAAAGTCGGCGCTGAATGCAGGAGATGCAGCCTTCTGGAGGAAGGGGTGGGTTTGTTTTTTTCTTTAGGAGAGATCATTTTGCCTGAAAAAAACCCCTGTGTTGTCCTTCCTTGATTGTCTCCTGCTTCAGCGGCTAAAAACAGAACAGATTCCTTCTGCCTTGCAATACCACTAGTCCTGTTCTGTGGGATTGAGGGCCGCTTCTTCCACTGAAGTTTGTTCAAGTGGCCGTTCTCCTGGGGTGTAGTAGCTGGTGTTGGAAAAGTAGTGTGTTTAAAATCAAGGTCTGGAAAGGACACAGGAGAGCGAGCTGCTCTGTAGCGGTTAAATTTGTGTCGTTTCCCCCCCAGACCGTTGCCTAGTTCTGTTGCTTATGGCGAGAAGATTGAATTTCCTACAATTCCTTGGCTTTTTGCATACATAGAGGGAAAGGAGGGGGGGACAAAAAAAAGGCAAGAGGACGATGTGATCCATAGCCTGTAATCTCTGTTGTGCGAGTGTGAGGTCGATGCAAGGCTGTTCCTGCTCCCGTCCGTGTCCAAGGGGTGCTCCTCTGCTCTGCCGGCGACCCTGGAGACCAGGAGGAGGACTTTGTGATGGGGGAGAGGTGAAGGAGGAACGCTGTGTTTTGGCTGGTTTTTTCTTGTTTCCTGCTGGCGCTTGAGGAAGCGGGACAGGTCGTGTTGACCGAAGTCAAGTTGTGTCTCGGCCCCCCCCCGATCCCGGGAAGGAGGATAATCCTGCGACCTTTCCCGGGGGCAGCACGCAGCGGTTGCCCCGGAGCTGCAGGAGATGCAAGGGGGAGAAGCAGCAGAGTGCTGTTGCGAAACACCCCCAAGTGCAGAAGCATTGCAGATAGCAACATCTTTGTTTTTCTTTAAGTGGACTAGATGTTCTTCCTGCACGTCCTTTGGAAACATTTAAAATTAAAACCTCTTGCAGAGTTGTTCCTATGGCGTGTTATCCCTGATAGTTTCCTTATACACTCTTAAATGCCCACTGCAAGTTTTAATACTCTTGCCAGGAATTAAACTTGCAATATCACAGTCTTTTTTCTTTTTTTTCCTTCTCATTGACAAGGATGAGGGTCTTGTGAAATACCATATTTTTCTGTCGTGTAATCACACCTCCTGGCAATCAGATCTGACTGGTGTAATGTATTGGGTAAGGTATAATCCTTCTCCCAAGTTTACCATAAGCCTTTTGCTGATGTTGCTTTGCGTAGTCTGGCATTGGGGGAGTTTTTCCCCAAGGTAACGGCCTTAATCCTGCCAGGCAGAAGTGGATGTCGGAGAACTACCTGGAAAATGAGCGCTGGGATATATCGGCGCAGTGAAAATCTCAGCGGGGGTTTGCCTCTCTGTAGTTGGAGCTGCGTCTGAATAGCAGCGCCACTTTAAGAAATATGCTGAATAATTGTTTTCTTCTTACATTCGCTTTCTTTTTTGCTTGTCCTAGTGCTTTTCCATTTCCAACTCTGCAATCTTAGAGGAGTCTTTGAAAATAGGCACATATGCAAACAACTCTGATTTGGCGTGTTCATCAGGGCATTGTGTGTAGATTCAGATAAATAAGGGTTTATATTCGCGGCTTTGCAGACTGTGAAGTATTTGAGAAGTGTTTTTTAAAATCTGTTAATGCATCTTGGAAGCCGAGTGCTGATCCGCGAGCATGCCAGGTTTACGACTCTATCGCTTACACGTCTGTTTTCTAATCTCCTCTCTGGTCCAAGGAGCTGCCACATTGGAGCAAGTGGTGAGGAGCTACCTTCGTAGCATTCTTAAGTATCATATACCCATCTGTAAGAGCAGGAATAGTGTTCTTTGTAGGAAGGCTCAGTTGAAACTTGAGGATAGGTGTGGGTTTGGTTTTTTTTTTTAAAACTGCCTTCAACTAAAAAGGCTTTACTTTATACCTTTCATAAATTTATTTCACATGCTGCTGCTCATCTGTTAATTGTTCTGGACCATTTCAGCGTGGAGAAGTGGGAATTTTTCTTAACACCTCTTTATTTTTATAAATTTTATAAGGAGGTGGGGTTTTTTTATTCCCTCCCCTCACACACGTACTTATGTCCCCGATAGTATGGTCTTGGGATCTTTTACCCACCTGCCTTTTTAAAACTGAGGTTACTTCAACTGAAATGGCAGGGGAAGAGTTACCTCAAAATGAGTTAAGTTGCATTTCTGTGGTCCTGTTAGTGCAAGCCTAGCTTTGCTTATGCAGAGAAAAGGGAAGTGATTTGTACCCTGTGACCGAGGTCCCGGAGCTCCTGCCTGAGCATCGCCTTAGGAGAAAGGACGGGATCTCCCTCCGAGATGTCACAGGCTCGTTGGAAGTGGGGCACATCCCGGGGAACTGGGCAAAGGGGAGGGGATGAGTTGAAAGGATGGACCCAAACACTGGGGTTGCAAAACTGTTCTCTTAAGAGATGAGTTTCCAGGCTTCACTGGAGGAGTTAAATTGCTCCTGTCCTCTGGGGGAGAACTGGAGCCACCTTGCAGTATTTTAGCAACCGGAAAGCGGCACGTGCCCGGCTGACCACCCTTGGCAGATGCTCAACTTTGTGTGGTGTCCATCTGAAGAGCATTCTGTGACTTTATGGCTTGTTTTCTTTCCACTAACACCCAAACTAAAAATTTGTTATCAGTGGTAGCTTAAAAAGTGGTGGACAGCAGCCGAGAACTGTCTCAAGCGAGTGTCTACGGAGGACAGGCTAATGACTGTAGCTGGATTGTCAAATTTAAGTCCTAAGTCTAAGAAGTGACTCTAGTGCCACCTGGGACCCCTGCGCTCTGGTGATCTGCAGCCGTGTGATGCAGAATATCAATCTTGCGTAGCCTGCTTTGGGTACTGCTGCGCTTCTCGTCTGTGTATCATTGTTTTAGCAACTACTTGTTTGGGGAAATAATGTGTCGCTGAGTCTTTTCCAGCAGCAAAACCGCAATAAATCAATTGGCAAGTCCTCGGCACGTGACCAGCCTGCCTTCCCCTTGCTCTTGTGCTCGTCCTCAGCATGAGCGTGGCTTGTAACGGCGCCGTGCCTAAATCTTACTTGGCTTATGCCAGCTTGCTGTGATTATTTTATCACAGTGGGTTTCCATGAGAATTTCTAGGCGTTGAATTTTAATGCTGTTCGCTTGCTGTGTTTCCGTGTGATGAGCATCTTCTGTAAAGAGCGAAGCAAATGCGAAACACTTGGTGGAGGACATGCTCGCTGGCTGCTGGTTGTGTCAATGAGGAGTTAAGAGTCGAGAAAGAATCACTCGCACGCTTGAGCCTGTTAGTCAAAGTTCAGCTTTAAAACCTGAAGCCCGGTTAACTGAACCTTGGCTGTACAAGTAGATTTAAGAAATAAGATCCCTTAGGTATTCAGAAAGGTGCCTGATTACTTGTGTAGCAGGCAGTGTTTACAGGTAAGATGATCTCCTTATCCTGTTCAAGAAATCAGATTATCACTGCTGGCTGGCCGTAGCCTGTCCCACGCATTAGTGTTCAGTCTGTGGTCATTTTTAGTCCTTAGCTGATGTTTAAATAAAATACATTGATTCCTGAAGTCTGGGGTGATGAATTGTACAGGCAGGAGGCCCTTGAGCAGCTCTGGTGCTGGCCATCAGCTTCATGGCAGCAGGGAGGTGGAGAGGAGCGTGGTGTCTTTATTCCTCCATCCATTGCCTTGAGGTAGAACAGTAATTCATGACTTTTCTAGTTTGGTTTTTTTTGGCTTAAGTTGTGGCCAATGAAGAAATGAAATTGCAAACTTAAGAAATGAGTTTGCAAAATCTACGTCTCATTAGTGAGCTGCCAAAATTGTGGCCCTTGAAACGAATGAAGCGGGTTGTCTTCTGCAGCCAGGAGCTCTCTTGAAATGCCACCAGCAGCCTGAACTGTTCTCGAAGCACAGAGAGAAGCCGAGTCTAGTTTCGGTTCATTAAACCACAAAAACATCGCTGAAAGGCAACAAGGAAACTAAGAATAAGGGCTGAACCGTGGCTTGATACTATCAGCAGTGTACTGCCGGGGAGCACGTATGTTACACGGTCTGCGTGCCGGCTCCTTGCTTAGGACTTCTGTGTGAGTTATGCTGGTAAGGAGACCCAGGGAATAAGTGTGAAACCCCAGACTTCTAAAATTGTTGGTTGGAAATGTAGTTAGTAACGCAGCCTTTGAGCTGCGCAGCTCTGCCTCTCGGTAGGGTGCGTCGTCCTCCCTAGAGGATGTGTCGGGGTGTCGCACAGCTTATTTTAAAACGCTTCATAATTCTGCTTTTGTTGCTAAAAATAATACTGCACTACTTCTACGATCTTCGCTGCCTCGAGTGACTCAAGGCTGTTCTGAGGTTCACTGAAGGGATGATAATATCTGTGTTTTGCCGATGGCTGCAAAGGGAAGGCTTTTGTGACCCACGCAAGCAGGCTTGAAATGACCCACAATCTTTCTGAGAGTATAATTACTGATTTACGTCTTCATTATCGTGTTGTGGTAGGGCTTGGGCAGGGAGGGGCTCTGAAAAACAGCTGGGTAATTCTTAAATGAGTAAATTACTACCTTAGTACATGTGCTCGTTAGGTATGCGTATTATGAAGTTAGTCTTGGCTGAGTTTCCTTAAAAATTATCTACAGCAACTTAAAAAATAATAGAAGGAAAAAAATTCAGCAGCTGAAGTATCGTGGTTTGTATTTGCGTGTGTCTAACCGTGCTATTAAGTAACCACACAAAACTGGAAGCTCTTCCGAGGTGGAAGAGGATGGGACAGGGTAATTTAGCAAAGGCAGGGTGATGATGAGTTAGGTTGTACTAGTGGCTGCCGTCGTCGTGTGGGCACTGTTTCTTCTTTCCCCTTCTTACCCCCATATGCTGGCTTGGTGGTGGCGTTATAGCGATTCCTGCTAGGAACGCTTCCAACCAGGGGGTTGTCTCTGTGGTCCCTCATCTCCTGGAAGAGTTGCCCAACTGGTGGATGCATCTGATCCTCACTTCAGAGCTGGGTAAAACATGCCAAGATCTAAACCTTGATAACCGACAGCAGGCTGGATGGTGCTGGCCTGCATGTCTTCTGCTGGTGATGGTAGGAGACATGGTGGGTGGGACAGGGGATGGAGAAGCAGGCTGGAAAAAAAAAAAAATTAGGAAGGCAGGGCTGTGCTGGAAAAAGATCTCATTTGCTATTGCTGTGTGGTGTAGGGAGGCTTTATGGGCTGGTAGGTGTTGGAGACAGTGCGAGAAGTGCTTCAGTGCAGGTATGGAAGGGAGGGCTGGAACAAGAGTGGGCGTCTGAACTCGGAACGTGATGGGGGGCAGAGTGGTGGTGAATAACAGCTCCCGAAGGTAGAGAGGGCCTGTTGTCTTTATTGAAAGAGTAGAGGTGGCGCAAGGGGGGGTTAGACCTGTGGTGAGGGCTTCTGGCGTTCAGCGGTGCAAGTGGCTTTCCTAGTTGGTGCCGAAGGAGGCACTTTTAAGGTTCAGCGTGTGTGGTGTGAAATCCATCCTTCCACGTCAAGGGGAGGTGTTCCAGTGCTGCCTGAAGGATATTTGAAGTCACCTTGGTAGCATGGCAGCTGCAATTAACATCTTACTTAAAAAAGGTGCTTTGTAGGGGGATTACCTTAATTTTGTCTTGGAGTGATACCCTTTTCCAAACACATTAGAATAAAATCAACAGACATAACCGTCCTCTTACAGTCCTCATCAGCCAGAGTTGCCGTATTTAGAGCGTCGTTTGTACAATCGATACTCTACCGAGCTGTTAATAGCAAACATTAAAAGGTTAACAGCTTGTGTTTTTATGGCAAAGCATTAGAGAAGAGCTTTCCTCTGAAAGAAGTCATCGCTTTTAGAGAATGTAAAATGAAGTAACAGGATAGGAAGTGAACTCCAAATGAAAGCACTTCTGGAGAAAATTGAAATAGCTTTATAAAGCACTTTCATATCTTCCAGAATGATTGGGTACTTTTTTAAGGGGTGGGGGTGGTGCCTTTGGTTATATGCAAACTAAATTCAGTGTTGTATCTTCTATTAAAGTAAACGTGCCATGTCTAAATTGCAATGCAAAAAGTATTCCTCTGTTATTTGCCGGAGTTGGATGAGTAACTCGTCCTACCCGAATGCTTTAGTCATAGGCTGCAGGCTAAACCGAATTTGTTATGGAGTCCTGGTTAGCAGCGAGGTATGAAGATTTGGCTTCTCCAGAGCCTTTTTGAGGTGCAGTGAACTGGAGTTTGAACTGCCTGAAGTGCAGTTAGTTGGCAGGTATTAGTATCTTTTTTTTTCCTTAATTGACAGAAATCAATTAATGGCTCATACCTCTTAAAATGTAATTGGACGAGAGCCTGGAATTCAGCTGGTACATCCAGGTTTTGTAGAGCCTTCTTTCGGTACTTTGGTGGATGGAGAATGTCTTCGAACGTGGGAGTGGTTGGTAGCAACTCTCATTTCTGTCAAAATAGGAAGCTGTAGTCTCAACTGCGAATCCTTCCTTTGTTTTCTGGTTGTGTGAGAAGGGTATTAAAGGTTGGAGTTCATAGATAAATGGCATGAGTAAGCAGCTACACGCCTCTAGTTTGATAACTGTTAATGAAACACCCTTAGCAAACTTAATGAGGCGAAAATGGGGTGGTAAGGACATAGATTGACAGTGGCTCTCTCCCACCCTGATCCCTATCAAGTCAAGCTCAGATCAGATGGAGCAATTCCAGGAACAGCAGACTTAGGGCAGACCTGATGCTTGCCCAGTCCAGGCGTTGTGGACCCAAGGTAGCACGGCAGTGTTTAACGGCAACCTGTTTTGGGGAGAATCAGCTATGACACACCTCTCTGAGATGCGATCCTGGAAACAGTTTCTAGGTCAAAGTATGGAAGTCCTACCGGAACGTGGGAATCTGTAGCTGTTGCTGCGCTAGCACTTGGGAAAATTTTTTTCAGTCTGAGGGTGGTGAGACAGCACTGGCCGCGGTTGCCCAGAGAAGCTGTGGCTGCCCCATCCCTGGAGGTTCAAGGCCAGGTTGGACGGGGCTTGGAGCAAGCTGGTGTAGTGGGGGGTGTCCCTGCCCAGGGCAGGGGGTGGGACTGGATGGGCTTTAAGGTCCCTCCCAATCCAAACCATTCTGTGATTCTACGATTTAGACCTGCTCGCTTACTTTCATGAATCGCGGACTTGTTCACCTAACCAAGATGTGACAACATCTCCAGCTGGAGGATCTGCTGAATCTGGCAGCTGAGATCCTCCCTTCAGGTCTGAGCTCAACCAGAGCGTTTGGGCCATCAGAAGCAGCGGAGCTGGTGTGGATGGCGACATGTCAAATCTTGCCTTGACTGTTTTCAGTGAATTGCAAAGGTTTTTCACAGTTTTCATGCTCTGCAGAGAGGATTCGTAGAATTGCATATTTTTTTCCTCAAACGGTTGACAGAAGAGAGCCAACAGCGTTTCCTGGGGGTTTGATCCAGTCCTTAGTACGCTTGGAGGTATCTGGGGGGGCAAGAAGGGTCAGATTTAACAACTTGTGAAAGTGAGTGGGAAGTATTTCTATTTTAATAATTGCGTATTTCGTAATGCTTCTTGAAGGTGAGGCAAGCTGCCAGCCCTTACCCAGAAAGCCCGGAGTAAAGTCTCCTAATGACAGCCCAGACTTCATGATTTTCCTTGAAAACCTTTAAAAAAGAAATTTGTGTGTGACCCAAATGACTGAATTTCAGACCAGGCAGAAACTGAATGGTGTGCTGCTGGTGCTGACTGTCTGTGGGGTTTGATCTTGCCCTGACTGGGCAGGGCTGAAGCAATCATTGACGTCTGTGTCTTGCTGCTTCCATCGGCATTTCTCTTCCCAGACCCTGGTGATACTTCTCCGTTCTTTCCTTCGGCGCAGAGTAAACACCAAGCTGTAGAAGAAAGCAAACTGCACATTAATGTGAGCGATAATACTGAGGTGCAGCTGGAAGTAGCACAGACAGGTACAGCCGCAGGTCCTACAAACAGCTCTACTTTTGTTCTGGCCTCCCTAGATAATCTGTTTTCTGGGGTATCTTGATACAGGTACAGTAGGTTTCCTTTGCCAGTCTCCAACAGCGTGTGTCCTCTTTATCTTGGCGACCTAGTTATCTGGGCCTTTGCTGGAAAGGTGGGCAATTACCGCATGCTCCGGGAGCGGTTAATTTGGGGAATACCCAAAAAAGGCTTTAGCAAATGCAGAGCTCTGCCTGTTTAATGTGGCCATCAGATAGCACCCGGGGGAATTGTGGCATGGCAGGGGTTGGAAGGGACCCTCGGAGATCATCTAGTCCAACCCCCCTGCCCAGAGCAGGGTCACCATGAGCAGGTTGCACAGGAACGCGTCCAGGTGGGTTTTGGATCTCTCCAGAGAAGGAGACTCCACAGCTTCTCTGGGCAGCCTGTTCCGGTGCTCTGCCACCCTTAAAGTAGAGAAGTTTTTCCTCATATTGACATGGAATTTCCTGTCTTCCAGTTTGTGCCGGTTGCCCCTTGTCCTGTCGCTGGGCACCAACGCAAAGAGTCTGGCCCAGTCCTCTTGACATCCATCCTTTAGATATTGTTGAGCATTGATGAAATCCCCGTGCAGTCTGCTCTTCTCCAGGCTGAGGAGTCCCAGGTCTTGCAGCCTTTCCTCATCAGAGAGATGCTCTGGTCCGCTGGACTCTCTCCAGTAGTTCCCTGTCTTTCTTGAACTGGGAAGCCCAGAGCTGGACACCATACTCTAGATGTGGCCTCACCAGGGCAGAGCAGAGGGGGAGGATAGACCTGGGAGGCTCTCCTGTTTGCAGAGCCTGTCCTGGGCTGGGTTTTGATTACTTCAGACAATTTGTGGCCAAACCTTCCTTCGGCCAAACCTCCAGAACAGCTGGGAGAAGTCAAATAGAAGAAGAAAACAATCTCGGAGGTCACACCGTTTCTTTCTGCCCAAGTTGGCCTTGGATTCTGGCCAGACTGGGCTTTTTTACATAAAACGCTTGCGTTGTGCTCTCTGTTTTGTGGGTTTTTTTGCTTCTGACATGTTAAACATTGGGATGGTGGTGTTTTTATATAAAAGATTGTGTTCCTGGGAGTAGGCTCTGTTGTCTTCAAAACCTCAGTGCCAAGGCAGTTTGAAGTCAGTGAAGGACATGTCAGATGTTCAAGATCTATGAGAACTCTGCAGTTTATTTCCAAAAAGTAGAAAATAAACCTTAAATCTTGGAAAAAGATTGGCTTATCTCAACTACTCTTCCTAAAGAAGGACTGAATTAACTCTCCGCAAACAACAGAGCCCGGCCATTCCTGCGTGAAGAGCTAACGCTTCTCTGTGAATTGAGGCGACCTCGATCTTTGCCAGTGGAGGGGTGGAATGGGAGAGCAGTGCTTCTTAGGGAGGAATTTGCATCAAGTTGGTCTGCACAACATTTGGAAACTCCTCTTTGGGGGTTTAGGCATCAGAAACTGCTGGTGAGACTTAGTCCGTGTTGAGCAGAAAAGAAGTAAACTGCAGGCATTTGTGAAAATGTTGGGTATGTGTTTCTGGATGTGGTTGGGAGGAAGTAGGCTACGGAGGAACTTGCAACAATGTGTGGCATCCCGGAAAGGAAAGTGTAGAAATGCATGGCAATGCCATACGCAATCCCAGGCACAAATCCAGGCTGCGCGGAGGATGGGCTGAGAGCCACCCTTTAGAGAAGGACTGGGGGTGTCGGGGCGGTGGGGGGGGGAAGAAGCTCACCATGAGCCAGCACTGTGCGCTGGCAGCCCAGAACCACCCCCCGTCCTCTGGGCTGCATCCCCACAGCGTGGGCAGCAGGGCCGGGGGGGGATTCTGCCCACCTGGTCCAGCTCTGGGGTTCCCAACAGCAGAAGGACACGGAGCTGCTGGAGCGGGGCCAGAGGAGGCCCCGGAGATGCTGGGAGGGCTGGAGCCCCTCTGCTGGGAGGACAGGCTGGGAGAGCTGGGGGGGTTCAGCCAGGAGAAGAGAAGGCTCCGGGGAGACCTTCCAGCCCCTGCCAGTGTCTGAAAGGGGCTCCAGGAAAGCTGGGGAGGGACTCTGGATGAGGGAGTGGAGCCATGGGATGAGGGGTGATGGTTTTAAACTGGCAGAGGGGAGATTTAGGTGGGATATTGGGCAGAAATTGCTGGCTGTGAGGGTGGTGAGCCCCTGGCCGGGGTTGCCCAGAGAAGCTGTGGCTGCCCCATGCCTGGAGGTTCAAGGCCAGGTTGGACGGGGCTTGGAGCAAGCTGGTGTGGTGGGAGGTGTCCCTGCCCAGGGCAGGGGGTGGGACTGGATGGTCTTTAAGTTCCCTTCCAACCCAAACCATTCTGTGAGATGACAATGTGGCTATATCCTAATGTCATTAAGGACACCACTTAATCCAAGAGGTTTTTTGAAAGGGAGGCTTTTCTCCACCATGTTGCTGTTATTGGGGCAATGGTGACTGGCAGGAGGAGGACCTGGTTGTTGAATGCTGAAGGGCTGGCTTCAAGGGGAGGTTTATGGTGAAAGGGACTGTTTGCAGAGACTGTATAAATGGATTAAAGAAGTGATAATGGGTGCTTGATCTTGCTTAAGCTGTCAAAGTGGTTTTGATTTGATTGTAGGTTATTTTAAGCCAATTTCCCACTAATAATGTTCCTTGGTGAAATAGTCCTTGCGTTCTAGAGCAGGACCTGGGGAAAGAAAAGGGGGGGGGAGGTGGGAGAAGGGAGAGGAAAGGTAGGCTGAAATTCAGTGTTCCTTTGGTAAGTATTTGGAAATGCATGGTGCTCTACAGAGCATCTGTTTCCAGTTGTGCTGAGTTGTTGTTTCTCCTGGGCGGATAATCCAACCCCGGGCTGCTTGAGGAGGATCTCCTGCTGCTTGGCCCCATGGTGGTCCTTGGGGAAACTGCTGTACAGGGAAAAGGGAACCAGCAGAAGCCAGTAGTGTTTCTGCAAGTTGTCTCATTTGCTCGTCTCTTTGCAGAAGACTGCCAGCCATGGGGTTTGTTTCTGTTTTTCTTTTTTTTTTTGGAGGCAGAACTTTCAGTTTTCTTTAATGGCTTACTTTGCTTGTGTGCAGAGGAAGGTCGGGCCTTGAGTCTTGATGCATTTATTATTGATAGCACGCGTTGGAAACGTTAGAGGAATGACTAATGGTATGGTCTGTACCGTAGCAGCGCTGTTTTCCAAGGCTATCCATTATCAGGCTTAGACTGGGAGGGAAGCGCAGCGCAGCCGGAGATGCTAAGCTCAGTGCTGAGCCGTTACTAGAATAAAATCATCCCAACTCCAGAGAATTGCAAAACTGTAGTGACCTCGCACGGCTGTGTACAAATTCTGATAATGTGACCTTGCAAGAGCTATATACTAATTCAGACAGTTCTTTTTAGTACTTAAAAACACTGAGCTCTATAACGTTAAATTCAGCAATAAAAGCTAGATGCAGGTTTGGGAGCGGGTTCTTCTTGAATCAAAGTGTTGAATACTTGTATATTGCTTTTCGAAGTGCTGGAGGTTCCTTAGTCTTTCAAGCTGCTACTTCCTGAGCGCCTTTGGGGTTGCTGGCGGCAACGTTGGCACAGTGTGGCACTGGGGCAAAGGTAGGAATAGGTGTCAGGAGTCCTCAAAGTTCATGCTCCCCATGCTATTGCTGTATTTATTACCTCTAAACATCTGAAAGTATCTTCACTTGAACTTGCTGTCTCTGTGAGAATTGTTTGACAAGGACAAACTAACTGAAAGTTACTAAATGCCACCAAAAAAAAGAGGAAACTTCTCATATTGTTTCTGTTAGTTAACGCAGCTGAGCAAATGGTCCTTAATGTTCAAAGCTTTTAGTTGCAGTGGACAAATCTTCTTGCTACTTGACACTAAGGAGCAGTTGAAATTCCAGATTATTTTGCTCTCCACCTGGACTTGGTGCTCTTGTTGGGTTTTGGGTGCCTCTGCGACACGAATGACACCGACCTCCTGAGCGCAAGCCAGAGTGGAAGTCAGTTTTAACTCTTTTCCTTCCAATGTCGTTCCCAGGCATCTGAAGAGGCCTCGCTACGGGCTTTGGAGAGTCTAATGACGGAGTTTTTCCATAATTGCACAACGAATGAGCGGAAACGCGAGATAGGTAAGTTCATGCCACTTCTAAAGGATGGGCCCCGTTGCTTTCTGCCCCCTGTAGACCTCAGCAGAGGCGACTCGGTTATGTTAAATATAGCAGATGAAAGTGTTTTGTCTGATACCGAACATCTTAGCCTCTCCTGCTTATGTGTGGACTTGAAGTAAAGGCTTATGTAGTTCAGGTTTCGGAGATCCCATGGCAGGTCTGATAATTAATGAAGTTGGTAACCGTCTACTGCTGTGAGTGTGGAGATGTAGTTTTTTTATCAAGGGTAGTAAGCTGGTTAGAGTAAGAGAAGAATGTTACCTTTCTGCCTGTACATTGTTGGACTAGATGTTCTGGAAAACCTCTGCCTTCTACCTAGAGGTGGAGCGTGGATTTGTTCAGCATTGAGAAGGGAAAGCAGAAGACCGTCCTACTTAATGTGAAATGGCAAGTGGGAATAAACAGTAAGGTTTCATTTTGACTGGTATTATTAATTTTGTCCTTCTGAAAACCAGCAGAGATCTTACAGGTGCTCTAGATTAGCTTGCATCCCTAGTCCTTGGCTGTGAATAGGCTGTTTGCTTTGATTCTCAAACTTCTGTCATCTCTGTAACTTCAGTGCCAAAAGTGTGATCAGCATGAAAGGCTTCTCCCAGAAATCTGATAAAATAAAAATAAGCAACTAGGCAAGGTGTTGGTTTGTGGGTTTTTTCCTGTTGTGGAGATGATCTGCTGTGGAAAAGATAAAAGCTTTCGGTGTCCCCCATTTTCCTGCTTAAGTGGCAGGAAAGAAACCAATTTGATGGAGGCTTAAATTAACCCTGTAAAATGGCTGTTGCAGCCTTTCCCTTTGCCACATTTGGTGCGTAGTCACTCGGTGTGAGATGACCAAACCCGTACCCGAGTGTTCGGGGAGGTTTTTGATACACTGACCTACAACAAAGCCGATGGCTACTGGGACAATTGCGTTAAAACAAGGGCAGTTTATAACGGCGTGTGGGATCTGAAACGCTCCTGGTCTCTCACAGCGACCTGGTATGCCAGTGTTTGGCGTTTATAGATAAACCGGTAATGCGGATGATCTGATTCTTTTGGGATTTGTTTTAATATTCTGCTGTTAGTGTGGTGTAGTAGATATGTCAAAGCTATTCTAAAATGACATACCTATTTTGTTTTCTTTAAAGCCTATTGTGAGATTGCTTTTAATAACGTCTTGGGGTTTGGTGTGTGTTTTTTATTCCCTCCTCCCGGTTAGCTGAGTCATTCCCTGAACATGAGGTTTCTTCCATGCTCAGTGGGGTATTGTGCTATCAGTATACATTATTAGGCTTTTTTTTTTCCACAGCTTAAGAATTTTAATGTAATTTTCTTAATACTTTATTTTTTCAGAGGAGCTTTTAAATAACTTTGCCCAGCAGATAGGAGCTTGGAGATTCTGCCTCTATTTCCTGTCAAGTACAAGAAATGACTATGTAATGATGTACAGTTTGACTGTGTTTGAGGTAAGACGTGTACTGTTGCCTGCTTAGTGCATTTTCTGTCTGGTGCAGTTTTATATGGCAATCGATTATATCGGAAAATGTTTTGTCTGAAATGGCAGTCCTAGTAAGTACGGCGATAAAGGATGCTTTTATTGCTCTCTCCTAGAGAGGTTGCTTAATGGCAAGCTAAGAGTAGGAGAATATGAGTCTTTGTACACAAATTGAAGAATTAATTTCCTGGCATCTCCAAATATAAACTACCTACAGTTTCAGAGGCTGCTCAAGTTTTCTGCACAATGCTTTTAAGAGTGTTATTGCTTTTACACTCTTTTTTTTATTGTCAGAAATATGTGCATGACTACCTGCTGCTAGCTACTGCAAACTTCAACGCTAAGAGGAAAGACAAAGTTGCTTTTATTTTTCTGACATCTCATAGTTGTGGTTGATGCTCTTGAACTACATCCCTCAAGCTTAAGTGCTAGTTGAAGTAGTAAGGTCTCTTTTAGAAGACCACATCCCACTCTTTTAGCTATTTATAAAAGAAGAAAGTTATGGTTAAAAGCCTAAATATTGATTTGTGTATCTGCTGGAAGAAACAAAAGTATTCTGTTTTATCAACTGATTTCTCAGTGTTTTGCCCTAATGATATTCTGGGCTTTGGTCCATGTCACACCTCACCCTGGTCCTTGGTGGCCTCCGCGCTGTGTTCTTGGCTGGGTTGGCAGCCTGAGCCGTGCTTGTGAATCAGAGGGGGTTTATGTGCTCTGCAGTGGGCCACTTTTTAAATAGAGCAAACAAGTCTGTTCTTAAAGGTTGTATTGTTTTGACAAATTATCCATGTTGTTATTGATGACTTCGCTTAAAGTGTTCACTTTATTTACCTGGGGTTGCACAGGGAATCTGGACTCGGTCTGCAGACTGAATCCGGTTTGCCTTCCTCTCCAAAAGGAGTAATCCAGACAAATGGTATAGAGGCTGTTCCCTGCTCTGGGCATGGGTGTCACACAGCAGCAGCCTGCAATAATGAAACTGATTTTTATGAAGAGGAAAACATGTTTGATTACTGAGCTTCTGCTTGTCTGGAAGGGGGAGGGAAAAAGAGTAGCATTAAAAAAATCGTGCCCAGAACTAAGCAGAAGAAAGAAATCACTGTCCCAAGTGTAGCGTGAGGGACATGAGTCCACGGCTCAGCTGAGAGATTAGGATCTCTCCATTGAGGAGCTTGAATTTCCAAAATTAACTGCTGTAGTGCTGCGCATTCGCCTGCTGCTCACAGCCGTAGTCTGCAACTTCATCCTTCTTCAGCTGACAGTGAATACTGTCAGTAAAAGTGTGTATATAAACACAAGGATCATTCTCAAAACCGAGAATGTTGTGTTTTCTAGAATGTCTAGAAAGTTAAAGGTGGATCTGGAATAAAAATCCTCACGGCCCCCTTCCTGATGAATCGTGTGCACTTCTTGCTTTTGGGAAGGAGAACATCTTCCCCAAAACACTTAATGGATGGAGAAAGCTGCTGCTTTCAGGTCAAATAAACAGGACAAAACTCAGTGGGCATTAAAGCATGAATATTCAGGCTAAAGCATCTTCCAGTTTTATTTGGGCTTCTGAAACTCTCGTTCTGGATTTGCATCGAGGAACTGTCGCTTGGTTGGGTCATCGTTGTTTTTAAGCAATACTTCTGGATCTCATTTGCACCAAAACCCAAGAAGCAACCTCTTTGAGGCACTTAATGTATAAATATAACCCTATACCTCTATGCTGTGAACTAGTATGTCCGTATTATGAATTGCATCTGCTCTGGCTATAAATTTTCTGCCACAAAACCACTTTGGGGTATCTGCTGCTTTTGGGTTCTCCAAGCTGTATGCCTGCAGATGGGCACAGACATTGCCTCGGCAGCACGCCTCCTCCGTAAGTTATCTGGAGAGGCTCTGCTCCTAATGCTCCAGAGCCCCTAAACGGGATCATAGTGTGGCAGGAAAGCAATTTGCAACTTTGCCTTCTTATGGATTTTGTCTGGGTTTAAGTGGACTAAAAGCTTTCTGTTAAAAGTGGTGCCCTGTCACTGCAAGGCAGTCACTCTGGGGTTCTTCCAGCGTAGCTTCAGGGGACCCAGGTGGCATCAGAATCATCTAAAACTGAACTTGCTTCCCCTCTTTTTTTTTTTTCTCCTTTTTTTGTTTACTGCTTCATACAAGGCTATGGTTCCCCCTTTAATGGGAAAAATCTAGTGTTAAAAGATAGTGGAAATACTCTATATGCACACCAACTCGTTCTGCTTGACCCAAAACCAGTTAAAACGGTAAGGTGCTGGTTGCTGTCACTTGTCAGTGAATAGAAGTGGCGCTGTAGTCAGAGAGAGCTTGGTAGCAATTTCTGCGCTGTTGAAACCCATCTTCCGTGAAACCGGTGTTGGAGGGCTTCTACAAATCTGCGGCGGTTGTGGTGGGTTTGGGGGGTTTTGTTGGAGCGTGTGGCTTGTAAGAGACCAGCTCGGAGAGTTTTGTTCAGCTGGTTGAGCCGTCGTTCTCTCTGGCTGCCTGAGAACCCCATTAGGGAGCAGAGCTCGTTCCAGGTTAGTTCCCGGAGCAGGATTTGCCCTCTGTAGAGCTATGCTCGATCTGCCCAGCATAGTTTGCGCACGCTCACCTCGGCGTGTCGTTAAAGATGTCAGGGTTGGTCCTGGACTGCTGAGCAGTTAAAGCGTCTTCAATTGCAGCTCTTTCCCCTGTGTCAGAGCTCGAACAAAACAGAAACATCTTCTATTTAACCTGCTTGTTTCCTTCCCTGCAGGTCTGCCCCTGGCAGCAAAGAGCGTTGAACTACATCAAATGTAGACACTGCAGTTTCTAAGTGGTATCTTTAAGGTTATCCCATTCGGGCACCTAATGGTTGAACTGAAGTGAAGCGTTGTGACATTAGTGTGTCTAAATGAGCTCATCTGGGAGGTCTGTTTCTTTTCCAGAACCTAATCAATAAGATGTGGCTTGGGGTCCCATCTCAAGACAAAATGGAGATCCGCAGCTGCCTGCCCAAGCTCCTTCTAGCTCACCATAAAACTCTGCCTTACTTCATCAGGAACAAACTCTGCAAAGTCATTGTGGATATTGGCCGGCAAGACTGGCCGATGTTCTACCATGACTTTTTCACCAACATCTTGCAGGTAAGAAGTTCTGGAAGGGAAAACTCAGTTTCTTTCAGAGCATGACATTATTTTGTTTCCTTAAGTAGGGGCTGCCCTTGAAGATTAAATAATCACATAAAAAACAAAATTGCTTCTTAAATTCCTTTTCAATTTTGCACATAACCCACTTGCTACATTTCTTTCTAGTGTTAGAAGTATTTTTGACAAATGAACCATACTATGCAACAAGCATCAACTGCACTTTGAGTTTTAAATGTTGAAAATGTAGGGGTGGTGGGTTGTTCTTTAAAGAAAAAAGTCAGTAAAACTCTGGATGCATCACTAGGTGATTCTCAAAAGTGACATTTCTGGCTGTGGCTGTTGGAGATTTTTCACCTAATAGCCAAAGGTACCTTAAAATCTGTGGTGTCTCATCATGTCAAGTCACCAATGGAATGCTGTTGGGGTGTTTAAGAGGGCTCATACAGGAAGACTGGGGTGTGTGTTTGAGGATCCTGGCTGAGACAGTGCCATTAACTTGAATATCGGTTGTAATTCAGCATTGTCACAGTGAAGCCTGAGCAGGGCTAACAGCTGCTGGAGCCTAACTAGGCAAACCTCCTCTTTTGAGTCAAATATTTGGTTCCCGTTCTCTTAAAATTGTTCATAATTGGCTTAAAGAAGCTGAGTGTAATCTGAAGTGCTGCGCAGACGTTTTCTGCTGGCATAATTACGTGATTTGAATGCAGCTCTGCCTGCAGACAAGCCACAAAGCAGTTACTTAAAAATCGAAGCTCTGAGCGTCAGGAGTTTATTTGTTAAGACAAATGGATCCTGTATTAATTGCAAAATTTAGTTTTAGTTGCATACAGAGATTGTTACTAACTGGCGTAATCTCTTTTCGGGTAGCTTTCTGTAATCATGTAGTGCAACGTGCTGCAGTTTTTTCCTGAATTGTCAATTTGACAATAAGTACACTGGGGCCACTGTCTACAGTTAGGGTTTTGGCTTTCATGTCTCCTGATCTGCAATTGAAATGCTGTCCAAGCTTCTACTTGCTTGTCCAGCACTTTGGAGGTTATCTTAAGTGACTGCAGAGCCGACTTTGGGTATCTATTTTTCCTTAAGCCTCTCCTTGTGACATCAGTTGCAGAGGGAAGTAATTTAATTTCTATAGCAGACACCTTCAAAAAACATGGAGAGAATGTGGAAGAAAAACACTAATACTGAACTCCAAGACCTTAAAATAATGAAGAGTAGCACAGGAGCATGCCTTTATTTATTTTTCGTCCTTTCCTTTAATTTTCTCTGTCTGCTCCTGTGCCATCGTGTTTCCTTTCTGAAAGCCAAGCTCATGTCAAGCAAGATGAGAGCTTCTAGATGGACTCTTTTCTCCATGTATTTCACCAAACTATGTAGCCTGAGCACCATTAACTCAGTCTGCCTCTGGTTTGGTGGGTCAGCGAGATTAGGACCAAAGCCAGACCGTGTTACAGAATCTACAACTTCAAGGATTACTTGTAGTAATTGTCGTTGGCTTTAGGCTTTTTCTCCAGAGGAAGCAGTGCATAAATCATTTTGGATGTTCCAGGTCAACAGAGAAGAGCAGGATTGAATTTAAGTTGAAAATAAAACTTTGTCCCACTTAATACTATCATAGAATCATGGAACGGAAGGGACCTTAAAGGTCACCCAGTCCCACCCCCTGCCCTGAGCAGGGACACCTCCCACCACACCAGGTTGCTCCAAGCCCCGTCCAACCTGGCCTTGAACCTCCAGGCATGGGGCAGCCACACCTTCTCTGGGCAACCCCGGCCAGGGGCTCACCACCCTCACAGCCAGGAATTTCTGCCCAAGATCTCATCTCAATCTCCCCTCTTCCAGTTTGAAGCCATCACCCCTCATCCCATGGCTCCACTCCCTGATCCAGAGTCCCTCCCCAGCTTTCCTGGAGCCCCTTTCAGACACTGGCAGGGGCTGGAAGGTCTCCCCAGAGCCTGTGATTTCCAGTTTGAGATGTGATACAGATGCAAGGAGAGGTCGGATCCCTTAGCTGTGTCCTGGTGTTATCAGATATTGGCTGCAGCTCTTTGGGAAGGGATGGGCCTTTTAATGGGAAAGTGCTTGGCTGATGGTGTAGGCTCCTGACCTGAGCGTGACTGCAGCGGCAGCCCTGTTACATGGCGAAACTGTTCGTGCTGGGGCAATTCGGAGAAGTGATGATGTCAGCAGAAGGCAGTAAAGAGAAGGAACAAGCTGTTACTGGTAAACATGCTGGAACAGAGAATGTGTGCAATGACATTATGAAAGCTCTCTTGAAACCCCAAGGATTCCCATGGCACTTGAACTGTTGCAACGTCGTAGGTTAATGTCTAAGGAAATCGAATATTTGCAGTTCTCTTCCCACAGTGCCCCAAACTCTGGGAACTGCTACTCCTTGAGTCCTGAAGCGCTTATAAACCTCTCACAGTGCTCCTACCCCCCTGTTTGTCAGCGCAGGACTTTGCCGAATGTTATCATCGCCTGGTACATTCATGTGTTTTCCTCTCAGTTAATCCAGTCTCCTGTGACCACTCCTCTGGGACTCATCATGTTGAAAACTACTTCGGAAGAACTGGCGTGTCCGCGGGAAGATCTTAGCGTAGCCCGGAAAGAAGAGCTACGCAAGCTGCTCCTCGACCAGGTGCAAACAGTGCTTGGGCTCCTCACAGGTACGAGTTAGGGCACTTCCAGCATTGAACCAAATGTCCTCCTTCCCCATCCCTAAGGTGCTAACAAGCGGGCGCGTTCTGGGTCCAGTGAAGCAACGCCTGGGCGATGTAGTGGCTGCTCCTGCAGTTTGAAAGCTCAACTTTCCTTGGATCAGCTTGTTATGGAACAAGCTTGTGTAGCAGAGCAGCTGTATAGCTACATACGTCCCCCTTTTTATGAAGGGGAAACGAGACCGTGTGTATAAGCACTTGGGAATTTCTTTGGGCTCACTAGGAGAAGACAATATTCCTTGTCAAAGCGCTAAAGATGTGTTGTGTCGAAGATCTCCTGCAGTCCTCCGGTATGTTTGTCAGATCGATCGGTCTTTTTTTAGCAGGCCGTTCTGAAAAAAATGTCTCTTTGGCCAGGTATTTTGGAGAGCATCTGGGACAAACACAGTGTTACTGCTGCCACTCCACCACCATCCCCAACGTCAGGAGAAAGTGGTAAGGATGGCTAAAGCTGGATGCTTGTATTTAAGCTATAAGATATTATTTCTATGTACTTAAACTTGCAATGTCAGGCATAAATCCCTACCTTTACTGTCTAGCCCTGTATTAACCCTTTCTAAGAGCTGTTTGTAGGCCAACACGTTTCTGGTTGGAAAAGCAACCCTTACCTGAAGAATCCTGCTGCAGGGGGTGCTCCGCTGAAAATGCCACCTCGCTGAAGATTGCACCTAGAGCTTCTTGTCCTCAGGTGGCAAAAAGCTTCCTGAAGTGGCAGTGCAAAATGCTCTAACGCTAGTGAGTTGGCATTGTCATCTGCGAATTTGGGCTGTAAGTGCATCAAAAGCCAGAGCAAAAGTGGCGCAAAACTGAAGCTCTAACTAAAAAAAAAAAAAAAAGTTGGCTAGGAGTTTGTGCATGTATGTTGTGAAAGTTTGTTTTCTACCTATTCCTGTTAGTCTTTTGCGTGGGTGTTTATCTGATCTAAACTCATTTACATACATATGTCTTAGTTACCTGCAAAATAGAGAATATCGTTCTAGGTCCTTGTAGCTGGGGCATGTTTCACTCGCCCTGTTAAGGCTAACCAGGGGATAGATGTAGAGGGTCAGCCCAGGCACAAAGCTCATCTTGATGACCACCAGTGGTTCTTGTGCCTTGATGTAACTTGGATTATTGTTAACGGTCAGCTCACCCAAGTCTTGTCCAGCAGCGTGTGGTGTCTTTGTTCCTGCTTCTTGGAAAACAAAGCAAGAAGAAACACCATGACGCAGTGAAATCAGTATTTTGTTTAAAAGCGCTGATCTTGGCTCTGTCTGCTTTTAACAAGGAGAAAAGAAGGGCTTAGGGTCTGGAAACCTTTAATAACCAGTTGTGCACAGGGAGAAGATGAAACCCTTGTGGATCCGATACCCATTTCTCCAGGGTCACACTAACACCAAGTTGAGCTCAGTGCAGTGTGTTCTGTGAGTTAACACTGTTGTATCACGTACTTCTGTCTCGCGTGTCTTAAACAGTTAATTGAGAGCTGCAGATCACTTCCTTGTGGCCAGATTGCACTAGACAACTTAAGACAGCTGCCTGTGATAAGCTTTTGTTTATGTTTTGGTTAGTGTTAAAACTTTCACGTTGAAGTTTGAGCAGAATTTCAAGTGCTTCTTTCCTGTAGAAGTGCTTAAGACACTTTCATATTTATATACAAAACAAAGTGAAATGGGTAGAAATATTTCCTTGGGTTTGGGGGGGGAGGGTGGGGTGGATTTTGCTGTAGCTAGCAAAAGTTTGGAGGAAAAAGAAAATATTAACAGAAAAGAACAAAACTTGTAGGGCCACTTGGCAAGAGCGTGCGTGCTGCTTGAAGAAGGCAGGGTTGCCAGCTTCACCCACCCAGCCTTTGGTGTGACGTTGGGTAAGATTGGGGTCTTCCGTGGTAAAAAGCTGATTTATGCGAGCATCAGCTGTTGGTAGCAAGTGCCTCAGCAGCCATTAATGATGCTGTATTTGTACAAAAGGGCTTGAGCTGCTCGGTGAGCGCAGGTGCACGCTAGCAGATGCTGGTTAGTGCGGGCACATCCAAGGCCATACCTGCAGGAGGGGGTACTGCACCGGGAGCAGCAGGTTCCAGAACTATCTTGGGGGGAAAAATACCTAAGACTGGTTTGTTCTGAGGTGCTGGTAATTTAAACTGATCCAACACAGAAAACCTGTTTTGTTGTCTGCAGTTGTAATAAATAAAACCCCAAAAAAACCAGTGGAACGAATGCCAGGCTGATGGTCAGTGGAAGCCTGTTTGAGATGTCCTCTCGGTTCCTCAGGGAATTATTGGATGGTGCTTGTGCTGAGGCAGCTTTTCATCCACCTGTGCGTTCACCTCGTGACTTCAGGTCATATTTCTCAAAGTGAAACTTCTGTTTTGGGCCTTTCCTTTCTTCCCTTCCAGGGAAAACGAACCTCTTACACAGCATATTTTCAAGATAATTGCTCGTAATTAAGACTACACTAATGGTTCCTTTGGAAGTTCAGGCTTAATTTCATTGGGTAAAGTCCAAAAGGAAGAGCACTGAGTGCTTCCTGCTTGTCCACTGCTTGCTCACTTTCTGTATTTTGTGAAGGACTCTCTGTCCTTTTTCTTTACTTTCTTTACCAACCAAATGTCCCTTGGGTCACTATTTGCTGATCTGATCGGTAGAGAGAGAGCACTGGTGGGGTTGCTAACATGGAGAATCTACGGGGCTTAAGGCTGGACACACAAGTTGGTGGCATTGTAAATTTGATTGGAAGGTGAACTATGGGACAAACATGACTTTAGTGAAACTCTGGCATGAAATTCTGCCCTGGAGACGTTAGTTGTTACCTTCTCTGTAAAATTTGTGAAATCTGTAAGCTGACCAAATCTTTTTTAGTCATGTATTCTTACACTCAAGCAGCAGAGTATTCCTGTTTATTGGTGACAATTGAATTTTTCTGTTGCTTAGATGAGGCCACCACCTCTTTACGTTCAGGTGAAATTAAAGGTGTTCCAAAAGGCAAAATAAGCTTCAGAGTCCTTATAAATGTTTAGTATCTTCTGTCAGAGCCAAAATCTCTTTAGGAACTTGGAAAATCTATGCTTCCTTTTTTTGCACAGGGAAGCAAAATAAAGTGGTTACTTGCAAGTCTTGCATGGTTTTTAGATAGCACTTGAGGACATTGTTCAACTCCTTTCTCCTACCACTTAAGCAAAGGAGCTCTGATAATGTCCTGTGTTGGGAACCATTTGGGTTATTGCGTGTGTATACAATTTACTCATCAATAATCTCTTCATTATTGACTCTGTGTGATTTATAGCTCTTTACTTGATGAATCTGTTCCTTAGGCATAATCACAGAATCATTTAGGTTGGACGAGACCTATGTCATCAAGTCCAACCATTAACCCAGCACTGCCAAACCCACCCCTAACCCATGTCCCTCAGCACCACATCTGCCCAGCTGGGAAATACCTCCAGGCATGGTGACTCCACCACTGCCCTGGGCAGCCTGTTCCAGTGCTTGACAACCCTTTCTGGGAAGAAATTTTTTCTAATATCCAATCTAAACCTCCCCTGGTGCAACTTGAGGCCGTTTTTTCTTGTCCTATTGCTTGTTACTTGGGAGAAGAGACTGAACCTCACCGCTCTACAATCTCCTTTCAGGCAGTTGTAGAGAGCAAGAAGGTCTCCCCTCATCCTCTTCTTCTCCAGGCTGAACAACCCCAGTTCCCTCAGCCGCTCCTCATAGACTTGTGCTCCAGACCCCTCTCCAGCTCCATTGCCCTTCTCTGTACATGCTCCAGCTCCTCAATGTCTTTCTTGGAGAGACGGGTCTAAAACTGAACCCGGGATTCAAGGTGGGGCCTCACCAGCGCCCAGTCCAGGGGGACCGTCACTGCCCCAGTCCTGCTGGCCACACTATTCCTGATCCAGGCCAGGAAGTCGTTGGCCTCCTTGGTCACCTGGGCACTCTGCTGGCTCACGTTCAGCCGGCTGTTGACCAACACCCCCAAGTCTTTTTCCGCCGGGCAGCTTTTCAGCTACTCTGCCCCAAGCCTGTGGCGCTGCAGGGCGTTGTTGTGACCCAACTCCAGGACCCGGCACTTGGCCTTGTTGAACCCCACACCATTGGCCTTGGCCCATTGATCCAGCCTGCCCAGGTCCCTCTGAAGGGCCATCCTACCCTCCGGCAGATTGACGTTCCTGCCCAACTTGGTGTCTTCTGCAGACTTACTGAGGGTGCACTTGATCCCCTTGTCCAGGCTGTTAATAAAGTTATTAAACAGAACCAGCCCCAGCACAGAGCCCTGCGATGCCACTTGTGACCGGCTGGATTTGACTCCATTCCCTACCACTCTTTGGGCCCGGCCTTACAGCCTGGTTTTTTTACCCGGGGAAGAATATACCCATCCAAGCCAGGAGAACGCTGTGGGAAATAGTGTCAAAGGCTTTACTAAAGTCCAGGTAAACAACATCCACAGCCTTTCCCTCATCCACCAAGCGGGTCACCTTGTCATAGAAGGAGATGAGGTTTGTCAAGCAGGACCTGCCTTTCACGAACCCATGCCGAATGGGCCTGATCCCTGGGTTGTCCTGCATGTGCCGTGGGCTGGCAGTCAAGATGATCTGCTCCATAACCTTCCCAGACACCGAGGACAGCCTCGCAGGACTGTAGTTCCCCACATCCTCCTTGCATCCCTCCTTGTAGATGGGCATCACGTTTACAAACCTCCAGTCAAGTGGGACCTTCCTGGTGCACCAGGGTGGCTGATGAATGGTGGTATTAAAGACTGAGGCAAAGAAGGTGTTAAGTACCTCAGCCTTTTCCTCACCCTCTGTCACTGCATTTGTCCCCGCCTACAATAAAGGATGGAGATTCTCCTGAGCCCTCCTTTTGTTGTTAATGTATTCATAGAAACCTTTTTTATTGTCTTTTATGGCAGTAGCCATATTAATTTCTAGTTGAGCTTTGGCCCTTCTAAAAAATTCGGGAGAAAACTCCCTGTGGAACCTCACGACATCCTTGTAGTCCTCCTGAGTTACCTGCTCCTTCTTCCAAAGGTCATAAACTCTCTTCAGGTCATAAACTTATTGACCTGTAAACGTGTACGGTAAACAAATTGAGTAACAGAAATCTTTGCTGCATTTTACTTGTGCAGAACTATCCTGATCCCAGCCCCTCCCTGAGAGTTTTCTCCTGGTGCATGGATAAATTCATCAACTGTTTCCAAAGACACCAAATATAACTTAAAATCCCTTAAACTCTCGTTGTCCCTTTACTCTGAGCTTTGGTTAATTTAGCTGGGTGCGAAGCATTCGGACCAACTGCCATTAGTTACAGGGATCTAACTTACAGTTTCCAGTGTTGATGGATTAAAAGATCAGAATCTTTGGTTCTCATTGTTTTTTATGGAGTTTGCTGGACTGGGCGTTTGAAAGAAGTGTGTCTGCTTCTGTAAAAGCACGGTGCAAGCAGCTCTTGCATTGTAGCGTACGTGTGGCTGTGAATGTTACCATGGGGGCTGTTTTTAATAGTAAGACTAAGTCCAGGGTTATCGAATCCAGCAGACATAGCATGGTGCCTTAAATTCCTGGAGTGGAGGAGAAAGAAACAACAGTAATGCCTGACAAGGAGTTATGAATTTCATGATATAATACATCTATCTTGATGAAAAATGGAGACTGAAGAGGAATCTGTTCTTCACGCGTGCTTTTGAGTACTTTGGAATTAGCTCAGTAAATCATGTCTGTTCTTTTCTTACTGGGGCTGTGTTGGGTCATTTCACTTTCAGAGAAAAAACTACTCACGTTTTCTGGGCAGAACTTTAAATTCTGTAACATAGTGGGCACCTGTGGATTTCTAAAGATGAAGAGACTGTTTGTACTCAAGGAAGAGAAGTGTATTGAGTAACCTGGGGCAGGTTTTCAGCACGTGGTGTGTGGAAGCCTCTGAGTTAGTGGGCGGCTTCTGTGGGAAAGGGCAGCCTAGCTGGTGGCATCTGCTTGGATTTCCGGAAAGCTTTCAAGAAGGTTTCTTGCTAAAAGCTTTTGGAAGGCAAAGGCAATCGGGGATAAGGGGAGTGTCCACGTTGTTGATTAATTGGTTAGAAGGTAGGAGAGAAAAGGTATGTGGAAATGGTCCTCTCTTGCCACGAGGGGGGAGGTCACCTGTGGAGTACCGCTGGGGACTGTGCTCATGGACATACCTGCTAGAGACCTGGGAAAGGGCTCACTAAAGAGACAACAAGGCTTGTCAGCGGCACCAAGATGCTCAGAATAGTGAAAAGGAGCTATGGCTGAAGACTCACAGGAAGATCTTGTGTGTCTCTGGGCAAGTGGAAGGTGAGATGCAACGCAGGGAAGTATAACCTGTGTTTGGGTGGGGAGAGCAATACTCATCTCACACCAAGTCATGGGCTCCACACTCACGTTCAGTATCCGGGATTAACTTCTGGGCGTTTTGCCAGATTATTCTGTAAAAACTTTGATTGGGAGCAGTCAAAGCCAGATAATTGCTATGGTGCTGTATGGAATTAAGGTTCACGTACACCTGAAGAGTGGCCGCAGTTCTGGTCTTCCTATATCAGTATGTGTAGAGTGAAAATGAAAGCTTTGTAGAAAGACAGTAAGGATGATTAAGGGTGCTGAATGGCTTCCATGTAACAGGAAAAGCAGTACTCCTCACTCTCAAAGAAATTGTGAGGAGCTGCAATAGAAAGCTCTTGAGTGCCATGTAGAAGGTAGAATCATAGAATCACCCAGGTTGGAAGAGACCTTTGAGGTCATCAAGTCCAACCATTAACCCAGCACTGCCAAACCCACCCCTAACCCATGTCCCTCAGCACCACATCTGCCCGGCTGGGAAATACCTCCAGGGATGGCGACTCCGCCACTGCTCTGGGCAGCCTCTTCCAATGCTTTGTAATTCTTTTGGTGAAGAAATTTTTCGTGATATCCAATCTTCCCCAAGCCTGTAGCGCTGCATGGGGTTGTTGTGACCCAAAGGTGAATGGAAAGAGATTATTTCTTTTCCCTGCTTAAGGTACAGGAGGTAGGAAATGAAACCAGCAGCTGACAGGCCCTGAACAAAAAACATCTTTACACACAGCGTGGTTCAGCTGCGGAACTCTTGTCACGGGGTGCTGCAAATATTAAGTTTATGTGGCTTCAGTTGGAGACCAGGTAAACTCACAGAAGAGAAATCTTGAGGCTGTGCAGAATTCTTCAAAGCCCATGTGGCGTGGGAAGTCTTTGCAACCTGAGTGGTTGGAGGCTGAGGAATGTGATGTGTGCCTGCTGTGTGCTTTTGGTCACGGAGAAAAGGTATGGTACCGAGTAGGCTTTTTGGTGTGACTCAGAACATCTACTCTTACATCATCCACAGAAGCAGAAGCAACTCTGCCAAGGTTCAGTGTAACACGGATGTGCCAGAGAACTTGTGCGGGCTTACATCAAGGATGCTTGACCTTGTGAGGAGAGTGGAATTTTATAATAAATTCCTAAAATACCACCCACTGGCATTGCTGTTATCATCTGAACAAAAGTTCTGAACGTTCCAGAAAACAAAAGATCTCAGAGAAATCTTTGTACGATGACTTGCTGAATGCCAGGGGCTCTGATGGCTTTTGTTGTATCGCTAGGGCTGGCAGTTGCGGCATTTGACGGCAATTGCCCTGATTTATAACTTTATAATTTATTTTGTTTTCCAGGTGACCTGTTAAGTAGCCTGTTGCAGAGTCCCAGTGCTGCCAAATTATTGAACCAGCCAATCCCCATCCTTGATACAGAAAGCGAATATATATGTTCCCTGGCGCTGGAGTGCCTGGCACACCTCTTCAGCTGGATCCCTTTGTCTACCAGCATCACCCCGTCACTCCTCACCACCATTTTCCACTTTGCTCGCTTTGGCTGTGACACCCGGGTTCGGAAGATGTCTTCTGTCAACGGCAGCAGCCAGAACTCGGTGTTGGGACAGGAGCGTGGCCGACTTGGCGTCTTGGCTATGTCTTGCATCAATGAACTGATGTCTAAGAACTGCGTGCCTATGGAGTTTGAAGAGTATTTGCTACGGATGTTCCAGCAGACTTTCTACCTCCTGCAGAAGATTACCAAGGAGAACAATGCCCATACGGTGAAGAGCCGACTAGAGGAACTGGATGAAAGGTAAGAGCAACCAAACAGCTGAGGAGCTGTGCTAGGGCCTCTTGCTTTCTAAAGGACTGTCTTTATTATTTTGCGGTCATGCATGGTGTGTCTAATCGCCTTTTTTTCAGAGTACTGTGCTGGGGGAGACAGGCAGAAAGGTAGGTGCCCACAGGTAAGGTTCTGGTAAGGGGCTGAGTTTGCTAAGGGACCGTGGTGGCACAGGTTTGTATTCTTTCCTGTCCTCTTCTTCCCCTTTCCCCCGTTCGTTACTGTTTGACTGCAGGTCTGAGGTGGCCCAAGAGCTGAACCTGCCCTTCATTCAGTTGTAAGAGAAAACAGAAGAGGCTCAGTGAGGTAAAGGCATCGCAGTATTCCCTTTCCTGGTCGGTATCTGCCTTCTCTGCCTAAACTCAGACCTACAAAGAGTGGGTAGATAATTCTGCGAGTCACGACTTGAAAGAAAATAGAAGTAGTTCCCTACCCTTTATTGAGACATGACGATTTCTGATTGCTTTTTTTATTTTTACTTTTTTTTTTTTTAAATTTATTTTTTAAAACCACCGAAAGACGGCTTGGGGAACTCCATTCCCAGCAGCAGTGAATGGCCCCGCCGCTCTCTGGCACGCTTGACTGGAGGCAACAGGGAAAAGTGGCAGCATCTTGGGAGGCTGCGCATTGTCATTTTTCCAGAAAGTTACTCCTGTCCTCGTTGCCTAAAACGACTCTCTTAACACTGAATATTCCTGCTTGTAGGAGAGAAGGCGAGACTTGTCTTGCTGGTGCGTTGAGGGGTTGAAGCTGTGCGTTGGCGGGGTGGTGGAAGAGGTGACGGCTCGATGCTGCCACTGGTGGCAGAGCTGCTGCGGACGGGCTGGTTGCCGACGTTGGCAGATAGGTTGCAAGGCTGCCAGTGTGCTCAGTGTCTTCCTACGGATGCTCGATGATGGAAAGGCATTTCTGGTGCTGCTGTATGAAATACTTCTATTCCTAGGTGCAGCAGCAAGGCTTTTGAGCTTTTTGGGTGTTGGGTTTTTTTTTTCCTTGGTTTTCCTTATAGCTGCTCAGGAGAAAAAACAAATTTAGGAAAAAAAAAACCTCTGGGTCCATTTATAGAGATAATTTGCATGATTCTCATGTAAAATTCGCTTTTTCCCTGTCTTTGGATACACGTGTAACTTTAGGATAGTAAATCCAGATTAATCATGACATCTGTTTAACAGTGCATTGTACTTGCTCATTTTTTGACTAACTCGCTCCGACTTCTGTGTCACCCGCTTCCTAGAAATAAGACTTGTTCTAGGATGGTAGAAATCACAGAAGATACATGCACAAAGAGCCGGGGGTTACGCTCTGGATTTCAGAAAAACTCTGCTGGAAAACCCCAATCCCTTTTCCGCCTTTGTTCTTCCTTACACGGAGAACATCAGGAAGCAACCTTCGCTAGCCATGCTGCGGAAGGTCCGTAGCTGTGTTGGCCTTCGCAGAGACGGCGTTGCCGTATCCTTGCGTTCTGCTCCTTAGACCTGTTCTCCACAGAGCTTCTTGTGTCTAATTGTGAGACCCCTCGTCATTCCTTGCGGAGGTCTGAAATAGGGATGTAATGAAGATGTTCTTGGAGACTGGAAAAATCTGTCTGGCTTCTGGCGGAGCGGAGCTTTCTCTGAGCTAATTCTCTCCTCTCCATGGAATAGGATGCAAGGATTTTTCTTTCGTCACTTTTATGTCCAAAAGTAAAGAACTTACCCTGCATAAAAGTGTCATCCTGGCTTGGACAGACAAAATCCTAAACAAAATTGGCACTGAAGAAAATTATCTTCAGTAGGTTGCCATCTTCAGAACTTGCTTGCCCTGGCTCCGTCCTTTCCCTTTGTCTCGTGGTGCTGGTTATTTTTGTTCTGTTACAAAATCAGTGCAGTATTGAGGGGTTGGAACTGCCAAACTAGTCCAGAATGAGTAAGCTTAAACTGTCTTTTGCTTTATTTGTGTTTGGCTTTAACTTGACTTCCAAAACGTGGGAAGTGGCTAGTAAGGGCACAAGCAATGACACGGTGGTTGCATAAGGGGTTTTGAGGCTGGCAGAGCGAGGGCCTGAGTCAGAATTTCGCACGGCTCAGGTCAGGGCCTCTCTATAAAATAAAAATGAAAAAAATTGAAGGCAGTGTTTGGGTCTGGACTCATATTTTTTTGCCAGCTTTACTTTTGAAGTGTTTGGTGGGTGATGACACGTGTTTAGGGATGTCACATCAATAAGGCAGCGCCAAAAAATAAGGAAATGTAATCTTTTTGAATATTGAAAGTATTGAAAGTGTGGGTTTTGTAGGCTTGTAATAACCAGCAGTGCTGCAGCTCTTTGTTAGCTGGCAACGCTTCTGGTCTTCAGTGAGTTTTCATTAAAAAGAGCGGGGGTTTTCTCCCCGCAAAAAAAAAATCAAGAGTTGGCAGAGGGGGAGAGCGTGGTAAAACCAGACTGTTCAAGCATGTCTGAAACTTGGCTCAGCCTAACTTTTTATTTAAAAGAAAAGCTCGAAGTACTCTTGCACTTTTTGAGTTCTTACTGTATGGGAAGGATGGGCTTCTCTGCCCCCACCCGTGTGTCACTGGATCGCCAGAGCTCCTGCTGTTTGCGTACGACGTTGGAATGTTCGGGTCCTGTAGTGTAGACTCATGGAGTATTTAACACTCTGCATAGAGAGATAAGAAGATGATTTCTAACCTTGGGGAAGCTCATGTTGTGCAGGCCTGTGACCCTATTCCACAATAAAAGCTTATTCCACTGTGGTTGTTGGAATTTTTCCCCAGTCGCCTACTCAGGAACCTACTGGTGCTTGCAACAGAGGTCATGCTCTTGCTGGACTCCCTGAAATTTTGGTAGCCGGCTCCCGTTTGGATCTTCGCTTTGCACGGTCCTGAGCATTGACTAGTCCTACGCTTTGGAGGAAGATTTATAGTCTAATTCAGTCAGAAAAGTTCAGAAACTTTTAGGTAGTTGATCTGCGCTGCAGAAGAACCCGTTCCTTTCCAGCTCTCAGCTCCGTGGCTCTCCCACTACCTCCTGTAAACCTGTAACACGTGTATTGCTAACTCCTGCATTAACTTCTTGCCTACAGCTGAATTCCTCAGTGGTACAGTTTATTTCACTAATCCTATCTACATAAGTAAGATGACCCTCGCTATTAAATACTTAGTTCTCTAGGGTGGGGGGGGGGGTTGTGCTTATTTGCAGGCCTGATTGAACTCAATTACATTTATCTGAATATTAAAGTTGCTTTTGACTAGACTGTCTTTTCTGCTGTTTCAGGTGTTAATGGAATGAAGGGTTGCCCGTCCTGTAGGTAATTGTTGCAGGGCTTTATATTTTAATTGTTCTACTGGCTGTTAATTGTAACGTTCTTTTTAATGAAAGGATTTTGAGTGAATTTTATGACTGTTTCACTGAAGTTGCTTTCCCTTGTGACATCCTTCTTGTTTTCTCAGTTGTGTTTTCTCCTTTCCCTTGTAGCTACATTGAGAAGTTTACGGACTTTCTCCGTCTCTTTGTGAGCGTCCACCTACGAAGAATTGAATCCTACTCCCAGTTCCCCGTGGTTGAGTTTCTGGCACTGTTGTTCAAATACACTTTTCACCAGGTACAGCCCCGCGACGTCGTTTTCCCTCAGTCTGTTCTCTGCTCTGTGGCCTTGTACGGCAGGGCCAGCTTGTTTTCCCCAGTGAAGTTGATACCTGAAGTTATCTCAGAAAAAAACAATGAATGTGTCTTACTGGCACTTCTGCAGTAGCGCTGGGGACTTGGAAATGGCTTAACGTGCTCTTGGATTTAGTTGGAGACAGTAGTCACCTGTAGTTACCTTGTGAGAGCAACTTGGCTGGTGTTTAATGTCTCTTCTGCTTTTTTTTTTTGTTTTCCTATTGCTTGGAATGGATAATTTTGCCTGCAAAAGTTTCTCGAGCTTGCTTGTTTTGTGTTTGGGGATGCTTTTCTTTCTCCTGAATCTGCTGCTTTTACTGCATCTGAGGTTTTCCTTGTAACTTTTAGTTTTAGGATTAAAAAAACAACCCTGTGGCTTTTGGTGCGCGTTACCTTGCTGTAGCAGCTGTCACAACGCAATTCGGCCCTATTTTTCCCCCAGCGTGTGAATAACGACAAGCAGATTTATAAAATGCTAGAAGCTGACACAGCAAGCCATGGGATGGGATAATGCTGAGACCAGCCTTGTAATTTCTGGGTTCCCACGCTGGTGCTAAAGCTCTGCTTCATCTTTTACCAGCTATAAATCTCTCCAGTGACCTCCTTAATAAAGCAAGAAGCTCTTCTCGTGGATTGAAGGGCGTGCAAAGTCGTATTTTAGTTGTGTGGAAACAATCTTGTGATATTCACTGTGAATTTTGGTGTATTTCAGCCTACCCATGAAGGTTACTTTTCTTGCTTAGACATCTGGACGCTCTTCTTGGACTATCTAACTAGCAAAATTAAAAGTCGTCTGGCAGACAAAGAAGCAGTGCTCAACAGGTAAGCCACCAGGACTTCATGGCCATCAGGGAAGGACTGCAGGAAATAAGCTATCGTTTACTCCAACTTCATGTGTGGTTGAGTCCTTTCTTCTTCTAAAATTGTAAAGCGCAAGTATAAACATGAGTGTTTCTCACTTATTCAAGAGAATTCAAACTGAGCAAGTTAGGGCAGAAAAACCATCACCTCCATATGTTGTGCGTGAACCTAGCAGCCAGAGGAAGAAAGCTTTGCAGTCTAAAATTGAACTGTAACACATTTTAGCAAGTTTAGGGCACGTTTTAGCACATTTTAGGGGAGGAGACCGCATGGTAAGTTGCCTAGTAAGTGTTCATGCAGCTCATACAACGAATTAATGAATTAGGAAAAAAAATCTTATTAGGATTTTAAAATTCCTGTTTAAATGGAAGATGTGTTTATGCAAAATATCGATGAGGCTGTTTTTGGGAATTAGAAGTCCCACTTGCTTACCTCAGGTGCTGGTCGTGTATCAGTCACAACAGGGTTTGGCAGCTCTTCCGTTGCAGATGCTGTGTTCTGCAGCGGGTGGCTCTCTTTTGATAGAAGTCCCTTTGCTATTTTAAAAATCTGGTGAACATACTGGTATCCGGTTCAAGTTTTGGAAGCTTAAAAGTGCCACGGCTTGTGCCGTATTACGTTCCGCTAAGTGCAGAAGGAAGCTGCTTTCCCTCGAGCAGGCTAAATATACATGGTTGGTTTTTGAAAGACAGCCTGGCACCGTAACCGCAAAGAGCAAACGTGGAACTAGCTTGCACCAGACAGCTCTCTTCCTTTCAGCATGGGAACTGTGGGGTTTTTAATTTCTCAAGGAGTAGGAATTTGCATTTAAACTTCGTTAGAATTTGTTCCTAATTTCCTGCTCCCTGCCCTCACGCTGTCGAACTCTGCCTTGGCGTTCCATTCCCCTTCTCCCTCTGGCTAGCGGGCATGTTGTCTTCCTGTCAAATGGGGAAAATTGAAACAATAGCTTTCTCTCTAGGAGATATGTCAGAGTGTAAACAAGCAAAAAAAAAAAATAAAAATCATGTACATGGCTGAAGCTTGTACTGTTTTGTCAGAACTACCTGACCCTGGTGACAACTTCTATTGCTACAGCTTCCTGCCCGCTCTCAGCCATGTGAACGCTGCCGCTTGACAGTCTGGGAGTGGTTACACCGCAGGAGCACAGATGAAGTTTCCTGTTCTGTGGTTCATACCGTTTGCGTTTTGTACGCATTACAACTTTTACTACTGGATAAATTGCCAAATCCTGAGTTACGTCAGCTGGTTGTGGAAAAGGTGGTAATTCAGCTGCTCAGCAAGCGACGCAGCTGACGAGGCTGACGGCTTGGGTTGCATCATGCTCCGAATCTCTGTTAGTGTATGCTAACGCCTAAATTTTCCAACCGGATCTCACCTAGAAAAGAGCATGACTCCTTGCGTCAGAGCCCAGCTGTTTTGAGAAAGGTTTTTAAAACAAACAATCAAACCAAACCCCCTCAAAATCCTCTAGCATTGTGTCGCCAGGAACGATTGCATGCTCAGGTGGCTCTCGTGCTGATTTTGCAACTTGGCGTTATTCTTAGGCGATCCATCAGAAGGAGGATGTTCTTTGCTCTGTACCAGTTTCGTAGCTCCTGAGAGGTGAAAAGACCTTTCAGTGACATGCCTTTAGCCTTACAGCATCAGTGGGGGAAAGTGCTGGCTTTGTTTCGGAGGACAAGGGCCTGAATTCATTTCCAGCATTTTCTTAATTCTTTCCTTACACTCCAGCAGTGTAAGGAAAGAGGATAGCAGAACAAAGAGCCCCAGGGGAGGTCCCCTTTTGAGGCAGGCAGCAATAACTCTGCACTGTTTCTTCTGTTCCTCCTTCGCTGCCGAAAAAACAGAGCACCAGACAGGCTGCTGAGGAGCAGTTTAGCAAGAAGAGGCCGTTGGTGCCTCCTGTTCATGTGCATCTGCTGTTACTCCTGGCAAGCCACTCCTACCTTTCCTGTTTTGAACTCTCAGGCTGCTTCTATTGCTATCAGTTCTCCCTTTCCCTTTCAGAGGTAGAGCGATATTGGATATTATGAAGGCTCTTTTCTTGCAGGTAGCTTGTGACCTGAAATGGCATGATCCTCTTAATCCCAGGATCTGCTTGGTGTTTTTCCAATCAATCTGCAAAGCTGAGCTGAAGGCTCTTTGCAGTGTCTCGCTTTAAACCGTCATCTGTTTCACGTATCTTCTTCTTCGCCGCAAGGACTGTGGGCTCCACGATCTGCGGAACTGTTGTATCAAACTCTTGCTCTCTTCTCCCCGTAGGTACGAAGACGCCTTGGTTCTGTTGCTGACAGAGGTGTTGAATCGAATCCAGTTCAGGTATAACCAGGCACAGCTGGAGGAGCTGGATGACGAGACGCTGGATGATGACGTAAGGAGCAGAGTTGAACAAGGACAGCTGCAAGTCCAGATAACCAGTTAACCTTTGCACTGGTGTTACCTAGAGTGTCTTTCCCAGAGCTTGGAGCACAAGCTAGACGACTGCTTCTTCGTTCTGTGTGGGGTTTGAGGTTTAAAGCAGCCTGAAAGGCTTTTAACAAAAACTTACTAGTCACACTGAAAGGATATGACCTTTGTTTTTAACTTGGTTCTTACAGGGGGGAAAAAACGTTCTAATTATCAGAGGCATCAGGTGCCTGTGTCTAGTTGCTTTGGAATTTAAATGCTGAACTCTCTCTGAGACAAAAGCTTTACGCTGTATATATTGGTGCTTTCATTTAAGCTTATTTCTCCTAAGTCAGTACTGGTAAACGTCATCTCGATAGTGAGAAAAGTGAAAGTGGAGTAGGTGGCCAAAATGGATGAGGTCGGAGCGCTGGAAGGTCGGGTCGTTCTGCACGAAGTGTTCTTGTCACCTGAGCAGTGACTGTGCTTTAGGAGTGGACGCTGGAGGCTTATCCTCCCAGGGAAACACGCGTGCACGTCTAAAGCATGGGGTGGCAAAATTACTCTCCATCAGGTGTCCATCAGCGTATGAGAATCGTTAAGAGCAGTATCTCTTCAGTATCCGTGTGTCTGCAAAAGCCAAGCTCTGGGAAGGAGCTCGCTTGTCCCAAGTATCAATTAAGACCTACTAGTCTCCAAAAAGCCATCGGTTTCCCGCTGGAAGTGCTGGACTTACCTGTGTGTTTCTTCCCATAGCAGCAGACCGAGTGGCAGCGGTACTTGCGGCAGAGCTTGGAAGTGGTTGCAAAAGTCATGGAGCTCCTGCCAACTCACGCCTTCTCCACACTAGTAAGTAGTTATCCAGACCAAAAGTATGACGTGTGAAACGAGTACCAACTGCTGGAGTTTGTGACAAGCTGTTTGTTAGAGGCCACCGCGCCAAACGAGTTGGGAGGATTTTTTTTTTGGATGGGAAAACTTGACGAGGAGGAGAGCAGAAATAGAAGGAAAAATCTCGGGTTTTTGGCTTTGTCCGTTTTCTTGGTGTGTTTTAAAGAGGGTACTTCAGTGAGCGTCTGAGTCCTACTCGCTGGACACTAAGCTCTTCAGAAATTCCCATCTTTCGAAGTGTAAATATTTGGCAGCAATCTGTCACTGCTGTTTATCTTGGCCTTGATATCAGGAGGCAGCGCTGCGAATTGGGCAGATGAGAATGTCATTATTAAGGTTTTAGGGAGAGTGAAAGCTTTGTTTAAATGAAAGGCTAGATAGAGACACTGAAAAGAGCGCCTTGGACAATTGGGAATTACATCTGATAAACACAAATAAGTGCTTCTCTCCAGCTAGTGCCACTGCTCTGGCTAGGATCAGTGTTGTAAAAGTTGTCTGGGTTCGTGGCTGTATAATGGTTTTTGAGGAGGAGACACTGAGGCTGTCAGCCAGTGGAGCCCAAAATTCAGGGTAGTTTGGTGCCTTTTTCTCGGGGTGAGAAGAAGGGTGAGTTTAGCAGTGGGATCTCAATGCAAGTCTGTTAATTATGCTGGAGATACTGCGTTACCTAGACCTCTGAACTGTATTCCTGGGAAGCAGAGAAAACTGAGCTGCTGCAGAGGCAGAAGGTGCCTGACCTGAACGGCTTTTTCAATTGGTATTTTTATTTAAGAAACATTACGGTCGAGCTAAGCGCTAGAAGCATATTACTGAGCCGGCAATGCGAACTTGTAGCCCAGAAGGCCAACCGTATCCTGGGCTGCATCAAAAAAAGTGTGTCCAGCAGGGCGAGGGATCCTGCCTCTCTGCTCCGCTCGGGAGAGACCCCATCTGGAATACTGGGTCCAGCTCCAGGGGTCCCAGCACAAGGAGGACACGGAGCTGTTGGAGCGGGGCCAGAGGAGGCCCCGGAGATGCTGGGAGGGCTGGAGCCCCTCTGCTGGGAGGACAGGCTGGGAGAGCTGGGGGGGTCCAGCCTGGAGAAGAGAAGGCTCCGGGGAGACCTTCCAGCCCCTGCCAGTGTCTGAAAGGGGCTCCAGGAAAGCTGGGGAGGGACTCTGGATGAGGGAGTGGAGCCATAGGACGAGGGGTGATGGTTTTAAACTGGCAGAGTGGAGATTGAGATGAGATATTGGGCAGAAGTTGCTGGCTGTGAGGGTGGTGAGCCCCTGGCCGGGGTTGCCCAGAGAAGCTGTGGCTGCCCCATGCCTGGAGGTTCAAGGCCAGGTTGGACGGGGCTTGGAGCAAGCTGGTGTAGTGGGGGGTGTCCCTGCCCAGGGCAGGGGGTGGGACCGGATGGTCTTTAAAGTCCCTTCCAACCCAAACCGTTCTGTGATACTGGAAACTCTGAAGTAATGAGCAAAACAGTCCTCATACAAAAGCAGACGTTCCCCTGCAGCGTGGTGGAGCAGCGTGAGTCAGCAAGAGGCAAACAAATAGAGCAGCTGTTGCAGTGAGTGCAGTGAGCATATGGGTCATATGGTGGAGAGCACGTGGCCTCGTCAGAGGAACACATTAACATGAGGAAGACTCTCTGGTTTTTACAAATAGTTCTCCTGCAGTTACACAAAGGTGCTCTGCCGTTAATTAGGTGCAGCCCGTTAAGAACTTGATAGTGAGCTCTTTCCTTGAGCCCTGTCTTAGCTCGCTTTTGGGCACTGGATAATCTGGGAGATGTTCAAGTGGTTTCACGTGCTTTTTGGAGCAGCCTGCAGTGCTGTTGAATGCCGTGGCTGGTCTATCAGTAGCAAATAATGAAATCAATGTACAGCGGCTGCTGTTGCTCTGTCCTGTGCCGGACAATGGGAGGCTGCGTTTCCCTGTGCTGATGGATGAGTGAACTTCCATAAAACCAACCATTTCAAATGGGGTGACTTTGCCAATAGGAATTCAGCAGAACTAGGCCAGACTGAAAGGGTTGGGAAGTATTCTTTCAGGTGGGATATCTGCAGCGAAAGGGTCAGCGTGCGATTTTTGTCCTGTACGTCTACAAAGGCACAAGGCAAGTAACCCCCTAATAGATACCGCTGACATACCAAGGTTGGCCACGTGCTGCTTAGAAGGCTTTCTGGTCTCGGCTTATAACACACTCCCCGCGGTAGCGTAACCTGTTGCTCGTCTGAAGCATCACTGGGATGAGGCATGTTTGCTGTTGGCCCTGAATGGTGATGGAGTTAGGCTGACACTTCATTCCCAGACCGGGACGCCTGTGGTGTTTGCTCCCTTGGCTGGTTTCCCTACGGGACTTCGGCTGTTCTTGACCAGCCGGCAGAGTGCTGCAGTACTTCCCTTCTCTGCTCGGTGACACGGGACCAAACTCAACTTCTTTGAATATTTTGACAGCTGCATTTTGAGAAGCTGGTCCTTGGGGGTGAGGTGGATGCAGCGCAGGCTTCCTGCGCTCCAGACTCTGCCCTTCCCCTGCTCTGTTTGGTCTGGGTTATGCGCCCATCTGCATCGTCGCACTGGTGGCATGCTGTGCCATTATACTTGACAGACCATTATCTTGTTACGCTGATTACTGGTATTTGTGGGAAAAGGAGAGCTACCACAGAGAAGTACCTTCAGGGTGGGGAGCTCTGTTTGTTTTCATGATGGCTATCAAGACATGAGAAGCTCTGGCATGTGGGATCAGCCCAGAACCTAGGGACTTGCCTTTTCTCCAGATGTCAGTTTGAAGGCACTAGGGAGAAATAAGAAAACTCTGCTCTAACAGAGTAATTGGTAGTTGGGTGTTAAGTGTCTGCCAAGCCCCAAAATCACACTCGTTTCTTGTCTCTTCTAGTTTCCAGTTCTGCAGGATAACTTGGAAGTGTATCTTGGGCTCCAGCAGTTTGTGGTCACTTCGGGGACAGGTAATAACCACCGTCCAGCACAACAGTCCTCACTCTTTGAAGAGCTGATTGCAAAAACGCTCTGGACCGGTTTTGCCGTTGCTTCTTCCGTGTTATGTTGAGGATTTGAACACATGCATGGTGTCTGACGGCTCAGTAGTCAAACCAATCTCATAATGTGATTTATTTTTTTATTGGTATGATTCTTTCCTTGTTCTGGTACTTGAAGTGAAGATACCATATGTGTTAAGAACAAGTATAATCAAATACTACGATAACGTGGAGGGATAATGTTTACTTTTTTCCTCCTGCAAAATTTTTTTTAAAGAAAGGTTGAGCTGCTGTTTGCTTTGGGCTCAAATCTGGTGTGAAGTTGTCCACCATAAGGAGCGTTTTTATTTAGGCTTGAATTAAAGCCGTGGTGAAACAATGAGAAGATGAAGTGTTTAGGATGTAGTAGTAGTTGTTTCTGAAGATTTATCCAGCTGGCATTTCAGGAGCCTTCACATGTGTAAAGTAGTTTACAAAGACACCAGTGCTCTCAGATGAATAAAAAGCATGAGCACAGCTTTGTTGCTCCTTCCTGAGAAATAAGGAAGCAGTAGTGGCGAGATTTATGTGAGAGAAGATTGTAACTAAGGTTATATTTAAGTTTTCTGGTATAGAATCTGTTACATCTTCAGTACTGCTATACATGGCAGAATGGCGATGGTATAGACAGTTCAGGAAAAAGTACTTCCAATTTTAGGATCGTTTCAGACCTAGGATAAGCAACGGAGAGGTATTTAATGCTGCAGCAACAGTCAGTATTGGAAGCTGTCATGTGGACTGGCTGTTTAGCTGATGGATCAGAAGTGGCAGCTCAGGTGCACCTGGGGATTCAGAACTGGGTGGTAATATGCTGGTGCCGATCGTACAAAACAGCAAGCTCGCTGCTGAAAACTTCATCCGAGATTAAATATGGGCACTGGAAAGAAAAACAGAATTTCTTTGAGCTGTGGTGTTGCAGAACACTTTTGCTTTTTAAGTGAAAGATCTGGAATGTTTGGAGACCAGGTGTATGCAACCTGGACAATTGCATAGGTAATAAGACTGGCAAATCTAGTTATTGATATGCTTTTTGTCTCTGGGAAATATGAAAGTAAATAACCACACTTCGCATCAAAAGCGAACGCACTCTTGTTCCAAATGTGCTTCTGCTGCCAGAACATTTATTGCAGCGTAAGCCAGCAGAGGGAGTATCAGTAATGACCTTCTCCGCGGAGCTGGGACTGCTTCTTGATGTCAACGGGTAACCAAAAAGGCTCCCGTTTATATAGGTATCAGTATCAAATAGAAGAAAATAAATGCGTAAAAGGCTGAAATAGTTGGTGACATCTGCTTCTGCCTTTAAAGAGAAATTTGAAGTGTGGCAGTCGGAACAGTTGAACTTGTCTTACTCAGTTTGAGCATTTCAGTCACTTGGACCGTGTTCTGGTTTGAACTGTGACCCACTGCCAAGCTAATTTAAGAAGAATGCTTGTAATGTAATTAGGATAAACTTTGCATTTCCTGTAGCTTTGTAATTGGGTTTCCCATCCCAAAGAGCTGTATTTGTTAGTCACAAGGTTGTGTGTGTTTTTTCTTGCCCAAGGATTTTAAAGTATGACTTTTCAGACAGTGGCTATTAGCGCAAGTGACACTTGGGCCTTTTTGGCTTCGTTGCTAATGAACCATAATGTCATTTCAGGTCACAGGCTGAACATCACTGCGGAGAATGATTGCCGACGTTTGCACTGCTCCTTGAGGGACCTGAGCTCCTTGCTGCAGGCCGTTGGTCGCTTGGCGGAATACTTCATCGGGGATGTGTTTGCTGCCAGGTTCAATGATGCCCTTACAGTGGTGGAGAGGTAGGTTTGGGAGGGGGAGTTCCTGTCCCTTCCCCAGGACAAGGAGCAGTTGTCACCTCCGCAGCGAGTGCGAAAACCAAGGTTTCTTTCTGCCTCCCCTTGTTACCATTAAATTGAGATACGAAGAACTCCGTAGCCAGAACCTTAATCGTTACGTTCATCAGCGCTAAGTTTCCCAGATGGTTTTCTAAATCCTTAAGCAAAGAGATAACTAATAGGAGGGATTAAATAAAATCAGTCCCGTCAAGATTGAGGTACTTGTTTTCCAGCATCTGCGTCTGTGATGCGATGAAATGTGGTGTCGAGTCTGCTTACTTCGGAGTTGTATCTCTCAAAGCTAAATCACCAAAATCTCTTCTCTTAAATGAAAAGCTCTATGAAAACTGAAAGGCGGAAGACATTTGATTCTTCGCCTTCAAGAAACTTAATTAGCACGCAGTTGCAAATTACAGAATTTCAGGGCTTTACACAGCTGCCTTGGTTGTGTTGTTCCGTTTCCATGCAGGAACATCGTACTTGTTCCATCTTATCACCGACACTGAAATAGGCTCTAAATTATTTTCAACTGAATGGTCTAAATCTTATCCACTTACTAGCTAAATATTGACACCGAGTTGCCAAGAGCTGCGTTCAGAGAAGGTGTCTGAGCAGATTTGTACACGTGTATATCCGTCTTACATTCCCTGTACGCCGCCGTGTATGTATTCGCTTCCAGGTTGGTAAAAGTAACGCTCTATGGATCCCAAATTAAACTGTACAACATCGAGACTGCAGTACCATCTGTATTGAAACCTGACCTGATCGATGTGTGAGTATGAGATGCACACTGCCAACCATTGTATCCCAATTCGGTGCCTACATGGGGTGGGGGAAGCGTTAGATCTCCTCGGTCTGGCGCTCTGAAAGCGCCTGCCTCTGGTGATTGCCGGCTAACCTGGGGAAATGCTGAAATGCTGCAAGCATTTTGGAGTGCTGTTCCCTCAAATTGATGTGCTCGGGTTATTTAAAGAAAAACATATTTGTGATGACGAGTAAAAATGCCCATTGCATTAGCTCTAAAAGCAAACTGTTATTCTGCCCTGTACTAATGGCTCTAAAAGCTTAGTTCTCTTGCAGTGTAATTAAATGATGAAATAAGTGTTACCATAGTGGTATTTAAGAAATGGATCCACTGTCGGTATGTTGTTCTAGATTATGGATTTTTTGCTACCAAAGTCAGATCTATGGCTCATGTAAAAGAGGTTTCTCCTAGTATGGGGTTTCGAGTCCTTGGCTTCCAAGACAAACATCTACCTTCCAGCTATGCAAGGCATTTCTGAAACAAATGAATGCCTTCGATCCGCAAGTTGACATGAAGTGTGAAATCTTGATGCTGGTAGTAATAGAACACCACTGTGACAGCCTTTTAGAGCCTGTCCATTCCCAAGGCTGTGTAGTACAAACCTGTTCCCTACCAACTGGCATTTTGTGAGCAAAATTTAAGGTTGTCTTTTTAAACGCGTTGAGTGCTTGTTCTGGTTTGCTATTGCATGTGTAGCAGCAGCTCCTTGAAAAAACTACTGCTAGATTTTGTCATATAGTTCCCTGGATTTCTCCTAATAATCTCAAGTTACTAGCACCAAGTTTTGTGCAGGTGATGTTCTTTTAATGGTCTCTTTCCTTTTCTGATTTAAAATACTTCAGAAAGTTTTTTTCCATCATCTGTTCTCAATCCTTTTCTCTGTCCAATGTCCCTGAAGAAACCTATAATCCATTTTCTACTGCTAGCCTAGCGAAGGTACACTGTCGGACATTTGGAGGGCACCTGTCTGGTCCCAAAGAAATGTCCTGACTCAAAAACCTTAATACTGCACTGTGCCAAAAGTAGAATTATAAAGTATGGTTATAGTCAGCCTACCAGTTGGTTATAATTTGATCTTATTCAGTTATACGTTTGGCTTAATACTGTTGCTCAGTAGGTAAGTCCAGTTACAGCATGTGTTTAAATACGCCTCAAATGTACAGGGTCCAGGAGAAAAAAAACCCCACGGTGTTAAACAGTTTTTAAAGAAAAAGCTGCCAACTTTCAGCATACCAATATTCTTTTCCGGTTTGCTGTTGAAACCACGCCCCGTGCTCAGGACTTGTGCCCTCCTGCAGCTGTCCTGTGCGTATACCTTCTCTCCCGTGTACGTGTACGTACCTCACCCTTGCTCTGCTCTGTTCCTCCGCAGCCACGCTCAGTCCCTGGCGGCGCTGCAAGCCTACGCGCACTGGCTCGCCCAGTTCTACAGCGAAGTTCACCGCCAGAACCCAGAGCAGTTCATCTCTCTGGTCTCCACCGCTCTGGAGGCAATCACACCCCTCATCAGCTCTAAGGTACCTTCGTCAGCGCTGGGCTGAGGGTGGGCTCGTCTTATAGAATCACAGAATCACTTGGGTTGGAAGAGACCTTCAAGATCATCAAGTCCAACCATAAACCTACACTGCCAAAACCACCCCTAACACATGTCCCTCAGCACCACGTCTGCCCGGCTTTTAAATACCTCCAGCGACGGCGATTCCACCACCTCCCTGGGCAGCCTGTGCCAATACTTGATAACCCTTTTGGTCAAGAAGTTTTTCCTAATCTCCAACCTAAACCTCCCCTGGCCCAACTTGAGGCCATTTCCTCTTGTCCTATCGCTTGTTCCTTGGGAGAAGAGATTGACCCCACCTGGCTACAACCTCCTTTCAGGGAGTTGTAGAGAGGGATAAGGTCTCCCCTCAACCTTCTCTTCTCCAGGCTAAACAATCCCAACTCCCTCAGCCACTCCTCATAAGACTTGTTCTCCAGACCCCTCACCAGCTCCGTTGCCCTTCTCTGGACACGCTCCAGCACCTCAATGTCTCTCCTGTACTGGGGTGCCCAAAACTGAACACAGCCCTCGAGCTGCGGCCTCACCAGTGCTGAGTGCAGGGGCACCATCACTGCCCTGCTCCTGCTGGTCACACCAGTCTTGATACAGGCCAAGATGCCATTGGCCTTCTTGGCCACCTGGGCACACTGCTGGCTCGTGTTCAGCCGACAGCGTGCCCAGGTGACTTAGACTTAGGTCTTAGAGCAGGAGACCCTCCAGCAGCAGTGCTATTGCGTTCCAGTGTTTAACCAGTCCGCTCCGGACCACCGAATCACAGAATATAAAGGTTGGGAGGGACCTCTAGAGATCATCTGGTCTAAGCCCCCTGCCAGAGCAGGGTCACCTACAGCAGGTGGGTCCTGATGGGAATCAGTCTGTGAGAGCAGGATATCACTTTTCCAGAGCCACAGCAAATCTCTCGTGCAAGGTTAGACCAAAAGCATTTCTAAATAGCACGGGAGGTCAAGCTAATATGAAAGTAAGCAACTTACAGGCACATAAATTCAATCTAATGGCTTGTAAGTGGGGAAATGAAGGGATCTGACCTGTGCTCCAATTGGCAAATAAATGCTACAGACTTCCCTGGCAGCTCGCTGTGCTGTCTGATGCCAGCGTTGCGTCGTGCGGGCCTGGGGGGGGGGGG
>VZSF01005786.1:0-16943 GCA_013398295.1 Chionis minor | reverse complement strand
GGGGGGGGGGTGTCAGTGGGCAGCCTGACCGTGTGCCACTTCCATTTCAGGTGCAGGAGAAGCTGCTGCTGTCTGCGTGCCACCTCCTAGTCTCTTTAGCCACCACAGTGCGACCGGTGTTCCTGATCAGCATCCCGGCAGTACAGAAGGTGTTCAACAGGATCACGGACACTTCTGCTCAGCGGCTTCCCGATAAGGTGATTTGTTGCAGACGTGAGGGATGTAGGTCAGGTGTCCTCGGGCAGCTGAGCCTCGGTTCTTACTGCGGCGAGGTATAACCGCAAAGAAAAAAGAGTGGGGTGGGGCGTGAGGGCAGCAATTAACTCTGTACAGTGGATATCCAGGAATACCAGTGACACCGTTTGTCAGTAACAATCTATTTCAAGCAACAGCTTGAAAAAACACAATTGCACCTCTTCAATCTTACTCCTTTCCTACTTGCTGACACGGTCCGTGATCCTACGTCATCTTTACACTACAGACACATGGATTCTGACGTACATACAGTTTTCCATGAAACTTCCCATTAGCATTCCACATACCTTGCTCCAAGTTAGTATTTATATTACAGAAGTTCTGAAAAGCCACGGGGGAGGTTGGGATACGGTTGTGTTGGGTGCTGGCACAGAGGCATGAAGTGCTGTACAAGCGTAGAAACTTCGTGTGCAAAACCAGACAAGGAGTAATGAAAGTGGTATCATCTTTATTTTATGAGTATGAAAATCGGAGACTTACTGCTGCAGGGAAGGGCTGACAGCTGGGAGTTACATCACAGAGCTTTGCTTCCCTCTTACCTTGCAGAGCTTCTACTTTTCACTTGGTCTCACTTTCCGCTGTCGAACTCTTTCCCCCAAACAGTGAGCGCTGCCGATGTCTCGGATGGCTGCGAAATGTCATTTCACCGCGGGGTTCATGCTCTAGCATCAAGTGAAGAGCAAACGCGGTGAAACTTTGGTCTTTTTGCTTCGTGTCTCGTTGCTTCTAGGCCCAGGTGCTGGTGTGCAGAGCGCTGTCGAACGTATTGTTGCTGCCCTGGCCAAATCTTCCAGAGAGCGAACAGCAGTGGGCAGTTCGCTCCACCAACCACGCCAGCCTGATCTCTGCCCTCACGAGGGAATACCGCCAATTAAAATCCAATGCCATCTTGCCACAGAGGAAAGTCCAGCTGGAGGACAGTAAGTACCAAGTTTCCTGGGGTGTGCTGTCTTCTGCCAGCTGCAGCGCAAGCTGCCGATAGGAATCGTTAAACTGGTTTTCTAATCATTATTTTGGCTGAGAAACTGTATTTGGTGTATAGGGAGGACAGGAAAGAAGCGATTTGTGTTTTCTTTTTTTTTTTTTTTCTTCGAGACCCTTCTGTGGGTGTGCAAAGGGCAGTCCTCACCCCAGGTTGCCTGTAAACTCTTCCGTCAAAGTACTGTCTTCCTCAGACTGTCTTCCTCAGTTGTGGAGGGAAGGTGGGATCAAGGTTGTGATAAAACTTGGAAGAGCAGTGATTGTGTTAGGAATACTTAACAACCTAATGCTGGGACTACCACGCTGTCCTACTAGAAACATTGGCTGCAGGCAGCGTTAATGCAAATTGTGGTTATAAAACCTTAAGGGGAAAAAAGGAGTTTCCTACAGACTTAGGAAGTACTGTAGAGGCTGTATATATGTAGGAGGAGAGCCCTGAACTGATGGGGTCCAGGGACCTTTGGAAGTTTGTATGTTTTGGGACTGCTTTTGGCTGTGTCTTTTTGGGGTTTTGGTTGTTGGGTGGTGGGGGTTTTTTTGTTTTTATTTATTTATTATTGAAAAATTGTTTGGAAGTATGCATTGTCATGGCTTCTGACACACCCGGCACGCTGGTCAGCTGCGTGCAGGGAAGGGAGCACGGGAGAGGGCGGGTGGCTGCTCACGAGAAGAATCTCAGCAGACCCCTCACGTGGGGCGAACCGAACCCGTGAAGTTCTCCCCGCGTTTGGGTTAGCTTATACAGTGCTTGCGTATCACCGCTTGTTACTTTCAGAACTAGAAATCTGCAGTATATTTTGCTGTATGGCGAATACGCCGCTTTTCTCTTGGCTAGTGTTTTTTTAGCATTAGTGTTTTGGGAATAACGCTGTTCACGGCTGCCCTCAGCCTCCACACCTGAATAGCTGAGCATCTGCAGCGCGGTAAACCCATATAATTTAAGAAAGCAACACAGCAACCTAGTCGAACCTGTTTAAAACGTGAACACGCACTTGGGAACATTTTTGCCTCCAACCTGGGTTTGGCATGCGTGCCGCCTTGCCAGGCTGTTTTAGTTCCTGTGTGTGTGAACTTGACTTGACTTCTCGTCGTGTCTTGCCTCTGAGTAGTTTTGACGCGTGCAGGAAGTACCACTTCTCTTTATTTTGCAGCCAAAGTGATCATCCATCAGACACTCAGCGTTTTGGAAGATATTGTGGAAAGTATCTCTGGAGAATCCACCAAGTCTCGACAGATCTGTTATCAGTCGCTGCAAGAATCCGTGCAGGTCTCACTAGCCCTCTTCCCAGCTTTCATTCATCAGTCAGGTATAACCATAGGACAGGCTTTAATGCTGTGAGTAGCTTTATGACCTACTGGTAGCATCCAAAATCGTCATCGGAGAATCGTGGTGTTCATGCGAAGCGCGGGGGCTTGCTTATGCCTAAGTGTGACGCGAGTCTGTACTTCTGGGTGGGCTGGGCTGATCTTCTCTGCCATCTAGGATACAGGCGTGAAGGTTTGTCACGCTTCCAGAAGACGGAAATGCCTTGTGTTGTGTTCAGCAGTGAAACAAGAACGGAGCTGGTCCTGAACGCACAAAAAAACACCCCTTTAAAATAGCCTGTCTGGCCATGTTTGCTGTTTACGTTCTCTCCAGAAGCTTGAGGAGGTCTCATCAGATCAGGGCAAATGATGCGGCAGGGGGCTTTTTTCGCCCCTGTAAAGGAAAGTCTCCTGAGATGCCACCAGAACTGTGTTGCTCGGCAATCTTGTGGCCAGCGACTTACATCAGGGTCGCTCGACTGCCTGTGACTACAGCAGCTTATCCCGTGATGAGCAAGGCGTTCCAGGGAAACTTTTGGAGCTAGGTGGGATTTCCTCAGTGAAGCAGGCCTGGGGGAGGCAAAACAAAGTTGGAATGCAGAGAGGATCCAAGGCAGCAAGCCGGCGCCGTGACTCCGTGACCTGTTGTTTTCAGAACAGGCTAGCAGCCTCGTGCAGTTGCTATTTATTGGCGATAAAAGGCTGCATGAAGGAGGAGTTGAGCCCCTTCAGCTTAGCGTGGTTATTCAGCAAAGTGTGTCGGGACTGATGAAGAATTAGCTGCAGTGCTGCTCAGCTAACGGCACCAGCTAACCACGTGCTGAAGATGACTTCTGAAGTCAGAAGGGTCCCTTCAGTGCCNAAAAAAAAAAAAAAAAAGAGGAGCTGGATTGTCTCCTAGCCATCCCAAGCTGGGAAGCTGTTTTGGATTTCCTTGTGTTTCCTGTTAACCCTGTACGGGCAGTGAGCAACTGGAGATCAGCCCAGGCCATTTCCAGAGCTCTCCCCTGGCACTCGGTGTGGGCAGAGCAGACTAAGGGCCTCGCTGATAGTATTCTTTGTTCTGAGTTGTTTGGGGCTGGCTGTACTTGTCATCCCTGGGGGTTTTCAGAAATGGCTGAACAATCTTTAAGCCCTGTGGTACCGGCTCCTGGTTTCCATTTCTAACAGCAGCCCTGCTGATAAATTTCCAAGAGTAAATGGGGTTCACTGTACAGGAGGAGCAAATCTCACATAAAAGCCGTGTCGATGCCCTTGAACGTTACCTTAACACGTTCTTTTTGCTTTCCTGTTCTGTTCTTAGATGTGACGGATGAGATGCTGAGCTTCTTCCTCACTCTGTTTCAAGGACTGAGGGTGCAGATGGGAGTGCCTTTCACTGAGCAGATCATACAGACATTCCTAAACATGTTCACCAGGTATTGTCCCATGTCGGTCGCTCCTTTCTTATCCCTTGGTGTGATTTATCTTAGTAAGCTGCTCACACAACCAGTCCCTGCCCCTAAAGAGTGTAGTGTTTCCAACCCCTTGCTGTCCAGACTTTTGTCGTGTCCCAAGGCTAGGTCTAAGGAAAACGCTTCCAGGTCTGAAGTCACCCAGCCCATGCACTTTGGTCGTATGGTGCCGTCCTGCAATTCCAGATCTCCTACGGGCTGTCTGGAAGTGTGCGACACCGAACTGGACTCTTGTGTTGCCTATTAGCTCCTACCCAAGATCTGAGGGTGCCCCATCGCTCAGGCTTTTGTTGGGGAGGGGGAAGCTGTCAATCCTCGCTCAAAACCTCTCCCTTCTGCGGCTTAATGTACCTGGTCGGTATTAGCTGGGCAAGTTTAACAGTGCTACCCGCTTTCCTTTAAATTAAATTTAAATTTAAATTTCCTTTAAATTACCATGCAGATCTCCGGGAAGGTTCCTATGCAATGACTTTGGTTTTTTGTCGTAGAGAGCAGCTGGCAGAGAGCATCCTCCACGAGGGCAGCACTGGCTGTCGGGTGGTGGAGAAGTTTTTGAAAATTCTGCAAGTGGTGGTACAAGAGCCAGGCCAAGTATTCAAACCTTTTCTACCCAGTGTCATCTCGCTGTGCATGGAGCAGGTCTACCCCATCATTGCAGAGGTAGGACTGTTCTTAGGCTGGGTGAAGGAAGGGGGAGACAGGGAGGGAAGGCATTGCTGGGAGTGCCGAAGCAATAAAGCTTTTTGCTCTCCAGAGAGCTGGAAATGTCAGTCCCTGTGCAGGGAAAGCTGGGTGACTAGGCAGGGGGAATTGGAAGCAGTATGGGTGGAGGATTTTGTCAGGAATTATCAAGAGAGGCTAAATTTACAGATGTGCTCCAAGCAGGAGGTAAAACTCCAAACTCGGTGATGTGTTTTTAGCATGATCCAACAGTTGCTGAGTTTGGTGCCTTCCTTCGGAGGAGATGCTTTGGTGCTCTGGTACCTTGGTGGCTGCCTGACAGGGTGCTGCTAGAGTGGGATCCGGGGGATGAGTGGGATTCCAGCACAGGTGCCTGCTTTGACTTGTTTGTCCTTCTCTCATCCTAGCGCTCATCTCCTGATGTGAAAGCAGAGTTGTTTGAGCTGCTTTTCCGGGTCCTCCACCATAATTGGCGGTACTTCTTCAAATCTAGTGTGTTGGCTAGTGTCCAAAGAGGAGTAGCAGAAGAGCAGATGGAGAACGAAGCGCAGTTCAGTGCCATTATGCAGGTAACTCAGCTACTCCCGTGGCTGCCCAGAACCCTTTTCTGCGGTCGAGCGTAGGCTGCTTGTGGCAGCGCGTTCAAACGTGTGGCTGGTGGGGATTAGACTGTGTCTTGAGTGAAGTCTTGCCTTCAGGAACTGCTGAAAATCAAGAAGTGCTTGTAGCGTGGTCTTGCTGGTGTCCTCACGAAGCACAGCGCCTCAGTGAGCCGGGGAGAGAGCAGGGAGGAAGGAATGTTAATTCCTTGCCATGCCTCATCCTGCATCTGGACCTAAAAATATAGTACTGACTCTGACCCATTTACTTCTGTCACAAGTCTTGTGGCTAACGCTGGGACAAACTGTCAGTGCAGGAGAGTTTTCCCGAGACCAAGTTGTCTTTTGGTTTGTATGGATGTGTTCCATGCCGTACCATCGGAACGGGCGGAGAAGGGTTAGTGGGGTAAATCCCTATAGGCTTTGGCCTGGGGAGTAGAGAAGGCAAAGGCGTTAGGCCAGCACATACACAGAGCCAGCAAATTTTTAAGAATAACAAACTATATTCCACGTATTACTTAGGTCAGAGCTGACCCAAATGAGTTCCTGCGCAGTTCCTAGATGTAAGAACTGTCCCCAAAACAGGTAGTGCAACTCAAAAGTATAAAACGAGGAGGGGAAAAAAAAGAAAAAAATCAACTTCCTAATCCGTTATCAGAGTCCCTGGTGTGGCGCCCTTCACCTCCAGCGTGGGTCAGTGCAAGCTTGTTTTGCTTGCGCCGTGCTCTGCAACCTCGGAGTGGGGCTTGTTCCCCCGCGGGCAGCGAACGCCCCACGTTGCTTCGACTTCAGGTGGGAAGGACTTTTTGCAGAGCTGCCCCATCGTGGAGTCCCCTTCTCCCGGAGCCCCCTCTCATCCGTGAGTGAAGAGGGAGCTCTTCCACTGACATAAATCGTGTTGATGTTTCTCTCTTGGCCTTTACTCATCTTAAGATCTTTTGATCCCTGTGAAGGGCCGTCCAAGCACCTGTCTCTCCTGTAGCAGTGTAACACTCGCTGTCTTGTTTTTTCTGTAAGTGTTCTGCATTGCGAGAACAGCCGGTGTTTTGTGGTGAGAATATTACTAGTTTGTGTGCTGGTTGCCACAGGAAATCCGAGTCCAGAACTGGCTCAGTCTTGAAGGGGCTTAGGCCTTTTTTGTCCATTTAACAATAAATGGCTGATATGGGGAAATAAACCCCTCTTTTCGTGATGCCCTGGAGCAGCAACTGGTAAAATTCTGCTGCCTGCCTCTGTACAGTGCATACCTCATCTGCCTATCTCATCTGTACCGTGTTTCAGAGGAGCTCAGGGTGTTTTGTCACAAAAACTGTGCAGTGCTACCAGACTAGTTCAGCGGAGTCCAGCAAATTTTGTTCCTAGGCTCTTTCCTGCTTCTGTAACCCCCAGCTCAGCCTCCCAGCTCTAACTTCTTTCCAATTCAGTGCGGTAACACGTCAAACGCACCTGCTGGTCACCTTGGTCTCTTGACTTAGTTTGAGAACAAAACCGGCACATGTGTTCTGGTTTGGTTCGTGCTCACTGCGCTGGCTTAGGTAGCGTCCTTGAGAAACAGCCGAATCCTTCAGGAGCAAACCGCCTGCCAAGGGAGCTGCGCTCAGCGTCTGTGTTCCTCTTCAGTGCCAGCTTGGCCTACCTGTTCCCAATGGACCCAGCTTAGCAACTGTCCTGCAAGGACAGGAGCATGTTTCCCCCAAAGTTCCTTCATTCCAGTTGGTCTGGTGGCAACACGGTTGCCTCAAATAGCTGCCTCTCTTATTAGCATGCTGCACTGAGAAGCAGCTGAGGCTCCCAGGGGTTTATTCCAGTGTCACGGTGAAAATGATGTTGTTCTGCCTGGCCGGTCTGATATTCTTTGTGATATCCATCCCCTTCCTTCAATTCTGCTTTGTTCGTAGGCATTTGGCCAGTCCTTCCTGCAACCTGACATTCACCTGTTCAAGCAGAATCTCTTCTACCTGGAGACGCTGAACACCAAGCAGAAGCTGTACCACAAGGTGGGTCGTGGTTGACCAGTGCATGCTCGGCGCGTGGTAATAGGCGGCTGCTCTTCTGAGGCTTGTTTTAAACTGCTCGGAAACTCAAGGTCAGGATTTGGAGGGTTTTTCTGCCGCAGCCTTTGGTTGGTTGCTGGGATAATAACGGCTACGTTGCTGGTCGGAGCGATGTTACCACCTCCCTGATACTGCTGCGGTGGGCAGAGGAGAGATCCCAACTCCAGTCACTCAAAGCAAAGCCTTGGTGTGTGCCCTCCCGTGACAACGAGGGAGAGCAAAGAACACGCACGGTGACGGTGCAGTTTGGCTGAGGAAGCAGAAATTGGGATCACCGGTGGGACAGTGGCTGAGTCCCTCCATCATTCTCATCTAGATCAGCCACAGGGTATCTATTACTTACAGTCAGTCGCTGCCAGGTGGTTTTATGTCGCTGTCACGTAGGACCCATCCTCCAAACCCTCTAATTTAGACCTGTTAGCTGCTGTTGTGAAGGATTAGAGTTGGAATCAGGGGCCTTGCCCTCCTGGTTGGGCTGTGAAAGCAGAGCATTCGGGTTTGCGCCTGTGGTCACAACCGAAGGATGGCCCATCATCCTGCCAGCTGCCTGTTGCAGACTTTCAGGTAGCTAGCCAGATTCCCTGGCTTTCAGGAGCACCGTGCGGGGGATTCCCTGGCTTTCAGGAGTGCCGTGCGGGGCCAAAAGTGGCTGGAGTTTGAATGGGACTTGGTGCTGTTTGCTTAAATGCCAGTGCTTAAAGCTTGGGTCAGATACGTGACGTAAGTGTGGCCAAATTCACTGTTAACGTTAAAGCTGGTATTGATTTGCTTATTGTAGCCATTTGGGGGCTTGGCTTGGCTTGGAAAATTATCTCCGTGCTCATGAGACCCCGCTGATCGCTCAGAAGCTGCTGGTGTTCAGGTGGCCCTCTGCAGCCGTGCTCACTTGCGCGGCCCAACCTCGAGGAGTTTGTACTTCTGAAGCAAACTGGTTGCTGTGGTCCCTCTTGTGGGAGGATTGCTGGTGCGAAGACGCTTAACTGTGTGCTTCTCTCACTCTGCAGAAGATCTTCCGGACGACCATGCTGTTCCAGTTTGTGAATGTGCTGCTCCAGGTGCTCGTCCACAAGTCGCATGACCTGTTGCAGGAGGAGATCGGCATTGCCACCTACAATATGGCCTCAGTGGACTTTGATGGCTTCTACTCAGCCTTTCTCCCCGAGTTCCTGGCCAGCTGTGATGGTGTGGACTCGAACCAGAAAAACGTGCTGGGAAGGAACTTCAAAATGGACAGGGTAAGAAGGGGGAATGCTGCAGCGGAGTGTATTCGTGGGATGCGCAGCTTGTTTCTCCCGGAACAGGCTGGCAGACAGCCCTAAGCTTCCCAGGGCAGCGTTTGGAGGCAGGTACCCCTTTTGCTCTAAACCCTTCCATACTCCGCAATGCCCAGCCAAGCATGTTCCACTGTAGGTAGCAGAGCTGCCACCGCATCTCTCAGACTGCTGAATGCCATGGGAGTTAGGGAATATGCTTCCTGGAGGAAGTTTTCAGAGGGGTAGCCTGACATTTTCTAGAGTGGGACACTCACATCCTTGCCAAAATCTCACTCCGGCTGCTGGCCGGATGTTTGAGGGTTCCAGCCAAGACAAGAGCAGAGTAGCTGCAATGGCTCGCAGTTTTTTCAAACCCCTCATATGAGGGTGGAGCAAACAGGAGGGGTCTGTAACCTCCCTGTGGAACATCATGGCCGTGCAGCAGGTCATGGCTTCCATCTGCTGAAGCTCGCTTGTGCACGGAGTGCTTCCTTCTCCCGGGGCAGGTGGGAGGGGATTTGAAAGCAAGGGTTGAGGGCAGGAAAGGAGCCTTGGGAGAATCACTGGACTCTAGAAGGCAATCGCCTTTCAGGAAAACCGACCCTTGTTACGGGGAACAGGAGCTTTGGCAACTGCCGTGAGCAGTTGCTGCTGCAGATGGCCGTGCTGGGACCATTCTGGTAGTGCCTGAGCGCACGCCGAGAAGCCGCTGCCGTGAACAGAGCCTGGTTCTCCATAGTCGGCTCTGCCTGGAGCCGTCTGCTCCCTGTACATGGGCTGCAGAAACTGGTATTTCCTGGGCTCAGACCCCGGAGGAAGGGGTCTGTTGTTCTCATGTGTGAAAATACACGTGGCAGTTCAGGCCTCTGGGTTCTTTTCTGTTCTCCGCGGTGGGGCCGCTGGTGGGTATTACTCTGTTTGCAGTACAGCGTGTTGTTCCATCTTTTCCAGGATCTGCCGTCGTTTACCCAGAATGTGCACAGACTGGTGAACGACCTGCGTTACTACAGACTCTGCAACGACAGTTTGCCCCCTGGAACTGTGAAACTATAGTTACTGCACTGGACTCGTGTGTTGATCACTGTAGGGAACGGATCCGTGTTTCGTTTTGCCACCACCTTCTCTCCTCCCTGGTTCTGTCAGGACTGCAGGACGCGGTGTCTTGCACATTGGGCACATCTTCTTGGATTCACGCGCCACGCTTCCTTTACTTTTTTTTTATTTCCCTCCCCCCCCCCCCCCCNCGCCCCCTCTCCCAACCCAATTCCCCCCCAGCTGGAGTCAGCACTGTCTGCAGGATGTGTCTTAACGCCCAACCGCAGGGCATCTCAACTGTACGGAAAGTCCTCTCGCCTGGGGTTTTTGTTCTACTAACGTAGCACTTTGTTGCGTCCGGAGATTTCTGTGGAGGAGTTGTCTTGAGAGATCATGTCCGTATCAAACGTGAGGCAGAAGCGCCAAAGAACTACTTCAGACATTCGTACCTTCGTGTCATTCCACGTTCCTGCCCCTGCCCAGCTCTTGGAGGAGGAGACTCGTGATGTTGGGGACTGTTTTGGCACTTCTGTCACTCCCTTTGTTTTTAAATTGCCTTGAAAACCTCCCCGCTCTTTGCGGGGATTAGAGACTTTTTTGGGGTTTGTTGTTTCGTTGGTTTTTTTTTTTTAAAAAAAAACAAGACGTTTTTCTCATCATTCCATTGTGATACTAAAACAACATGCTTAATGGAAATAAAGTGCTTACTTTGTTGTTTTAAATAACTTGTAACTTGTTTCCTTGTAGCCCTGTCTGTCGACAAGCCGTTCTGCTAGCTGGAAATGGGTTTTTCCACACAATCGGGGTGGCCGTCGGCAGCTTTTCCCCGTGACCAGCCAAGAGGACCGGCAGCAGGCGCCTGCAGCACCCGAGCTGCAGAAATGCCTCGTCTGGGCTCCCAGCAAGTCCAATGGCTCCTGAAAGGTGCTGGGCTGGACTGGTGCAGATCAGCGTCGGCTTCTTTCTCTGCTCCCCCCTCGTGTTTACTCCCTGAGTTCCCTGATGCTTTCTGTCGTGGTGGTCTGGTTATTCCCTCCAGCAGTTTGTTGTCCGAATTGGTCAAGAGCTGCCTGCGGGATGAAAAGCTCCCAACATTTGCCACGTTGCATCATAGGAGACCTGAGCTGAAGGCCAGCCGCTGGTTGGGATGACCCTATGGTGGCATCTGGGCAGAAGGTTGAAATCCCAGTCCCCAGCCATGCCCAAACCCCAGACAAAATCGGGTTTTGTGGAGCTTGTGACTCTCTGATGGGGCAGCTGGGAAGGATATTCATCTCGGAAGTCTCTAGTCTCTCAAGAGCTAGTGTAGAGCATTAGATCAGTCTTCGCTCTCTGCGGTTACGAGGGCAGCGCGGTGGGAGCAGGACCTGTCGCCGTGAAGGGAGTGACCCTGGAGGATGTGTCCAGGTTCCCACGAGTTCTCCCGTGACTGCTCGTAGCTGTGGACTTGAAGCCAGCTGAGATGGCTGCCTGTGGGCAGCAGGAGGTGGCAGGGCCGCGACGGAGCGCGGGGAGCGCTGGCTCCACAGTTCCTCTAGTTATGGTTTTGTTAAAAAAAAGAAAAAACCCACAAAAAAACAAACACAAAAACCCAACATCCTGCCATGCGCATGTTTGCTGTTGGGAGATAACGTAGGCTATTTGGTTAACCCGTGGACAGACAGAGCCGTGCATCCAGGCCCTCAGAACTGGGACCAGTCCCATGTTGGAGCTTCATCGCCAGTGGATTGAGTTGAAACCTGCACGTGAAGCAGAGTCCGGCCTTGCCGAGGATGTGCCTCCGCAGGTCCAGCCCTGGTGCTGAGGGGAGTGAACCATGGTCTGGAGACCACCATGATGGTGGTGATGCCACCAGAGCTCCCACCTCCCCTGGGAGCGACAGGCACCGAGCTCCCTGCAAGCCAGAACCTGCCCCAGGAGCGTGCGGTGTGGTGCGGAGCGGCCGGCTCTGGGATAACTCCGTGTCGCCATTCTGCGCTTGAAAAGTTGACTCCTGCTTTTTCCCTGCTGGTTATTTGGTGGATGAAGATGCGGTGCAGGCTCCAAACCTGTCCGTGGAGCTTCTTCCCTCCTCCTGGAGACTCGCAGCGGTTCTGCCCTGCTCTGAGCTGCAGCGGGGGACAGTGGCAGTGGCTTCCTTTGGAGATGGGCTATGGGAACGCTGCTGCTACTAGCCCAACTCCCCTCCTGGCACAGCTCTCTGGGCTGGTGGCGCTTCTGGTTCTTGCGACACGTTTTGTTGACAGGGTGAAAGTGCACGTTTTTCGTGGGGTTTTTCCCCCCGCCACTTGCTGAGCAGCTGGTCAAGGGCAGCAGTTGGCCAGTGGCCAAAGGCTGGAACCTGCAAGCCCTCATGCTAAAAGCTGATTGTCCCTTGCCAGCCAAAAGGGGCAGCGCTGGCCCTCGCTGGATAAAATACCAGGATAAAATAAAGGCCACCCGATTTCTGTGTGTCACTGCCTTCCTCTTCCCTAAGGAAAACCCCTTCCTCATCAGCCACTGCAGAAGGGGCCCTTTCCCCCCCCTCCAGTCTCCTGGAGGAGTGGGTGGCACCAGCTTCTGGCCAGCAAAAAGTCCATTTGGCAAGAGCTGGGGATCCCTCTGCCCCCCGGGTTGTGGCTAGTGGTAGCCCCAGTCCTCACTCCCTGCACCTTTGGGGGGGTCAGGAAGGAGAAAGGAGATAACGGGGATTTGAGGAGCCAAATGTCTGTTGGAGACAGGCTCAAGTCCAGCCTTCCTGGCCCCCCCTCATCATCGTTCCCCCCGCCCTCCCCCCCCAGCTCCGTTAATGGCTTTGAGCCGGGGTGTTGGGCGCGTTCCTCAGCGACTCCTTCAAATTATCGCAGGTTTAGAAAACGGGCTCGAAGCCATCACGGTTTTCCATAATCTTTCAGATATTTTACCAGCGATGTTTGCATCGAGCCGCTTTCCCAAGAAGCGTCTCGGGAGTTTGGAACCTCAATAAAGAGGGATTTGCCAGTATTGGGGGCTGGGATGGGCCTTTCTGTAGGAATCGGAGCCTGGGAACCTGCCTGTGCCCTTGGGGAGCCGGCAGAGCTCCCTCACCCCCTTAACTCCACCCGAGGGAGAACTGGAAGGTGAGCTGGAGCGATGCTGCCGTGAGGAGCATCCCTCTCTCCTGCCCGGAGGGCTGTGCCCGTCACCACCTCACGGACTCCCCGTCTTTTCCACCTCCTTCGGCACAGGCTGGGCTGCAGGAAGGGACCCCAGTGCCTCTGTCCCTGTCACCTCTGTGCACGTGGGGTTCATCCCTCTCCCTGCTCCCCACAGCCTTCGCTGACGCTTTGACCCAGTGGGGGCTCCCGCCAGGGCAGGGGCAGCCCCTGCCTGTCCCCCCCTAGGGATTTGCACCCTTTCCCAGCACCCAGCGCTCATCCCAGAGGGAGGGCACCTGCCTGGGTGCTCCAACCGGCTTCCCTGGCATCCCAGCCCAGGATCTCTCCTCGCCCGCACCAGCCGGGGCGAAGCTCCAAGTAGGTCTGGGGTTTGGCAGGGTCTAAGTGCCCCCCCCGCCCCGCTTTGCTCCCCCCTCCGTGTCCCTGGGTCACCCATGGGATGGGTGCAGGCTCTGCTCCCACCGCCGCAGGGCCCGGGATTCAGCCCTGCCACGGGAAGGACTCGCTCCATGCCAGGGGATGGATGCTCAGTATCGGCATGTCCCGTGCTGAGATGCTTCACACCGGGGATGCACCGTGCCGGGAGGATGCTCTCCCTGCCTGGGATGCTCCGTGCTGGGATGATGGTCCATACCAGGGATGATGCATACTGGATTGCTCTGTGCCAGATGGATGGTCCATACGGGAGATGCTCCGTACCTGGGATGCTCCACGCTGGGATGATGGCCCATACTAGGGATGATCCATACTGGGGTGCTCCGTGTCAGGAGGATGCTCACCACACCTGGGGTGCTCTGGGCTGGGACCGCGGTCTGTATCTGGGATGCTCTGTACTGGAATGGTCTACCTGGGATGCTCTGTGCCAGGACCGTGGTCCATACTGGTGATGCTCTGTGCCAGGAGGATGTTCTCCATACCTGGGATGGCCCGTTCTGGGACCATGGTCCATACTAGGAATGATCTGTACCAGGATGCTCTGAGCCAGGAGGATGTTCTCCGTACCTGGGATGGTCCGTGCCAGGACGATGGTCCATACTAGGGAATGATCTGTACCAGGATGCTCTGTGCTGGGATGATGGTCCGTACCGGTATGGTCTGTACCTGGGATGCTCCATACTGGGATGATGGTCCATACTGGAGATGCCCCATACCAGGGATGCTCTGTGCCAGGAGGATGCTCTCTGTACCTGGGATGGTCCAGGCTGGAACCATAGTCCATACTAGGGATGATCTGTACCAGGATGCTCTGTGCTGGGATGATGGTCCGTACCGGTATGGTCTGTACCTGGGATGCTCCATACTGGGATGATGGTCCATACTGGAGATGCCCCATACCAGGGATGCTCTGTGCCAGGAGGATGCTCTCTGTACCTGGGATGGTCCAGGCTGGAACCATAGTCCATACTAGGGATGATCTGTACCAGGATGCTCTGTGCCGGGATGATGGTCCGTACTGGGATGGTCTGTACCTGGAATGCTCTGTGCCGGGACGATGGTCCATACTGGAGATGGCCCATGCCAGGACGATGGTCCATACTGGAGATGGCCCGTACTGGGATGATGGTCCGTTACCTGGATGGTCTGTACTGGGATGCTCTGTGCCAGCAGGAAGCTCTGTTCCAGGGATGCTCCACAGCGGAGATGTCCCGTGCCAGTACGATGGTCCGTACCTGGATGGTCTGTACTGGGATGCTCCATGCTGGGAGGAAGCTCCGTTCCGGGGGTGCTCCACACTGGAGATGGCCCATGCTGTGACAATGGTCCGTACCTGGATGGTCTGTACTGGGATGCTCCGTGCTGGGACGATGGTCCATAATGGAGGTGGCCCATGCCAGTACAATGGTCCGTACCTGGATGGTCTGTACTGGGATGCTCCGTGCCGGCAGGAAGCTCCGTTCCGGGGATGCTCCACACCGGGGATGTCCCGTCACGGGATGCCCCATCCCGGGATGCTCCGTGCAGGCACGGCGGCCGCCCGCTCCCGGCGGCTGCTTTAAGGGGAGGGACGGAAAAGTGACCCGTCCCCGGGCCCGGCCGGGCCGTTAAAGCCTCCGCGGGCGGCTCCGACCCGCCGGCCCCGCCATGGGCTCCCTGGGGCGCTGCCTGGCCCGGAGCCTGCTGCGGGGGCAGCCGGGCCTCTGCCGCCCCCCCGGGCCCCGCTGCTACGGCTCCGGTGAGACACGGCCCCGGCCCCTTCCCTGGCCCGGCCCTGGGGACACTGTCCCTGTCCCCGTCCCCGTTCCGTCCCTGGGGACACTGTCCCCGTCCCTGTCGACCCTGTCCCCATCCCTGTCCTGTCCCTGGGAACCCTGTCCCCATCCCTATTCCGTCCCTGGGGACCCTGTCCCCATCCCTGTCCCATCTGTGGGGACCCTGTCCCCATCCCTATTCTGTCCCTGGGGACCCTGTCCCCATCCCTGTCCTGTCCCTGGGGACCCTGTCCCCTTCCTTGTCCCACCCTCGGCCCCTTCCCTGTCCCATCCGTGGGGACCCTCTTCCCATCCCTGTTCCGTCCCTGGGGACCCTGTCCCCGTCCCTGTCCCGTCCCTGGGGACCCTGTCCCCTTCCCTGTCCCATCCCTGGGGACCCTGCCCCCATCCCTGTCCTGTCCCTGGGGACACCATCCCCTTCCCTGTCCTGTCCCTGAGGACCCTGTCCCTGTCCTGTCCCTGGGCACCCTGTTCCCATCCCTGTCCTACCCTCAGCTCTGTCCCCAGGGACCCTGTCCCCTTCCCTATCCTGTCCCTGGGGACTTGGTTGCCGTCCCTGTCCTGTCCCCAGGAATCCTGTCCCCAGGAACCCTGTCCTACCCTCATCCCCTTCCCTGTCCTGCCCCTGGGAACTCACTCCTGATCCCTGTCCTGCTCCTGGACACCCTGTCCCCAGCCCCGTCCTGTCCCTGGGGACCTTGTCCCCATCCTTGTCCTGCCCTCAGTCCCCTGCCCGTCCTGCCCCTCGGGGTTCCTGTCCCCATCCTGCCCCCCTGGTGCCCACTGCCCCATCCCCTCCCAGTGCCCCCAGTCCCTCCGCCCCGGCGGCAGCCCCCCGTGCTGGGTGTGCGGCTCCCGGGGGTCCTTCACTCCTTTGTGGTGTGGGTCAGTGCCGGGATCTCATCCCACGCGTCGGAACGGGGCAGAGGCTGGAGCTGGTGGCTCCCCTGGCACCATCCTGCGAGTCCCAGGGGTTTTGGTGTCCCCAGGGCCGGGATGGGACAACCCCTGTGCCCCCCCCGGGGTGGGCGCCACGCGAAGCCGGGCCACGTCCAGCAACACCCAAAAAAGTGGGTGAAATGGCAGCGTCTGCCCCCGCCAGCACCGGGGCTGGCACCGAAACGGCGTCCTCTCTCCTCTCCCTCGCCTTCCTGTCCTGCTCCTCCGGCGGACGGGACGCACTGTCCCTTGGGGGCCTTCTGTCCCCTCCTGCCAGCGCGGCTCCGGCAGGGAGAAGCACCCGAGGCCGGGCAGGAGCGATGGCACATGGGGTGGCACCAGCAGCCATGGCACTGGGCCGCGGCGGTGCCGTGTGCTCAGCCGAAACCAGAACCAAGCTGGCTCAAAGAGCATTTCCTGGCCACGGACGTGTCCCTATCACCGCCAGGGCTCTGCAGTGTGTCCCTCGGGTCCCTGCTGTGCCCCCCCCGCCGCTCTGCCAGGCACCGCTCCAGGGGGACACAGCCCCGGGATGGGGACAGGGTCACCCTGCAGCCACCGGTGGTGCCCCAGGAGCAGCGCGGGGTCCCGCTACCGCAACCCCTGTCCCACGCCCGTTGGTGACCCGCGGTGCCGTGGCTGGTGGTGACGCTGGTCCCTCCGTCCCCACGCAGCCCCCCCGGAGCTGCAGGAGAAGACGCTGGTGCTGGTGAAGCCAGACGCGGTGCAGCGGCGGCTGGTGGGGAACGTCATCCAGCGCTTTGAGCGGCGCGGCTTCAAGCTGGTGGCCATGAAGCTGCTCCAGGTAGTCGTCCCCCTGGGGGACCCTGCTCCCCGTGGCCCGCGGCTGGCTCAGGGGGGTGGCAAGAGGGGGGTGCCAGCGGTGTCCCCACTGTCACCCCGTGCTGCCACCAGGCGGACCAGGGGCTCCTGGACAAGCACTACCAGCAGCTGCGGCAGAAGCCCTTCTACCCCGCGCTCCTCGCCTACATGACCTCGGGGCCGCTGGTGGCCATGGTGAGGGGACGGGACGGGGGGGT
>VZSF01005785.1:63064-83447 GCA_013398295.1 Chionis minor | reverse complement strand
TAAAAGGCGAGAAGAGCGCTTGCTGTCCGTGCCCCTGAGTTGTGATTTCTCCGTGGGGGATCCGGTCTGCCTCATCTTGCCCAGCATCTCCTGGCAGGAGGATGTGTGGTGCTGTCTAGAAATACACGTGAATAAAGGAGGAACGCGTGTCAGGTTTAGGGTGCAAACGCTTCGTATTTGGACTGAAATGGGAAGTTCAGCGTCTGAATCAGTGGCAGGTCACTCGTGACTCCAGCTCTCGCATTTGAGTGGGAATATACCGTCTGCTCTCAGTCTCCCTGAGATCTGTGAAGCCTGCTAAACCGGGGTGGGGTTCTGATGGGATTTTCTGGAAAGCCTTCCCCCCCTCCCTCCCCCCCGCGCCCGCCGCCCCTTCTTCTCCTGGGTTCAGGAGGTTGCTAGAGAATAAGTAGATGTTTCTTCGGGAAGAAGGGTCTGGAGGTCAAAGGCGCTGAAGTTAGCGTGGTTTTGTCATGAGGCAGGAAACAAGCAGCCAGTGTGCAGCTTGTCTTTCTTGTGTCCCATACTGCAGTTCAACCCTACAATACAATAATGGCTGGTGTTGGCTGGACACTATACTAAAGCTAACCCCTCAATTTGTGCTTAATGGCTTATGTGTCACGTGAAGAATCTGATAGGTCTGGCAGTTATTTGCATAACTCCTGCAGATCTCTGCCTGTGAGAGGTTTCAGAAAACCTCACTGTAGCAACTTGGAAAGCTGTATTTCTGAGGGTTCTCTGAACTTCTAATACATGTTACTGTTTGTTTTGTATGCCTTTGGAAAATAAGGCATGAGGATACTTTGCTGCGCTATTTCCCACCCCCCCCCCCACCCCCCCCCTACGTCTGCAGGGTTCTGCTCCCTTCTGCTGTCAGGGGTGAGGACAGTGACTGCTAAACATAACAATACTTATTTTCATTACTGTTAATGATTTACATGTTTTGCTGCATCGCTTACACATGCAATGCAGCACATTAAATATATAAATATAAAAAATATGTTGCACATCAGTAATACACTAGGGTATGCCTTTACAACAGTTGCTCAAACTGCAGGGTCTTGAGCGTTTGTGTCAAAATGGTCCTTGTGTGAGCAGCCAGTCTGCAGTGTCATACCAGCGTTATTGTGAGGTCCTCGTTATTGTGAGGCTTGCTTGTTTGTTGTTGGGACTTGAGGAGGAGATGCCCCATTCTGGCTCAGGCTGCTGTGGCCTTCTGTCATTCTCTCCCCATTATGCCGTAGGAGAAACTGTCCTAGGTATGTGGAAGGGAGCATCTTGGAAAAGGTGTGGAAGGGCAGCCAGCACTAGGCTGCATTGCCTTTCAGAAGGTAGGTTTCCAACCTGAGCTGTGGTCACACAGGCAATTGAAATTGATCTAGCTGCGTCCAACAAGGGGAGGATCTTGCTGCTTGTGACTCTGTCGGCTGCCTGGTTTCTACAAACTCTCCAGTGTGGCCAATGGTTTTTTTTTTTTTTTCCTGATGATTTAATTCATTGATTGATGACTTGATTCACTAAACACACTAGAAAAATTTTGGATGTGCTCGTTTTCTACACGACTGGTGAGTTCTAGCAGCTCACAGAGGGATCTGTGTGCCCCACAGTATCGGTGTGTAGGAAATGCATGACCAAGGTGAAGCGGAAGTCTTCACATACAATATTGTGATTCAGTAACAGGGAGCTACCTGGATCTGCTCTACCCAGAACTGTATCCTAGCTAGAGTCAGGACTGTGTCTCATACCAGCTACCCTTGTCTGAAAGCACAATTAAAACTGTTCAAGAAGGTTTCGGAGAAAGTGTTGTGTTGGTCCGGGCTTTTTTTCACATGTCGTCTTGTCTGTAGGGAGTCCTTTATTAAACCTGATGTTATTTGAAGAGGTAGGTATAGCAAGTCTTTAAACTTTCCTTCTTTACCTGTTTGCTTTGTTTTACTTTGTTAATGGGGTAACTTGAAAAAAATACGCATTTTCCCCATCTGTCCACTAGTTACGTTAAACACTTTTCTGAATACAGAGTTTTATTAATTCCAGATAACTCTATTTTTCTTTAAATAAAAAGAAAACAGAAAAGCATTTTTTTTTTTGGTGGAACACCAATGTTACAAGTCATACTTGTTCACTACAACAAAATTGCAAAGACATGCAAAACACAATAAATGTGAGAATGAGACCAGAACATTCTGGAGGGAAAAGTTACATATTCTGTCATTTTGACAAGGTCTAATTAGGCTTAAGTGTTTCATGAGAGATTTCTTATAGGACTGAATGGAAAATAGATGTAGTATAAATGAAAGGCATTGTTAGAACTCATGGCCAAAAACACATGAAAACCAGTGTTTGGATAAAAACCAACATTTTCAAGGACTGACGCTGAAGAGCTGCTTGCTGTGTATCTGTTTTTTCTCAGTGGGTAAACATTGGTATAAATGTTGTCTAGAGTTGCAGATAATATTTCCAGTTGTAATTGGAATAGGTAGTTATGTTCATGTCATGTAAGAGCGTATTAAATGAACAGCTAATTTGGCTTTTTAGAATAATTTCTGATACTGAAATTTACTACTTATTTCAGTGTAATTTATGTATGTCGCTTGAAATGTGCCTTGGTAATCTGTCTTGGAAACGGGAAAGAATTTGTTCTAGGTTGCAAGTTGCTAAGAACGGGATGCATTTCCAGTCTTGAAAATTGTGTGTTACCACATGGAAGCTTAGGGAAGCAGCGAGGGGGCCAGAAGGTACCCGCAAGACCCGCTGTGAAGCTCCTGTCCAGAAGATGCTCCTTGTTGAGGTCTACATACGGGCATTTTTCTGTTGATGAATTCCTTTTACTCAGATAATGATAGTGCACTGCTTTACATGTGAACTTACACCTGTGTCTCCACTTCTTCTGCATTATCCCATTAATGATGACCTATATAACTACTTGGAGAAAGAATACTTCACTTCCCTCCCTCCCCCCATATATTCAGTCTTTTGCTGAAATGGGATAAACCTCTTATGCCCTACAGCCCTGTAGTAGGCTGATTGGTGTTTTTCCTTTACTTTTTCAGTCCGATTGTGTTTTGTCCATTTCCTCCTCAGGCTGTTCCTATTCTGTCTGTCTTTGCAGCTCTGAAATACTGCCTAGAAGGACAGAGAAATTAATTACATATTTGCTCATTTGGAAGGCGGCAGGGAGGAATTAGAATTCTGGTCGCACTGTCAGAAATAATGTGAAAGGAGGAGAAGGGACATTCTTGTGATTGGAAGAGGAACTAAAGATTTGACTGAACTTCCAGGAAAGAAAAAATGCTGCAGTTTTAGGGATTAAACACCTAATGGTGTAAAAAAGAAAGAGCACGGGCTTCTGTGCGTTTTTTCTTAATACAAGAACAGGAGAGCTGTCAGTATTCGAAAGAGAGAATTTAAAACTGATAAAAGAGGATAGACTAGGTACAGTTATCACGTGGAGCTTGTTACCATAAGAGATGGAGGCTAGAAGCGTAGCAGGATTTTAAGAAGAAAGGTACGAATATCCAATTTTGCATGATTTTTTTTTTTAAAATACACCAGCAACCATAAAAGGTAGTTTCTGTTCTTCTTGAGTCTGTAGTTTAAATAACCTCTAACTGATGGGAGGTAGGAAGAAATCTTGCCTGTGGCTGTTATTTTGTAATTGCATACTTAAGGATTTTCTTCACTTGTCTCTGAAGCAGCTGGAGCTGGTGGTCATGGCCGAAGATAATCCACCTAGTCCAAAAACCTACTGGCAGCTCCTCTCTCCTTAGGCATGCCAAAACATCATGGTAACTGTTTCGTCTTGAAACACAAATGAGACTAATTTTTGTAATGGTAAGCGCTGTGATTGTTTTCTTTAAAGCGCAGCTTTTGTGAAACTGACGTGTCTCAGAGCTGAGAGGTCTGTAACATCCTCTGTCTTCTGGGTAGTCCTGTATGATGATGTTGATCTTTACGTACAACTGCCAGTAACAACAGTGATTTTATACCAGGGTAGAAGGTATAACAACACTATAAAAATTATGTTCAGATTTGGGTAGTCAGTATTTTACAAGCTCTTGAGGACAGATTTAAATGGTAATGTGCTTTTACTCTTTCCTTTGGCGACACACATTTATTCATTCCCTGTAATTAAGACTTTTTTGTTACCACATTTAAATCATTTGGCTCAATTACCTAATCCCTGTGTAAGCCATATGGGCACAGTGTGGCTTTGTCCTTCCATAGTGACCAGATCACATGGAGGGTTTTAAGTCTGATATTGCTGGTCAAGCTAATGGGTCTAACATTTAGGCTTGCTTATCCAGTTTAAGTACTCATATTGTTACATCCAGAGTGTCTGGGGATTGTTCCTACAGCAGTGTTGATGTGGTACGTTTTCTGTGTCCTTTTTGAAATAACTTTTTAAGCATTCAGCTTTTGTTATGCAGTAAGTGGGTTTTCACTGTGACTTGCAGATACTCAGATATTTATATAGTTCTCCAGTGTTTTGTATAAATCGCTTTTGAATGACAAGAGTTGAAGTCCTGATCTTTAGAGAATATTCTCATCTTTGTTCTGTGTGTTTAATACAGCATTATGTACTAGCAGTAATGTCTTTAGAGCTGTATGTGGCCACTAGATTACACAGCTTGTACTGCGTATTTTTTCCCCTCTGATCATGTTGGGGGGGAATCTATCCTTTGTTTCTGTTTGGTAGGTAAAGTTATTGCTCTTTACATCCACTCTCTATGATGGCCTCTTGCCTAGGCCCAGTTTTACTTTATGAACTGAAGACCTTGTTGAGCTGCTATGGCACCAGGCATGGCTTCCCACCATGCTGCTGTGGCACCAAGCATGGCTTCTCAGCTTGCTGAGGTGGGACGAGATGGTAAGTTATTGGGAAGAGATCATACTTGACTGACGAGTAATGTCATTGCAAAAATACCTCTTTTGGTTTGCTGTGGAAGATAAACTAGCCCTTTCAGTTTTTTTTAATACATCCACTTACAAGAGGACAATGTAGTGAAATGGGTGAAGAGTATGAAGTATTTAGCAGATGAGCTTCTTTCCAGGAGCACAAAATCTGTAACATTTTTGTTGGCTTGACCTGTGGAATGTGCCACTGTGATTTTTTTTGTGCTTGAAAAGTTAGTAACAGAATGGAGTAAATTTGCTTCATTGATGTGTTCTTGTTTAAGTTCTTCCTTTGTAAATGTTTTCTTCTTATATCATAAAGTGTGGGGTTTGTTTTTTTTTTTTTAAACTTTTTATTCATCTTACTGCTTGTTGGGGTATCTTGTCTTCCTCACCATACTGTATGGCTGGACTTGGGATTAGGAAGAGGATGCTGTGGTCAACCCATTGTGAACAATAAAATGTGGTGTACACCAAAAATATTCACAATATGTTTAGTCCATAGAGGAAGAGAATTCAGAGACTTTGGATAAATTAAAGGCTTATGTTCACTTTTCAGAGTTAAGTTAAATTTCTAACAATGCAAAAATTAAGATATGGAAATCCGCAGTAAGGATTCCCAAGCAGTCTTAACTTTGTCCAGCAGTGTGAATGTGTAGTAAAAAAAATATGCCGTAAGACACAATGGTGTTTGTTACTTACAATTGAAGAGTTTTTAAGAAGATAATTGGATTTTAATAGTCAATTTCTTGTAATGGCTCTATACCATAGTTAAAATTATATGGAAGTGTAGATGCTTTCAGTGTGTATTTCTAGATGTAGGGTAGAAGGTGTTTATGAAGCTGTAAAACATTTTTTTATTATATCTATTCATCTATTTCAAAGAAACAAGCTTTCAGGTATATGAACAATGCTTTTTGCTTGCTTGAAAGCTTATCTATGTTTTCCAGTTTTACTACTTGTGTCTTTTCAAAAGTGAATGTTCCCTTGCATTTCTTTTTATTTTTTTTGGAGGGAATACTTACAGTTCCTTCTGTAATTTTTAAAAATTTGCTTTCTGTTTTGTATTCCAGACTTCTGGGTTTAATTGTGACTTGGTATCCAGGGTTTTATTTAAATTGTTCTCAATACCGAACCGAACGTAAGACACTAAAACAAATGTTCCTAGCTATATTGTTTGGATGAATTTCTCCTGGGTTTTGGTAGATATTTGTGTACTTACTTAAGACTGTTAGGCACTCAGCATAATTAAGTTAGTTACAGTTAATTTTGGCTATTGATGTGATTCCATAGTTGTTCAAGACGTTTCATTCTGGGCTGCTTTTGTCTGTCCACTGCATCACTGTTAGTTTTTAGCTAAATGTGTTGTAGGGAGATGAGGGAGGGAGGGAAGGGAACTGAAACAATGGTAATCCAGAGGTAGGTTGTCTTAAACTGCTGTTAGTTATATCCTCAAACCTGTTCATATTGTATATGTACAGGCACACACAGTTTCTTCTTTGTCTGTCCACATCAGCCTGGAGAAGAGAAGGTTGAGGGGAGACCTTATCACTCTCTGCAACTACCTGAAAGGAGGTTGTAGCAAGGTGGGGGTCTATCTCTCTCCCAAGTTACAAGCGACAGGACAAGAGGAAATGGCCTCAAGTTGTGCCAGGGAAGGTTTAGGTTGGATATTAGGAAAAACTTCTTTACCAAAAGGGTTATCAGGCATTGGAACAGGCTGCCCAGGGAGGTGGTGGAATTGCTGTCCTTGGAGGTATTTAAAAGACGGGTGGACGTGGTGCTGAGGGACATGGTTTAGGGGTGGCTTTTTGGCATATGTTTATGGTTGGACTCGATGATCTCGAAGGTCTCTTCCACCCCAAGTGATTCTATGATACCTTTTCTTAAAACATTGACAGTTGTTACACTACTGCTTGAGTGATACTTATTTTCACTCAAAGATTTAAGAAGCCTATAGCTTGCTATAATGTTCTCAATATAGAGACAGAGAGGTGATTGACATGATTTTCCTATACATTTGAGCTCTGTAAAGGCATGCTTTGAATTCTGTAGTGAGTCTTCAGGTATGAGACAGTACTGAGAGTGTCCGATACGCTGGAAATGCATTTTGTTAATGTGCCCAGAAGGTATCATGATAAACAGGTCAGTTGTGGCTTAGAACATCCATAAATCATTGATTTACTAGAAGATGGTGAAGTACATTTACCATGCTAAATGTTCTTTTCTCAAGTGCAGCCACTGTTGGAGGCAGAACAAGGAGCTGGATGGTCTCTTGCACCACTCGTGCCTGGTAGTTGCTCCTGGGAGACAGAGCAGCCACAGGTAGTTCTCTGGGAGGCTGTTACAAAGATGGCGTTGTAATTTCCCTGCTGCAAAGTGTTCTGTGGAGTTACTTTTGCTGTCTTTGAATTTGGTCATTATATAAAACTAGATTTTACATCTGTTAGACAGAAGGTAGTAAAACTATGTGAAAAACTACATTACAATTACCTTTCCTGGGAAAGAGAATGAATTTATCATGCTTATGCTTATTAGTTTGGGGTTTTTCTTAACATGTGTAGTGCACTGGATCATTGACTTGAGCAGAACACGCCTAGAAGACTTTTGGTAACTCTACTGTTACAGTCTAAATTCAGTTCTTTTATGTTGCTAGGAACCCAAGTTAATTTTAGAATTCCTTAGTTGAAAGGAGTAAGTAGAGGTTCTTGAAGACAACTCTTAACTGCGTGTCTAACCAAAACTTTAAGTAACATTTTAAAAAATGTGACTTATCAGTTAGATTAAGTAAACAAGCCACTTTATCGGGTTGGTGATCTTGGTTTTTTTTGTGGAATGGGATCTTGTTTAGCAACAGTGATCCTGATCGTGTATTTGACTCTTTGAGAAAGAAGAATGAGGGATTTTGCTGCTTTTGAAGGCTTGAATATGTTAGTAGAGTTTTTTATTTTGCTTTATTCAAATAATATGCTTTCAGTATAGCGTATTGTTTTTGCCTAGTGGCAGTTCTGGTGACATCAGGCATAAGATACTTTTAAGTTTCCCAGACTTTTAAAGGGACCAGTCTACTGCATTCCTGGCCAGCGTAGACTCTGTAGAACTAATTGTCTAATCCCAAGCGGTAACAAAGTGATTTCAGGTAACTTGCATATAGCAAAAAATATTTTACTTTGGTTTCATTTTTATTGGTGGGTGGTCATGCTTATCCCATAGGGAAACTTGCTTTCAAGTTATCAGTAATCCCAGTTTCGAGGGTAACTTGCTTTCAAGTTATCAGTAATCCCATTGAAGCTTTATCAAGTGCGAATTTGAGTTTCTCGTGGTTCCCATCAGGCACTGACAGCTGTGTGTAATCCCAGGTGTCAGAACTGAGTGATTTCAGTTTCTTCTGTTACTTACAGCATAGTATGCCAAGAGTTGCTTTCAGTGGATGAACTCGCTGAATATGTATGTGAGTGGAGGAAGGTTTGTTTAAAGTTTGCTCTTGAGAAGCAAGGTGCGTAGTGTACTTGTGCCCTTGCAGAGTTTGGATCTAGAATTTTTGTTGCACAGAGCTGCATGTTTTGCAGTCACTAAAATGTGTTACGTTCCCCTTGTGGCTGAACTACATATGGAGTTTGAGGTGAATTTCTAATGGATCTGTGAAAGCATTTGCTAGAGTTGCAGGCATGCATAATGATGCAGTGATGAGGAACTCTGGCTCTAGGAAGCGGGTGATGGAAATAAATTCAGGTTGAAAAGCACATGGAGACTTTGGAATACTCCAAGTTTCCACTTCCCAGTTCACCTTGACATTTTTAGGAGGATAGGAATTCAGGTGGTGATGAATTAGATGAATATAAATCACACTCTGATGATTTTTAAATTACAATAAGCTTTAATCAAACTACAGAGAAGAATTAAAATATTATTCAAGGTTTTCTTACTGGTTTGAGCTTTTAGAACATTGTTAAGATAATGGGAAAAATACAGACTTTAAACTTGCATGAGAATAAAGGCTTCTGACTTTTAACCCAGAGCAACAGTTGGCAGCTCTGTAATAAATTAAGTAATGGTAAATATTCTTGCTAAAGGTAATATTGTGAAGTAAAGGAAATTAAAAGAACCTGAAACAACAAACCACTATTTGACAGGGTGTGTCATGAAAGGCAAATGGTACTGGTTGGAAACATCTATAGAAGGTGCTGGTAGAAATTTTCTATGTGATGCAAGAAGCTATTGTTTCTAGGCAGCTACTGTCAGCTTCAGAGAAAGCAGAGAAAATCATGAAAAGGGGATCTCCTCCATGTATTCCAGCAACAAACAAAATGAGAAGGGGGAAAGGGAGAGGGAAGACTGACCAAGGCAGCTCAGTCTTTTGGCAGAGGGTATTCGCCACACTATTTGAATTTGCCACAATCTTAAATCCTCTTGTGGAAAAGGATTTTCCACAAAATCATAACAATAAATCCACAGCCACTGAACCCCAATGCTGTTTAGAGGAGATACTTGACTGAATCAGCTTTTGCTTTTACATACTATAACTATTGAAATATGTACTGAGCACAGGAGACTTTGATCTGTAAAAGTATGTAACAAAGTATTCTGGAGAGGAACTTTAAGAAGCAATTTTGAAAGATTTTAAAGAAGCTGCCTGCAGAATTGTTCTTGAGGACTCCAAGGAGCTGCTGACTAAACGTGTAAGAAGATGTCACATTATGTTTAATTTTACAAAACTAAAAAAGTACATATAAGAAGACGTTGAACTATTCCTGCAACTTTTTTACAAGTTGTCAACTCATAGGAAAGATGTGAATGTCATTACCAGGAATTGAATGAAAACCTTCAATTACGCACTGGCAGTAAAAGAAAAATGTGACAGAGGCCAGAAAATACTATCATGGCATACATTAATGTCTTCTTTTCATTTGAATAAAGTTTGCAGCTGTAATTGCTTGGTCTCCCTCAAATCTGAGTACTGCTGGGGGTTCATATGGGCCATGAAAGAGACCTGTGGATGTTGGAAAACCTTACAGGAATGTTTAAAACCAGCGGATTATTGTTGGTTTGGTTTAGGTTTTTTTTACACTTTGGAAGAGGGATTGCCATGTGAATATATGACAAAATGAAGATTACTTATTGAAAAGAAACTGAAAACTACTTTTTTTTCTCTCTCTTTGTAAGACTTACTGCAATTGGAGAACGTGAGTATTCCTATTAAATATCCATTTATAGACCTGTTGTCTGTGAATTTATTGACTACAAATGACTTTCTGACCCAACTTACACTGTCTACCTCAACAACCTCTTGTGGAAGCAAGATAGGAAGTTCCCTGCTTGCTGCATAGGAATCTGCATTACTGCTTTTATCTGCCAGAAACCAATCTGCCTTAAGAGACTGCTCCTAGCTGTAGTGTTGCAGGATTTGGTGTATAAGTTTCCACTCACTTTGTCCTTTATGGTTGTAAAGCTAAACCAAACCACCTGCAGTCTTTCCCTCAGAAGTGAGCAATCTCACCCACCTTGATGTCTCCTTGTTTTGTTCTCTTCATCTTTTTAGTTGTCCTTTAGCTCCTTGAATTCTGCTCCATCTTTTGTGAGGCATGAAGACTAGTGCCACAGTGCTTCAGATGAGGGTGCAGCAAAGTTTTATGTATAGTTTAAAAATGACACTTGCTTTTATTCTCTAGCTTCCTGATGATGGCCAGTGTTTTATTGGCTCTTTTTTTGATTGCATCTGCATACTGAGTCGATGATTTTAGAGAACTGTTAGTGTTCAGATTCTCTTGCTGGAGTTGTAACTTCCACTTCCAGTTCTAGCATTATGTACCCCTAAGTTAGGTTATTTTTCTCCGGGTGCCTTATCTTTCTTTTGTCTGTGCTGAACCTTCTCTGCCACCTTTTTGTATATTCCCTTATTTTTCAGGGGCCCTGAAAAATACCCAAAAAGCTGTCTTGACAAAGGATCAGACCCTAAATTTAGCATAATTCATTGTGTAACTGAACACCAGCCTGGAAGATGATGTCTTACGTTTCTAGCTCATGTTTTGAAAGTCCTGTATCATGAAAGAAAACACTGCTTCACTTTCCCAATCCCTTCCTTCATTAGCACTTGTTTGCATGTAATCTTCTTGTACAGGGGATTAAAGTATTTCACAGTTTGGACTGTTCTGATTGTGAATTTATGTTGTACCTCATTTTAGTCTAGTGTCTTGGTACCATGATCATTCTCATTGCACGTGTGCTCGATCACTTCCAGGCTCCCATCTGGAGTGACCCAGATGACCTGCCTCCTCTAGGAAACCTAAACTTCCTTGACTGGTTTGTGAGAAGATACCTGAACTGCTCAGACAGTCCTTTTGCATTTTAGTAAGCATCACGCTTTTGTATTCTCGTGCACATCCCTGAGCATATGCAGCACATCCTCCTGTTCGTGCTCTAAAAGCATCATAGTGGGAGGCTGCAATGCAGTTTTCTCGCTGTCTTGCTTAGGACAAAGTGAATAACCATAAAATATTAGGTCTCGGGGCTCTAGGCATGCTGCTTGGGACCAAGGGTCACACCTATACAAGTGTTTCAGCTGGGTTTGAGAATGAACTTTGAACATCTATCTTCTCATCATCCTTCACTTTGGAAGTGGCGTTGAAGCACACTGAATTCCTTTTAGATGCGATTTAGTGGGAGCGTGCATTCCAGGTATGTATGTGGTGTACTCCAACAAGGGGTGTTCAGTCTGGGGAACTAGACCCACCTCAGTGCCCTCCAAAACATGCTGTGTGACTGTGTGACCCTCAGCACTACCTGCTTTGCTCTGCAGGTCTGCTCCTGCTGCAGGACGCTACTTGCTGCCATAGGCACAGCTGAGGGATCTGGCTTGAGCACTAAGTGCTGTAATTGTGAGCAATGTGCCTTGAAAGGTCCTGTCCCAGGGGTGTTGTGGATATGAACCAGCCTGTATGGGTTGTCCTAGAGTTTCTGTCCATGATGTGGTTAGGAAAAAATGCACGGAGGTCATCTCCAGGATGACCTGGTACTGCCTGCTGCTTGAGAATTAAGAAGGTTGCTCATGGGCTATGCCATGTTTTGGTAAGAGCATGACATAATCTAACTTGACAGCAAGTGCTAGATCCCGTAGGACTTGCCTTCCCTCCCTGACAAAAAAAGACTGACCATTGTGGTACCCCAACAACAAGACCAGCACAGCTGAATAAAAGGATTTTAGGTCGTGGAACAACCGGCCATCACGCTAACACTGTTTTCAGACTGATTACAGCTCATCCTGCTTGATTTTGCACTAATTGAAAGCTCTTTACTGTACAAGGAACAAACAGTGCCTTGACTGAAAGTAGTAGCAAACAGCGGAGAACAGACGCTGAAGTGCTTCTCGTCTCTGTGCCAAACTGACATCCTCGCGGTGGAGGGGGTAAACGTGGGGCTGAATCCTGGAGCTGAGCGCGGGGTGACCTGACCTGAGCTTGGCCCTGCCGCGGTGTCAGGACGGCAGAGGCTTTGTGCCTGTTGTGAAGGTCAGCTGTATGTGTCTCTGAATTTCACTAAAATAGTTCGCAGAGTATGAAAAATGATTTGGATGAAGTTTAATGCAAGAATGGTAATGTATTTAAGACAGGTGATGATAGCACACCTAATAATTTCTGTCTAATAGTGTGCCTTCTGGGATCAGTTTGGGAACTGGCTGACTGTTTTTTCCCATCCTTTATTTCTGGTCACAACACAGAAAGTAACATTGTTCTTGGGAAACTTCATTACTATGCTAGAGTGGGAGTATCATCTCTGTGGAGATTTATGTCATGTGGGAAGATTAGGAAATACGGAATGAAACAACTGGGGTAAAATGTGGCACAAAGTAAACGTGCTTTTGCTGGAGACTGGGAGCTCATAAACTGTAAATGACAAGAGAAAAATCTTGATATTCTAGTTAATCACAAAATAATCGTGAACTACCAGGGTGAAGTGACAAGGGGAAAAGAGGGTTCCATTTCAGAATTACTGCTATTTGGCAGTGACTGCTCCTGTGGGAAGTGGTCTGGAGCCCCTGTGGGATATTGCACCTCCTTCTGTTTTCCAGTGTTGGAGGGGTTACTCCTAAAAGACTGAAACAGGTAGAGATAGGCTCACTGTTCTTGTAGAGGTGTGTTTGTACAAGCTGTAAAAGCAAGCACAGAGTACTAAATGACTGAACAAATGTAGTCTGGAAAAAAGTTTGTGTGTTTTGAAAGAGGGGTGCTAGTGCATCTTTCTGGGGTGAATAGCAGAGGCAGAGCACTTGAGAACATAAAGGTAAAATGTGTTCTGCTTATTGAAGGATTTCTAGGGGACTTATGGTAGTACGTATTAGATATGATTTGACAGGTGGTTGCTTCCAAGTATCTTTTTCTATGGCTAAGTTATATGTGGAGAACTCATCCGCTCTTAAATATGATAGGATGAGTGGCATGATACAGCTGAGATAACTTGCCGATAAATGTCTAAATATCAGTCCATCTGTTGGCTGTTGTGATGTGATACTTCTTTATGAACTGAGCTGCTTTAGGCTGCTCTCACTGACACTGACACCTACAGAGGCAATATGTAGCGTCTGGATGCCACAGCAGTGAGATGCTCTTGACAACCTTCTTTGAAGCCAGTGGAGTGACTGCTATTGATTTCACTGGCAATTGAAGCTTCTGAAAGCAAATAAAGGGAAGATGTTTTAGGAGGGGCTCACTAATGTAAAATAGTGCCCTTTGAAATGTGCTTAAAAGAGTTTTAGCTCCCCACCCCCAAAAGAAACTGGACCTACCTTGAAGGGAAGTAAAAAACAAAGTGTTCCTCTAACTAGGGGAACCACAGGAAACTTGTTTTGTGTGTAAAGGGAAATTTTAGAGATCGGCTTGCAAAATGAAAGGTCAGCAGAAAAACCCAGTGAATCACAATATGAAAAGATCAGAGATTTAACAGTTACTAGAGAACCAAAAACCATGGCAGTAGCACTGGTAGCTGCTTTAGAGAAGGTGCATCAGTGTGGACAGCTAACAAGTTCAGCCAAACCCAGCCTGGTGAATTATAGTTTAGTGGTTTGAGGTCGAGGGGCTTCCTGGTATTGAAATGCAGGAGAAGCAAAAAGTCCTGTTTACTGTATGAGGGAGATTAAACGTACTGTTTGTATTTTGAAGCTAAATATTATACACAGTTCAGTGGCAAGTCAATGTGTTGTTCTTCTATTTGTTAGTGGGCTGTCAGTAAGACCTGTGAATTCTGTTTTTCTAAAGCACTGCATTTGATTGTTTTTTGCACAGAAATTAGATACATATCTTAGATGGGAATTTTTCTGAGTTTGGTAGCATTCTAGATGGAGACAAGAGTAGATTAAATTGGATTTTGATTTAAAGCTGAAATATACAGGCAGATAGGGGAAACTTGGTTTGGGTAATGTTAGTTTTTGTTCTCAAAATCCCCATCTGTTATGTTGTAGAGGTTTACAGAGATCATAAAATGTGGTTGCAACATGCTTGTCATTTGAAGGACTTGGGTGTTGCTGTGGTGGTTTAGAGAATAAAACAAATTGAATTGGTAGCTAGAGATCATTAACAAATATAGATCTTTAATTAAAATTAAATGGAATATTTTTAATATTTAAGAACTTGCTCTAGAAATATGGCAGGTACTGTGTATGGTTAGTCACAGTGTGATAACTAAGGTAACAGACAAGACAATAAGGAAGGCTGGCAAAACCAAAATGAATGTATATGATAAAGTAAAATGAAACTGAAGCGTGAGTGTGGTAGATACAAATAAAATAAAAGGCTACTTGGTTGTGGATAAATGAAACTTTGAAACAAAATAAAATCAAGCATGTCTAGTATTGTGGAAAAAGAAACATCCGTCACTAGTGACCACCAGCTTTTCCTTGGGGGTTAGCAGCAGGACTGTCCCGGTAGTGCAGGGAGGACCATGAGAAACGCTGGTTGCGTCAATGTGGACATCACCACGGTTGGCATTGCTGGAGACACTGAGTCTGGAATTCTCTTTTTCCTTGGGATTTTTTACTGAAAGTTTCAGTTTTTACTGAAAGTTACCCATTGTCTGGTGGGTAAAGGATTACTTTTCTCTCCCCGAGCTACGTGAGAGCAGGACAGTCTTTCCACCAGAGTCCATCACCCGATTGGAGCCCGTAGGATTGCAGGAGACGATTTTCTGGACCATAGTAATTCTGGTAAATGCTTCTGGATTTTCAGCCTCATGTTTCTCCTAAACATTTTTTTGTACATGTAACTTGAGGTTTATATGATTTTTAAAAAAGAGCGAAGAAAGCTACTTTTCACAATTTTAATTTTTTAATACAACTGGCAGAGGGTGAAGGTCAATCACGTCCAAGTGTCTCTAGATTGAGATAACATTTGTGTTAGTCCCTCGTGAATGTGATTAGGAAAATCCTGGCTATTTCAGAAATGCCCATTGTAGTCCGTTAAAGGATAGGTAGCTTCTGTTGCAGTGGTCATCCTCTGCAAGGCTCTGTAGCAGATGTTAAGCTGTACTTAATTTTTTTTATTCATCTGTGAAATGTCCACTGCTGATGCACTTAGAAAAACTACGTGCTTGGCTGATCAGACCACTGCCTGGGCTAATATAGCGCATTTGTGCTCCTGAAGAAGTAGCAAGTTCAGAGGACGTCACATAAGCTGTGAGTTTCTTTCACTGAATGTAGGGTCAGTTAACATTGCCATAGCTCAGTCCTGCTAAAAATAGTTGCCTGGGTTTGAGCTGACAAGGCCTAAACAGCTGTATGATGGTCATAGCGTAATGCTGCCAGGCAGGGTCCTGCCAGGGTGTTTTGGGGAGGAATGAGAGGGTCATAGTGGAAATTAGGAACCTTAATTCTCTATGGCCTGATCCAGACCCTGTGAGTAAATTTTAATTACTACAGCTCAAAGATGTTTCTAAGACTTCACAAAACTTCTGCATGAGAACACAAAACTTTTGCATGAGAACTGCAAGGACAGTGTCTTTTGGGGTGGGTACACTTTGTGTGGGAGGGTGGGGAAGGCTGTGGTCTTCTTCCAGACTTATTTCTTGAGTCACTTGGGAGAGCGCAAAGAGGATTGAGTCACATGCCAGCTAATGCTTTAGCCCAGACTGTAATCTAGAAAACAACAGCCCGTATTTAACACTGATAACTTATATTTTGGAAAAGTATTAGGAAGATGAAAGGGCCATGGTTTTGGTACTGTCATTGATCAGTTCTTCAAAGTTGTGGTGGTTTGGACAAGTTTTGCCAGTAGAAAATGTTCAGTTTGCTTAGAGGTAGGGATCTAAGTGCAGCTTGGTATTTGTGATCGTTGGCACTGCTACCCAGGTTGAGGGTTAGTTAAAATGTTTGATTTAGCCCTGATTATTTGCTTTTGCTGCTGCTTCCTAAACCTTTTTCTGCACCAATAGCTACCCTAAGGACTTTTACAATAGAAGGGATTTATGTGATATTTCTGTAGATGCTTATGCTTGCTTTCTTCCGCTTGTCAGATGTTCATCAGATGACTGTGGAGAGGGAATGGAGAGTTGATGTTCTTCACTTGTATTGATTAGGGTGAGAATATTGTACTTAAGGTAATTGTAAAGTATTGGCTTCACATACGTTCGTGTTGTCTTACTGCTGTATTTGCAGCACTCTTTTCTGCTCTAGTCAGTAGGAGATAAGCCAGATGCCACACACTGCATGTTAGAACATATTTATACAAACAATAGCCTTTTCAAATAACTTCTCCATTAGTTTTGAGCCCTATAGCAATGGAACGACTTCCCAGAAAAAGTTTTGCCTGTGATGTGAATTCTGATCATGTGAGGAGAGGCACTAGAAATTGAAGAAATGCTGAGTGAAGAGCCAGTGTGTCAGCGCTATGGCTCTACTTTCCTCTTTTGTTTCTGAGATGTGTATGAAGACAGTCGTTCTCTAATAACTTGTTCCTTTTTCAGTTTGTTGTAATGCATGTTCATGTTTACATGGACATGTTTACATTTCAGTTTTTGATACCACCTCTAGAAAATGGTCCCTGACCAGAAATCAGGGATGTTGACTTCAGCCACTCTGCAGATTGATTTGGCTTTTATGCTTCAGCATTTGCAGCTTGGTCTTGCTTTATATGCTAGACGAGGTTTATGCCAGCCTAATTGGTTGCTGGCATTCCTGAATTTCACAGCTGCTGTATTCAGCTGTGTACTAGAAAAATATAATGGGATACTGTTTGCGGAGAGCAAGAGGCAATTGTAAAGATGTAAATGTGCTTTCTGGCACTTCAATAACATGTAAACTTTTAGTGACACAAAGAATTTTTAGGAACAAATTGTATGAGTACACTGCCAGTTTAAATATTATAGTATATATTTTCTGTTTAAGCGGAGAATATTTGGAAGATGGACATAACTTTTATTTTTGTTAGGGTTTTGGTTTTTGTTTTTTTTTTTTTCAGTCCTGACTTTCTTGGCCAGAGAACAGATGAAGTCTGGCACAGAGATGGGAGATTTTTTGTGAATCTTTTGTTACAGCATGCTGGCTTACTGTGTTTGCGAGAGTGTTCAGTATTTTCTATTCATTCATCAGCCTGCTTTGATCTCCTTTCACTTGCTATGGCAAAGATTAAATCTTTTTTAATTATTATTCGTTCTCTGTCAAAAGGAATAGGGCACAGAAGCGGGTTATAGGACTTACATGATGGCTCTGTGACTAATAGAGTGTCACAGATTTCAGCTGTGAACAGTGCTTTTCTTAAAAATTTACAAAATTTGGTAACACACTTGTCGTGGTTTGGCTGGATTGGCCCAATCAGGCAGAATGACAGATGCTCTCCCCACCGCTCCTTTCAAAGAGAGGAGGGATAGAGCGAAAAGAGACTTATGAGTCTAGAAGGAACTAAACTACTTTAATGAAATATTAATAAAATAATAAAATTAAATATATACAAAACCATATCAAGTTCCCAGGATGACAGTCACATCACCAGCAGGCACTGGGGAAGTCCCAGACTGGACTCAGTGATGGACGGGAACTGGATTCCAGATCGGGATCAAAGGCAGACAAACAGATTGAGTCCTCCTCGGACACCAGTCATTGAAGAAAGAGACTGACCCCTTTGATCCCTCAGCTTTTATACTGAGCATGATGCAGATGGCATGGAATACCGTGTTGGTCAGTTTGGGGTCACCTGTCCTGTCTGCTCCTCCCCACAGGTGTGACCCCTCTGCGCTTTTCTGCTCCTGACCCTCCAATGGGGCAAGTACCAACGTTGTCTGGCCTTGGTTGCTATAGCAATAAGTCTAAGCAGGAGCCTCTCTGCATCCTGTCCTTTTACATCAGCTCTAAACATGGGTCTTACCACTCTGAGAGCAGTGTTCTGCATGACATGCTGTTAATTTCAGCAGTTAGAAGAGTACTATCTAAAAAGCACAGTTACTGAACAAAATTGGTCCTGTTTTACCTCAAATCAGGACATTACTAAAGATTATTATAGTATTGTTTAAAATATGTTTTTCTAAACATACTTTTTTCATGTATCACTTTTCTCTTGATTCTGGATTGACAGCTGGGCCAAGCCTTAAAAGGCCAGCAGGGTGTTATACCAGAGCAGGTTTGAGGAGTCTTCCAGTTCCCACAGCTGCTGTGTCCTCATGGTCCCAGAGTGCTCCTTGTAGCCGTGGCAGGAGCGGCACTGCTACAGGAAGGCAGTGGCTTCTGTTGCTACTTTGCTGATGGACCAGATAGCTAATTGAAACAGTTCTACAGCAGGGCACAAAAGTAAGTCCATAGAGGTTATTACATGCAGGAAAAGTAATGGAGAGGTGTATGAGGACCTTGCACAAGGAGAACTTGCACAAAAATGCTTGTCCAAGGAAGTAAGGTGTGAGAGTGTCGTCCTCAGTGAGCCTGCTTCAGCCCAGCCACCAGGAGGACCCCACCAGGGTCCTGCGGACAGGATGTGTGCCTGCACAGCAGAGGGGAGGGCACAGCGGTGGTCCCTGCCCTTGTCTCCAGGCCACGCCTGGGTGGGGAATGCTGGCCAGGGTATCCCTACAGAGATGGAGAGATCGAACCCAGGAGAAGGGCACTCAAGGAACCACAAACGGAAGGAGTTTGTTCAGGCAAAACACAGGTCAGGGGAATGAAAGCTAGCAAATGCTAGAGGACAGGAAACAAGTGAAGCGCAGGGGGAGGGTTTGTTTTCTTTTCTTTTTTTTTAAAGAAAAAAAATGACTTAACCTTCTGTAGAGGTGGAGTGAATCTTAACGCTTTGGGCAAGGAGAAGTACAGAGGTTGTGAACGGGTATGTCGCGGTTGTTGCCAGCGAGGTGAGCACGGCTGACGTGGTGCTGCTCAGGCTGCTGGCTACTCTGCGAGTCCCCCGGCTGCTGCCTTCCACCTGCGCTGCCGTGCCTCTCTTCCTCGTGGAGTGCACAGGTTTGCTGTTACCACCCATCACACTGCCCCCCTAGTCTCTCTTCTTGCTTGGTTTTAATTACGTGTGAATACTTAAGACAGTCTTTGCAATAAAAGAGATACTAGCAATATACATTTGTTACCTGTGCTGTTAGGCATGATCATTTGAGGTATCGGTCAAGGTTTTTCTTCCTTTCTGTCCCTCAGCAGGCCCTAAGAGTCTTAGGCTGTATAAAAACATTAACTTTGGAAAACTGTCAAGTTACGACTGAAATGGCTAAACCAGAAGTTTCAAACAGTCAGTAGAGGAGAAAACTGGAGTGCGTGTGGAGCTTTAGGCGAGGAGAAAGTGCAAGGTAGAGGAGAAGCAGACCAGGGCAGATGTGTGAGGACTGCACCGTGTTTCGCCCCAAGCAGGCGCCCGGCAGCAGCAGTGGGTGCACAGACTGCTCCAGGATGGTCACTCGTGCTTTGGGAGCTGCACGTGGCCCTTGGGCACCTGGGGAGTGGCTCGGCACAGGTGGAGAGGGCGTTGCTTGGTCGTCCTACAGCTCGTCTAAAAGAGTATGTTAGAAGAACAGTTGCATTGGGCTCATCTTCTTTGGAAACCTCAGTTCTTGGTACTCTTAGGGCAAAGCAGAGATGTGAAATCAGCGTGACACCTCGGTCTTGATCTTCCGTGTCAGGGCATGGCTGCTCTGCTCTTCCAATTGCTCCTCACTACTGCGCGTATGAAATAGGATGTAAAAAAATTGCTGTACACTACATATTTAAAAGAAAAATCCTTATTTCTACTGAAAGTTTACCGATTTTATTGTACTTCATGGGGGCTTGCTGGCTTTGGGTCTTTCACTGGAGAATTCAAAGCAACAGTACCTTAGCTCCAGCTCAGCACTCTGTGTAAGCAGCTGTTTTTAAAATGATAATTTGTATTATTGTTGCAGGCAGTTTAATGCTAGTTGAATTACCAACGGATTGGAAGCCCATAAGAAGTGGGTATCGGTGTACAATTTCAGAGGGTTTCACTCATGTGTTGGGACATGTCATGTTGTGTCAGCCTAGAAGGGGAACATACCTTGGGAGACTTTC